>CP139504.1:2764690-3180687 GCA_021014915.2 Artemisia tridentata subsp. tridentata | reverse complement strand
ATTTTATAGTAAAATCATAAAACCATAAGTCAGTGGGGACAAAAGATTTTTATATTTGTATTATTCCTAACTCGCCTAATCCTTTGTATGTGTGGTGGATAAACATCAAGTCAATTTAATGTTCTAGAATAATTTTATAACAAGTTGGTATGTGATTAAACCGTGTCATCCATACTCCTAATCAAACAAATAATGTGAGACTAATGTTGACATCTTTGTTTCCAAAAGAGACAAATATTGCTGATGTACAAAAATATACAATGGTTGCTCTATTTGTCGACTTAGATTTATCTGTATGAAGTTTTTCCTTAGTGGTATATACGGAGTAATAATTTTACAAATTTGTTCTTACGAACATTTTATCTACGTTTTCTTTCGGATTCATACTCCTACTCAGCAATGATAAATAGGCCTAACATATATGCTTAAACCCATGGCTAAATCATTAATAATTTGACACAACATTAATGCATTTTCTCACTTTAAATATTAACTTTTGATTATTCCACATGTCATTATCTTGTTCTTAAACATATTTTTAGTCATGCATTTTAATCATAACAATCATTTTCCTATTTTGAACACTTGAAATCAACTAATTTTTTCTCTTCATTTTCACTCTTGAGTTTGCCATATGTGATGATCTTCTTGTTAGGAGGATAAGTAGGAGAATGCATGGTTTTCAAGATCGGGGTCCTACCCAGGATCGTTTTCGTCTTTACAAGATCGTGATCGTAAGATCGGATCGGAATCTTAAGTTCCTACTCTAATGTTATTTCTTAATAGTTTTTGTAATATTATACAAATATTCAAATTATTATACATTATAAACACAAAATATTATGAATGTTTCATAGTAATATTGTCCTAAATTATCATTATGAAATGTTTAAAAAGATTAACATGTTGTTTTTTTAATTCTACAAAAAAACAACTCATAAATTTATAGTTTTTTTAGTTTGTAATACGAGAAAAGTAAGATCGGATCGTATTAGATTTTAAGATCGTATGGTCAAGATCGGGATCCTATAAAATCTTAAGCTTGCAAAGATCCAATGTAGGATCCGGATCGTTTTTGCTTTGCAGTATCGTAAAATCTTAAGATAATAAAATCAAGATCGGGATCCTGACAACTATGAGAGAATGTTTTAAGATAAAATAGCATCACTCTTCGTTATCAGTCATTACTCATTAGTTTGTCAAAATTTACTTCTTTGGTCATTTCTGATACATCTTCGATCTACATCTATAAATTTACTTATGCATGGTAAAATAATGAAATTTAGAAAGCCTGAGATAGCATGAACTGCAATAAAGTCACTTTTTTTTTGGAAAAGAGAAGAGTAGTACAAGATACCAAAAATAAGAGCATCCGGTGTGGAGGCTGTTGTGCCTCGCCGTGGCTGACCTGGCACCTTCGCCGTGGGTCGCCGTGACACCGGCAAGGCTCGCCGTGGTTCGCATATCGTGCAGACGACGAGCACCAAAGTCTGACAAAGGAGAGCGTTTGTGGGTATATTAAATTCCAAACATTGCAATTTAAAGGCATAAATGGTTTATTAGTTTTCTATTCTTTTTTTCTTTTTTGATTTTTGTGTGTGCGTGTGGTATGTGTACAGATGAAGAAGATGAAACTTTTTTTTTTTTTTTTTTTTAGTTTTTTTTTTAAACTTGGGAAGTGGGCTTAAGTCAAAGAGGGAGTACCATGTTATTAGTATTTTTAATTGGGTAGTGATAAACTGATAACAATTTTTGGTTTAGATATTAAGTTACTCTGTAACTTAAAAAAATGTTATTTGTATTTTAAATATGTTGTAGTGTATTTTTATTTTTAATTAAATGAATTTAATTTATTTGTATATTTGAATAAAAGAAATAAAAATAGATAGTGGTGGGGCCCCAATGAGTAAGTTGTGGTATGTTATGATAAGGGGATGTTAGTTGTAGTTAGTTGTGTTGATGTGGCACCTGTGGGGCCCGAATGAAGAGATACAACTTAGCCATGATACCTAGTGGTCTAAGGGGCAGTTTATATGGACACTACAGGGGGTTCCAATTATTGCACGCATCGAGTGGTTGTATTGTGTGCTTCGCAGTTTGTACGATTGACCAATAGGGATGGTCTAAATAACACAACCCCAAAAATAATCGTGACCAGATACTTTTCAATGTTTTAGGGGTCGTATCGTATGGGCTTTCTTTATAGGGCAAATGACAAAAAAATACATCGAATTTGACACTTTTTGTGATTATGTGTAGCCAACTATTTTTTTTTTCTTCATATTATGTGTATTGAACTTTCAAATTTCGATCATTGTGTGTATTTTGTGACTATTCTGTCATGTAAAATGACCATTTTACCCTTCGAAATTTGAAAAATTAAAGGTAAAATGGTCACAAAATACACACAATGATTAAAATTTGAAAGTTCAGTACACACAATAAGAAAAAAAAGAATTGGCTACACACAATTATAAATATTGTCAAGCTCGATGCATTTTTTTATTATTTGTCTTTTTTTTATATAGTATTGTGACGTTTACTTTTTACTCTTTTAATAATAAGTTAAGTTTTGTATATCTTTAGTTATTGAAATGAGGGATGGATGCATGCACCAGAATCAGCCGTCGGCCAGAGAAAAAGAAAGAAGGAAGACGACAAATTCAAGATGGGGCCCGCAATGTACGACGGTACTTGAATGACACGTAAAGACAATGTATATGACTCCCACCTCAACTCTACACATTTCAAGGATGGGTTGATGTGAAATCACAGGGAGATTTCCTTTTTGCCTTTTAAGTATAACCTAGTTTTCTGACAATTTCTGTTTTATATTTCTGACAGTTTTTAGCGTTTGACATATTAAATTTTATATTTTATGTTTCGTACTTTCAGGTTTATAGTTTTTTTATATAAATAAAATTATAAAAATAGATAACTTGTCCTTCAAGACCCTTTTTCCCTTTTCCCATAATCTTTAATATACTTTTTTAGGATTAAGTTATAAAATACCAATGGGGCAGTTTATAGCTCGAGTTTTTGACAAAGATAACATATCACGGTTATTAAACATACAAACGATTACATAACTTCCTCATATTAGAAACTAGTCAATGCATATAATATAAGCTCTAACAAAGGGGAAATTTACTGACATGTAAAGCCTTATTTACAATCACAGACGAAGCATCGCTTAATAAACTCCATTCATCATGGCTGGAAGATCGTCAAAGGTCCAAAGATCCATCACGTTTCCACCATCTTGGTTTGAATCTCCGTTGAGAAAAGCATCTACTGAAGAGGTATCCCAAGCGCCTTGAAGACATGGCATCTCGAAGAACAGATCATCGTCACTTATCTCACAATCTGACACCAAATTTACAGACTCGATCTTGGGCTTCTTAGCAGGATTCGCCTCTTCCATAAAGGTAGCCTCGTCAACCTCAGATAGCAAAGATGTGATCTCAGGTGTTTTGGGACAAGTTTCACCCCATGTAAACTCGGAACAATCAAAAGAGTTGCTACCTTCATTAGGACCGAAATAAAAGGCACCACTTTCTGATGGAATACCATTACCATGTTGTGGCTTCTCTTCAACGAATTCAAATGAACCAGGATTAGCTTGTTTCTGTTGTTTTGGCTTAGCCGGAGTAGCTTTAGCTGGAAAGTTGACTTTCGCCTTGTCACCACGGATTTTTATAGCTTCGGCATCATAAGCTCTAGCAGCTTCTTCAGCTGTGTTAAAAGTTCCAAGCCAAACACGGACCCCTTTTCGTGGATCACGAATCTCAGCAGCCCATTTTCCCCATGGACGCTGACGGATCCCTCGGTATAGGTTCTTCCTTTTCCTAGAAGACCCGGATCTCTCATCAGCTTGATCATCAGATTTCACAGATCTTGACGCTAGAACACACAGAAATCAGATAAATAAGCTTTTTGAGTCAACCCAAACACAAAAGTTTACATTTTTATTATTAAAAGATGATAAAATAAGCAAACACAAAAAAAAAAATATGAAAAAGATTACCAGTAGCAGTAGCAGAAGGATGTTTGGAAGAGAAAGCAAATGAGGGTTTGTCATGATGATCCTTGAAACCCTGAAAGTCAGCTTCGAAATCATCGTCATCATCAGATCTTCTAGAAACATTAGCCTTTGAAGAAAAGTAACTTTTGTTGTCTGTGTTCCATAGAAGATCAGCTGATGTTACACGGCGAGACCGGTTAGGGGCTATAATATCTGAAAGGATTGCACCACCACACATCTTTCTTTCTTTCTTTCTTTCTTTATACTAGATTCTGGTTCTTGTTGTTGTTGTGTTTTTCAGGTTGTTGGAATAATTGATCGGAAATAAATAAATAAATAAATAATGGAGTGGTTTTGAGATGAAGAGGGTAGGCAGGTGGTGTGTTTTATACTTTCGAGGGAGTACAGTGGACGGAGCTACATGTATACAGGGTGTGTCAGGGCTACACCCGATTTTAGATCAAGAAGTATAAAAAGATTTCAAAACTGTAGTTTTTATGGTATGTCCAACCACAAAAAAAAAACATTGGTACTTTCATTTCTTAAGATGTAACTTTAGTTAGCAAATTTTTCTTTTGTATAACGAGCTCTTAAAAATTCTGAGCCCGTCCCTAAGTAACTATTGTAGCATTATAGTGGAAGAAAGTAGGCAGGAAGCAGGTGCTTTTGAGTTTACGATACTACCCTCATACTGCATGCACGTCATTTTTCATTCCTACTACATATCTTTTTACCATTCTTTATTTTTCATGTTCATTCATTTTATTTTAACCGCACGAATAAACGAATATAAACGGACAATTTACCAAAACGTTTCACTAAACATTTAGTTCGTTTACAACTGTAGCTACCTTTAAGATATAACTTACATGCATAAATTACTTATATTTTCAGAATAACCGTTCACTTTTTAAATTTGACTATTCTAAACCAACTATGTGACCTTTTACTACATGTTTTTATTAATTAAACATAGCCCGTATGCTTTGAAATAACAAAATCTCTTTTTGTAATGTGTAAATAATTGTGACTCACTTTGAGAAGAGCATTTAAAGTTATTGTTAACCGGTTAACTCAACTTTTACTGTAGATTAATAAATCATCCAATGTTCTCATAACTACAACACAAGTATATTTAGCTAATTAGTTGAAGTTAAGGCTAAACATAGTGGTGTAACATTTTCACACTCAATAATTTTCTTTTTTTCCTTTTTATTCTATAACATTTACCTATGCAGAACTACATGAGCATATATGAAAGAATACACTTTCACACACACATACAAAAAGTCAGGTGACTCATTAATAGCTAAAAATGACCTCTCATGCATTGAGAGAAGGGTGAATAACGCACATGACGCGTGTGAGGGTGACGTACATCTCATCCTGTAACCACCTGTAAATTTTCACTTGTATTAATATTCTAACGAAAGAATACTTATCCATTTTCTACGTCTAAATTTTTTTAAGATTAAACGTTATCAGTTTATCACAACAACAAACTAATGTGACGTAACCCACACTGAAACTATGTGATCTAATGAAATTGGTGTAAATCTTGAAACTAATAGAATTGGTATAATAACAAACCAATGGGTTTGGTACAAATGTGGACTAGGGTTAATCTACATATTGCTAGAACGTTTCTAGTAATATCATTTTCATTTTATGTCTTACTCTTCTTTACCTATTATTTATTTATTATCATTAATTAAATAAATAAACACTTCTGCACGATTTTCATGCACAAAAAATGTATCATGTACTCCTAATATATAAATATCTAGTTACTATTCATAAATATCTATTTACTATTCATCAAAATATCTAGTTACTATTCATAAATATATATTTACTATTCATCAAAATATCTATTTACTATTTATCAAAATATCTAATTACTATTCATCAAAATATCTAGATATTTTCAGAAATTTTCATTATAAATAAAAAGAAAACTAGTTCATTTTTTTCACAGAAAAACACACACAATTCTCTCTGATTTCGAGCCAAACAAAAGGAACATAGAAGATATTATCCTCTTCTCTTCCTCTCCATGGTTGATCGACACCACCACAACCACCATCATTTTGTGCTTCTTGTAAGTATGCCGACAAACACGAGTTATAAATTTATGTATATTATCTTGATTCAATTATAAAATGAAATTAATTGGTTTGAATGGATTAAAAATATTTTTTTTGTAAACAAAATGGTATCATCGTTAAAATTGTGGTTTTGTGGTTTATTATTGTTTTGCTTGATGTGCTTATTTGGTTCGAGTTTATGGATCAGCTTATGGGTGTGGTTTTGCTTATTTTTGAAACTCTTAGCTTATTTGAAATATGCTTTAGCTTATTGGAATATATGTTTGTTTTCCGGTTGTGTTTGGATTTGATGAGTCGAACCCAAAAGGGTCTCGACATGGGTATGATTTTTGCTTATGTTGGACTAGTGATAGCTTGAGTTTCATTGTAGCTTATTTGAGACCCTCGACTTATTTGGTGTCTTAGCTTATTTTTACATCTTTGGCTTATACGGACTTATAAACCTTTGAGCTTATTTGATTACTTGGTTGTTTTGTTCAGTTCAGCGAGACAACCCAAGAGGTGTACTCATTCGTGTTTGATCCTTACGTGTTTATTTCCTTTTAAACTTGTGTTATATGTTTTATACTTTGGTATGTGCAATCGATTCTTAACACTCAAACCACCACATGAACGATGATACAAAAACCTTTTTACAAACAATGATACGAAAACAATGATACAACATCTTTTAACTCATACGCATTACTTGAATTTCCCGTGACATATTTATAAGATAAGTAATTATCTTCTAGGTCGTGCCGACCACGTACGGTTGTGCTTTGCTACTTGATTCTATTTTGCAATACTTACGCCACTACACGTTAAGGTGAGTTTCATAACCCTTACTTTTATACGTTTAGAATTATTTTTGGGGGAGATACATGCTCAACTATTTTCATTTACTTTCACAAGTACTCTAAACTTTTACGGATTACCGTGAGTCATAGCCCCTCTTTTCTTATTTTAAATTCTTTGGGGGAGATACATGCTCGTTTTACTTACAAATCTTGCTCGTTATTCATAAACATTCTACTCGATTTATGAAACACTTTATTTATTCATAAACATTCTACTCGATTTATGAAACACTCTATTTGTTTACTGAAACTTATTACATGCTGAACACAAATACTTATTACATGAAACACTCTATTCATGTTCGATCATTTTATTTTAACCGCACAAATAAACGAACATAAACGAACACTTTACCAGAACATTTCACTGAACGTTCAGTTTGTTTATAACCCTAGCTACCTTTAAGATATAACTTACATGCATAAATTACATATATTTTCAAAATAACCGTTCACTTTTTAAATTTGACTATTCTAAACCAACCATGTCACCTTTTACTACATGTTTTTATTTATTAAACATAGCCCTTACGCCTTGAAATAACAAAATCTCTTTTTGTAATGTGTAAATAATTGTGACTCTCTTTGAGAAGAGCATTTAAAGTTATTGTTAACCGGTTAACTCAACTTTTACTGTAGATTAATCAATCCTCCAATGTTCTCATAAGGCCACTCATAACAGTTAACTCAGCCTTAAATTTTAAGGCATGCCACGTCAGCTTTTACACACCTTAACTTAACTCAGCTTTAACCCACACAACAATAACTCAGCTTTAACACACCTTAACTCACCTTTACACATAAATTTTCAAATTCAACCCCTAAACTTATAATCATACTTCATTTATTAAAAACATAACATTACATTAAAACATAACATACTTAAAAAAAATTACAACGAAATTTAAAAAACATAACATGATAACGAATTAAATATTTATTCATCGTCTTCTGAATATTCTTCTTGATGTTGAAGGTGCTTCTGCCAAACATGCTCCATAAGGTCTCGTTGGAGTCGAGTATGTGTGTCTCTGTCGCGTATTTCTCTTGCCCTTCGACGTTGGCCATCGCATCTGTCGACCCACGAATTTTGCCTCAAACGTGGTGACGGATCCACCCACATGTCGTTAAAATCACGTATTGCAAAATTTTGATCTTTTATAATCATGTTATGCAAAATAATGCAACAATACATGATTCTCTTTATCCTCGCAAGTTCCAATTGACGTGTCGGTTGTCGTAGTATACCCCAACGTCCTTGAAGCACACCAAAAGCACGTTCGACATCCTTTCGTGCACTTTCTTGTTTCCTTTTAAAGTAAGCATGTTTCTCGTCAGCTGTTGCCGAGAAGGATTTGACAAACGTAGCCCACTGTGGGTAAATACCGTCGGCTAAGTAATAGCCCTTTTCATACCTCCTTCCATTTACCATATAAGGTGCTGCAGGGGCGGCGTCATTAAGAATGTCGTCGAATAACGGTGAGTTATCCAAAACATTAATATCGTTATTCGCCCCCGCCATCCCAAAAAATGCATGCCAAATCCATAAATCTTGTGAAGCAACTGCTTCATGCATTATAGTTGGGTATTTTTTATCACCCCTACCAAATTGCCCTTGCCAAGCAACCGGACAATTTTTCCACTCCCAATGCATGCAATCAATGCTACCAAGCATTCCAGGAAAACCATGGGCTGACTCATGTCTTTCGTAAATATTTTGAATGTCGGTCCATGTTGGTTTTCTTAAATACTCCGGCATAAACAAATCAATAACGCACTTGTTAAAATTATCAAGACACTTCAATGATGTAGTCGCACCCATTTGCAAATACTCATCAAACGCATCGGGTGACGTGCCGTACGCCAATTGGCGTACAGCAGATGTACACTTCAAAAGAATACTTATACTTGTTCGACCAGTACAATCTTTCGCTTCCGTAAAAAACTTAAAATGATCAGGAACAAAACCAGAGGTATAAGATTGAATACCTTCGACTATTTGTAGAAATAGTCGCCGGCTCATACGAAATCTTCTTCGAAAAACCCGTCTCGGATACTTACAGTCTTCATCGAAATAGTCGGCACGCAAACGTTGATCAGCAAGTTCACGTTCACGAAAGATATGCCCACGTGCAATCGAAGGTCCAGCTGCTTCTTGTTGTTCCATGTGCACAACTTGTTCGTACACGGATGCCATCCACTGAATGTCGTCTTCGTCACTTGAAAAGTTGTTAGCTTCATTCGGATCCATTGTGAATCAAAAACCTTTTTTTTTTTTTTTTTTTTTTTTTTTTTTTTTTTTTTTTTTTTGTGGAAGGCTGAAGAAGATAGTGTAAGATCTAGTGTATTGATTTGTGAAAGTGTGAAAAAAAAAGTGGTGTGAAATGGGTATTTATAGGAGAGTGAAATTGGTTTTTTTTTTTTTTTTTTTTTTTTTTTTTTTTTTTTTTTTTTTTTTTTTTACATATAGCCGTTAAACACAAGGGCCCGATTTGTAATTTTCCAAACTTGTTCCATACACATGAACTAGCCGTTTAGGGGGCGAGAATGAATTTTTTTTTTTTTTTTACACTTTCTACCCTTAACGCAGCGTTAAGGGTATAACACAAGCCCTTAATGATGCGTTAACATGGAATGCTCACAATGGCTAACGCAGCTTAACGTGCGTTAAAGGTGCAAAAATCCTCCTTAACGCAGCCTTAACTTATACCGTTGTGAGTGGTCTAACTACAACACAAATATATTTAGCTAATTAGTTGAAGTTAAGGCTAAACATAGTATTGTAACTTTTTCACACTTAATAATTTTCTTTTTTTCCTTTTTTATTCTATAACATTTACCTATGCAGAACTACATGCGCATATATGAAAGGATACACTTTCACACACACGCAAAAAGTCAGGTGACTCATTAATAGCTAAAAAGGACCTCTCACGCATTGGGAGAAGGGTGAATAACGCACATGACGCGTGTGAGGGTGATGTACATCTCATTCCTTGGCTATCATGCATGAGAAATAAGCCACATAACGCGTAGTCTAAACGAGCTTATTGTGACAACTCGTAAATTTCATGAACCTTTAAGTTACCGCTTTTCGTTTTAAATAAATATTTTATCACTAGGACTTAGGCTATATTTTGTCCACAACACTCCAGTACCTTGCTCCTACTCCAGTCACAATTTTAAACCCTAAAACAAATTCCTATTCTTAAGTTACTCACGGTTGTCAATTCAACAAACTATATTCGTTATTCAAAAATTTAACGCCCGATATACCCAATTCTTCCAACGATTATTTCTAACGTATTTGTATACGCCAAAAAAGATTACAAGAGTTCCAAAAATATTTCTTTACGCCTAAGGTAAATTCTTTACTACTTACGTTTAATTACGTACAACTTTCGTTAATCACCTAAACAACGACCAATACTTATTTTTAACACCCAAAACATACAATATATACTCTCTTGTATCAAAACTACACAATTACTCCCATTTTACCCAAGTAGCCGCCCCCCCCCCCCCCCCTCTTCATGTCCTAAATATTTTTACTAGACAAATTGTACACAACAATTAATAGCCAACACTTTAGCACAAAACATGGGATGAAATTTCAATTTGGAGGCTTAGCCACCAAATTGTCCCCTTGTCCCCCCCTAATCGGCCCCCTCCTCTAAAACTAGCCAAAATGATATTTTTGACCAAACTATTAGACATTTGAAAAAGTTCAAGTAAATATAGATCAACACATACTCATTTTTGTGCTCTATTAGTCCAAGTAAAGAAAAAAAAATACATCCCTACCTAGGGCTGTAAACGAACCGGACGAACACGAACGAAGCCTTGTTCATGTTCGTTCGTTTAATTTTAACCGGACAAATAAACGGGCACGGACGCTTAAACGGACGAATTTTCTTGTTCATGTTCGTTTATTTAGAAAATGAGTTGTTCATGTTCGTTTATGTTCGTTCATTAAGACACTAAACGAATGCTAAACGAACATAAATAAACATAGACAAACAAACATAAACTTTATTAAATTATAACCAATACATTGTTTTATAAGTGTTGTTTTGTTTAAACAAACCAATTTTAAAAATATACAATTAAAAGATATGATATACGAACATAAATAAATAAATGAACATAAACGAACGTATAACCAGACATTCACGAACATAATTGAACGGACACGTCTTTTGTTCATGTTCGTTCATTTAACTAAACGAACGTAAAATATTGTTCATATTCGTTCATTTAATAAATAAACGAACATAAATGAACTTTTTACCGAACGGTTCATAAAATATTCACTGAACGTTCAGTTCGTTTACAGCCCTATCCCTACCCATATATACATACAAATCGACCCACTCTTGGAGCCAAGGAGAGGAGGAATCTTGTTGTGGTTAAGATCAAGTATACTTAGGGCATTCTAGCAAGGATTTGGATCATTGATCTTGAGGTTAACTAAGTGTTTTATAACTCGCATCTCACTAATTACTTTTGTAAGTAACCTTACAAAAATTTCATGTTTTCCTTATGTCATATTGCTAGTCAAATAGATATACTTAGTTATCACTTGGTACATGTTGATAAAGTTTTACATTTACAATGATCCTTTAACAAAAGATTATGTTTTGAACAAGTTTTGGTTACAAGAAAACCAACTAGTGAAAATCTTCACAAGAAAGTGATGAAAACATTATATATACTTGTATGTTAGTAAACTTGTAGGTTTAAACATTCTTGATGATTATCACATGGACCTTAGAATATTGTTGAGTTTGTGGTTAGATCACTATTATTAGGTTGAGAAGTTGATGGAGGAACTAGGACTAGATTTGAAGTGGTTGTCAAGTGGTCAAAATGACTAGAAGATTTGTAAAAATAGTTTGACATTCTTAAAAGAGGTTCTGTCCCGTTTTGATAAATACAGTAAACTCAGTAACTTGGTAAATATTTTAGGCTAGAAATAAAGAAAATAGACTCAATAACGAAAACGTAGCCGCTTGAATGAGTTAAAACGGGCTTTTAACGAAAAAGATATGCTAGTTTCAATTTTTACGACGAAAACATTATTTTCAGAAAATGGTTGAATCTGTTCTGAATTTTGAGAAGTGAAAACTAAGGTTAGATGGTATCTAGACTAGCCGAGACCTTAGAAATACGATAGTACACTTAAATACCTTCGCGGGGATAGGTCAAACTTAAGAAACGAAGCTACGACGCAAAAGTTATGGCCTAACGAATGATTACGTCAACATATACGTTAACAGCCTATTATTTTCTCTATTAGAAAAGCTGTTGGAAATATTAGAAGCGGATTTTAGACCTTTTAGAATGTATTTTGGCTAAATTGACGTGAACGAAAATGGTAGAAAATTATATATATCTATTAGGGCGTTAGAGATTTTTGAAATAGCCATTGACATGATGACTAAAATTTGGTCGCAAGATAAACAAGTTACATTTTCTAAAGTGGTAACTTTCAAAATAAATGATCAAATTGATGCAACCATCTTTTGACAACAAATATTACAACAACATGTACAAGTGATAAAGTAAAGTATGAACTTGCGTGCATGACCTTGTTTTCGAATCAAAGACACATGTAATATTTAGGTCGCGATTAGAGATATCGGACTAAATTACCGTTTGCTAATTTATCAATCGGAATTCGCTTTTGCTAAGGTGAGTTCTCGTAGCCCCATTTTTAACGTGTTCTACCTTGGGGTGGAAATGGTACTAAATGCTTTACAAATGTTTTTATGGTGTGATCTACTGTTTTCGTGGTTTTTGGACAATATGTGTGTTTTGGTTGCAATATGTGCCTTACTGTGTGAATTCAGATTGTGTGACTTAGCTTGAACGTGCGAATTGTTTTGTGATGCATTGTGGGTATAATTTTGGGAAGTGGCACCCAGTATATCATTTGGGAAATGGCACCCAGTATATCATTTGGGAAATGACACCCAGTATATCATTTGGGAAGTGGCACCCAGACTATGTGTGGATCAAATATGTGTGTTTTGTAGTCTATGATAATTTGTGATCTTACTATGTGCTCATATTTGTATATCTTGCTCACTATTGTCCTACGCTATTATTCACAGCTTCGTGATTTAACATCTAAACCTACGAGCTCACCAACTTTATGTTGACGTTTTCTGGTACCATTTTCAGGTGCTAAGACTGAAGTTACACTAGAAGGTTGAGTACTAGCCTGGCTGAGCAAGACTTAAGATAAGACCCTTCCGAGTTATAGCTCGTGAAGTTGCATTTTGTTGTACTCTAGTCATGTTGTTTAACTTTGAGACTTATGTTTATCTTGAATCTTTGTACTTATCCCAGCTATGGGTGTTGTGACTGTTATCTATCCTATGTATTTCAATTAATATTTCTCTATTGTGACACTTTGTGTTCTTTACTAAGAAATCATACACTGTGAATGCCATCCCGCTGCGCCATTTTTGGGGTGTGACAGATTGGTACCAGAGCCAAGGTTATAGAGAATTAGGTGGTTTAACCTAGACTATAACCTAAGAACCCTCATATAGTTTGGATTATAGGAATTTCGTGTGCGATTATGTGTATAGTATGACACGAAGTGATGATGATAAGTAAATGCAACATGATGCTATCTTAAAAATGCCTGGCCAATGTTTTTACGATAACATGATGCGGCATGGACTTATCAAAGTCATGGATTGTCAGATAGGAAGTTAAGTATAGTAGCACGACACGTATACCGACCTATCTTACCTATCTCCTATCTAACGTTTACCAATGTCCTACTTTGTAGAATTATGCCTCCAAGAAGGTCGACTCGAGTTAACCAAGGTGTTCTACCACCGAGGGGAGGAAGGACTGTTAGACGAGGAGGTAGGGCAGGAGGTCGCGGCACGGGAAGCGACGATGCCAGCAATGAGACTCCCGATGTTGCTACCATTGTCGCCCAACAACTACGGGAACTGCTACCCACCATTGTCACCCAAGTTGGCAAACATATCAGCAACCAAGGGAATAACGTGAGTGGGAATGATCAAGCGGACAACAACGGTGGAAGTGATCACGTCCATGACATGAACCACAACAACGGTAACAAAAGATGTACTTACAAAGAATTTACTGCGTGCAAACCGATGGACTTTGATGGTAGTGGAGGTGCGATAGCTTTATACCCGATGGGTCAAAAAGACGGAGGCAGTGATTGACATAAGTGAGTGTGCGAGTCATCAAAAGGTGAAGTATGCTACTTGTTCTTTGATTGGAGAAGCATTAACTTGGTGGAATACGCAAATCCAGGCTAAGGGCAGAGGAGCCGCCCTAGGGATGAGTTGGGATGAATTTAAGGCATTGTTAAGAGAGGAGTATTGTCCAGACAATGAGATGCAGAAACTGGAACATGAGTTCTACCATCACACCATGGTGGGAACTGGACATGCGGCTTATACGGATCGGTTTCATGAGCTCGCTAGACTAGTACCTCATATGGTCACTCCTGAATCTAAGAGAATTGAAAGGTACATCTATGGGTTGGCCCCCGAAATTCGTGGAATGGTGAAAGCAACTGAGCCTGCTACTATCCAGAGCGCGATACTGAAATCTGCAACCCTGACGGATGAGATGATCAGGAATGGGACATTGCCTAAGTGTGGTGAAAAGAGGAAAGCCGTGAGTGAGCTAAATAAGCAAGATGGAACAAATGGTAACAATAAGAAAACTAAGTGGGGAAAAGGATTTGTGGCAACTAGGGCCGTCAAGAAGGAGTATTATGGTTCTTTCCCCAATTGCATCAAATGCAACTACCATCATCCAGAGACAGGCCATGCCAGGCAGTATGCTTTAACTGTAAGCGACCTGGGCATATGGCGAAAGATTGTAGGGCAGCAGCTAACCCAGTGACACCAGTGAATGTCGTTAACCCGAAGACTTGTTATGAGTGTGGAAGCCCGAATCACCTTCGTAGTATGTGCCCTAGGTTGGGTAGGACACAGGCGCCAGTGCATAACAACCAGAATCAGGCTGCAACAATTGGTGGAAACAATGCTAACCGTGTAGACAATGCAAACCGTGGGAACAATGTGAACCGTGGAAACAATGTGAATGGTGGAAACAATAGTAAACTACGCTTTAGTTACGAAATTGAAATAGCAAGTGGTCAAAAGGTAGAAAAAAATGAAATCATTCGCGTGTGTACACTAGAATTAGAAGGTCATACCTTTAGCATCGACTTAATACCATTTGGGCACGGAAGTTTCGACGTGATTGTGGGAATGGACTGGTTGTCTAAGAATAAGGCTGAAATAGTGTGTCATGAGAAGATGGTCCGAATACCATTACCTAACGGTGAGTTACTCAAAGTCTATGGAGAGAGACTTGAAGAAAACGTGAAACATCTCATGAGCATGAAGGTAGACGAACAGAAACTAGAAGATATCCCAGTCGTTCGAGACTTCCCAGAAGTGTTTCCTGATGATTTACCCGGATTACCCCCTACGCGAGAGATTGAATTTCAGATAGACTTAATTCCTGGAGCAATGCCGGTTGAAAAGTCTCCCTACCGATTGGCACCTACTGAAATGGAGGATTTGTCTGATCAACTAAAGGAACTCCAAGACAAAGGTTTCATCCGACCTAGTTCTTTGCCATGGGAAGCACCAGTATTGTTCGTTAAGAAGAAGGATGGTTCATTCAGAATGTGCATCGACTATCGGGAACTGAACAAACTAACCATTAAGAACCGCTACCCTCTCCCGAGAATTGATGACTTATTTGACCAATTGCAAGGTTCACGGTACTTCTCCAAGATAGATCTCCGTTCCGGCTACCATCAGTTACGAGTACACGAAGATGACATTCCAAAAACCGCGTTCAGAACTCGATACGGTCATTTCGAGTTCACGGTTATGCCGTTTGGACTAACAAATGCGCCTGCGGTCTTCATGGACTTAATGAATCGAGTTTGCAGGCCATACCTAGATAAATTTGTCATCGTATTTATTGATGACATCTTGATCTATTCCAAGACCAAAGAGGAACATGAAATGCACCTGAAGATAATCCTAGAGCTACTCAAGAAGGAGAAACTGTACGCCAAACTCTCGAAGTGCGAGTTCTGGCTACAAGAAGTCCAATTCCTCTGACACGTGGTTAACAAAGATGGTATTCATGTGGATCCTAGCAAGATTGAGGCAAGGAAAAATTGGGAAGCTCCTAAGTCCCCGACAGAAGTCCGATCATTTTTAGGCCTGGCAGGTTACTATCGACGTTTCATCGCGAACTTCTCTAAGATTGCCAAACCACTTACCTCACTGACTCAAAAGAACAAGAAATACGATTGGGGCGAAGCACAGGAGAGTGCCTTTCAGACGTTGAAAGATAACCTATGTAATGCACCAATACTAGCCCTCCCCGATGGACCCGAAGATTTCGTAGTATATTGTGACGCGTCATGTCAAGGCCTTGGGTGCGTGTTAATGCAAAGAGGTAAGGTGATTGCCTATGCCTCTCGACAACTGAAGGTTCATGAGAAGAACTATACCACCCATGATCTGGAGTTGGGTGCTGTAGTATTCACCCTCAAGATATGGATACATTACTTGTATGGGACGAAAAGTATTATCTATACTGATCACAAGAGTCTCCAACACATCTTTGATAAAAAAGAGTTAAATATGCGCCAGAGGAGATGGATCGAGCTTTTTAGAGATTATGACTGCGAGATTCGCTACCACCCAGGTAAGGCGAATGTAGTAGCTGATGCTTTGAGCAGAAAGGAAAGACTCAGGCCTAGGAAAGTAAAAGCCATGAGTATAACCATACAGTCGGGCGTCAAGGATAAGATACTAGCAGCTCAGAGAGAGGCATCTATGAATATGGATGCACCCACAGAGAGAATGCGAGGCTTAGATAAACAACTAGAGAAAAAGGACGACGGTGGACTGTACTTTGTAGACCGAATTTGGGTACCGCTAACTGGTGACGTAAGAACCCTAGTCATGAACGAAGCACATACAACGAGGTACTCTGTTCATCCAGGAGCAAACAAGATGTACTACGACCTTAGAGACTTGTACTGGTGGCCCGGGATGAAGAAGGACATAGCGGTCTACGTTAGCAAGTGCCTGACTTGCTCTAAAGTGAAGGCTGAACATCAGAGACCATCTGGTTTGTTACAACAACCAGAGATTCCCGAGTGGAAGTGGGAAAGGATAACCATGGATTTCATTACAAAGTTTCCTCGAACTGGTAGTGGATACGACACGATTTGGGTCATCGTAGATAGGTTGACTAAGTCTGCACATTTCTTACCCATCCGAGAAGATTATACGATGGACAAATTGGCTAGACTTTACATCAAGGAGATAGTGGCGAGACATGGTGTGCCTATATCGATCATATCTGATCGTGACAGCCGCTTCACGTCAAACTTTTGGCAATTATTGCAAAGTTCCCTGGGAACACACTTAGATATGAGTACGGCGTATCACCCACAGACCGATGGTCAAAGCGAGCGTACCATACAGACCTTAGAGGACATGCTCAAGGCGTGTGCCATAGACTTCGGTGGCAATTGGGATACCCATCTTCCATTAGTTGAGTTCTCCTATAACAACAGTTATCATACCAGCATAGATATGGCACCATTCAAGGCGCTTTATGGAAGAAAGTGTCGTTTACCTATTGGTTGGGCGGAAGCTGGAGATAGTCAAATGATAGGACCTGAGATAGTGCTAGAAACCACTGAGAAGATCATTCAAATTAAGGATAGGCTCAAGGCTGCTCGAGACCGTCAGAAGAGCTATGCCGACAACCGACGGAGACCCTTAGAATTCAGCGTTGGTGATCATGTTTTACTCAAGGTATCACCTTGGAAAGGTGTTGTACGATTTGGAAAGAAGGGTAAGTTAGCACCTAGATACGTAGGACCTTTTGAGATGACTGAGAAAATCGGTCCAGTAGCTTATCGACTAAAACTACCACAAGAGCTGAGTGGCGTTCATGATACGTTTCACGTGTCGAACCTTAAGAAATGTCCTGCTGATCAGACCTTACACATACCCTCTGAAGAAATTCAGATAGATCCTAAGTTACACTTCGTAGATAAACCAGTTGAAATTTTGGAACGTGAGGTCAAGAAGTTGAAGCGTAGTAAGATACCAATAGTTAAAGTCCGCTGGGACTCAAAGCGTGGTCCCGAGTTTACATGGGAGCGTGAGGACGAGATGAAGCGAAAGTACCCTCACCTATTTTCAAACGTGTCGGGTAACTCGAACTGAAACCCGGGACGGGTTTCTTCTGAGGCTGGGAGACTGTGACAACTGGTAAATTTCATGAACCTTTAAGTTACCGCTTTTCGTTTTAAATAAATATTTTATCACTAGGACTTAGGCTATATTTAGTCCACAACGCTCCAGTACCTTGCTCCTACTCCAGTCACAATTTTAAAACCTAAATCAAATTCCTATTCTTAAATTACTCACGGTTGTCAATTCAACAAACTATATTCGTTATTCAAAAATTTAACACCAAATATACCCAATTCTTCCAACGATTATTTCTAACGTATTTTTATACGCCCAAAAAGATTACAAGAGTTCCAAAAATATTTCTTTACACCTAAGGTAAATTCTTTACTACTTACGTTTAATTACGTACAACTTTCGTTAATCACCGAAACAACGACCAATACCTATTTTTAACACCCAAAACATACAATATATACTCTCTTGTATCAAAACTACACAATTACTCCCATTTTACCCAAGTAGCCGCCCCCCCCCCCCCTCTCATGTCCTAAAGATTTTTATTAGACAAATTGTACACAACAATTAATAGCCAACACTTTAGCACAAAACATGGGATGAAATTTCAATTTGGAGGCTTAGCCACGAAATTGTCCCCTTGCCCCCCCCCCCCTAATCAGCCCCATCCTCTAAAACTAGCCAAAATGATATTTTTGACCACACTATTAGACATTTGAAAAAGTTCAAGTATATATAGATCAACACATACTCATTTTTGTGCTCTATTAGTCCAAGTAAAGAAAAAAAAATACATCCCTACCCATATATACATACAAATCGACCTACTCTTGGAGCCAAGGAGAGGAGAAATCTTGTTGTGGTTAAGATCAAGTAAACTTAGGGCATTATAGCAAGGATTTGGAGCATTGATCTTGAGGTTAACTAAGTGTTTTATAACTCGCATCTCACTAATTACTTTTGTAAGTAACCTTACAAAAATTTCATGTTTTCCTTATATCATATTGCTAGTCAAGTAGATATACTTAGTTATCACTTGGTACATGTTGATAAAGTTTGACATTTACAATGATCCTTTAACAAAAGATTATGTTTTGAACAATATTTGGTTACAAGAAAATCAACTAGTGAAAATCTTCACAAGAAAGTGATGAAAACATTATATATACTTGTATGTTAGTAAACTTGTAGGTTTAAACATTCTTGATGATTATCACATGGACCTTAGAATATTGTTGATTTTGTGGTTAGATCACTATTATTAGGTTGAGAAGTTGATGGAGGAACTAGGACTAGATTTGAAGTGGTTGTCAAGTGGTCAAAATGACTAGAAGATTTGTAAAAATAGTTTGACATTCTTAAAAGAGGTTCTGTCCCGTTTTGATAAATACAGAAAACTCAGTAACTTGGTAAACATTTTAGGCTATAAATATAGAAAGTAGACTCAATAACGAAAACGTAGCCGCTTGAATGAGTTAAAACGGGCTTGTAACGAAAAAGATACGCTAGTTTCAATTTTTATGACGAAAACATTATTTTCAGAAAATGGTTGAATCTGTTCAGAATTTTGAGAAGTGAAAACTGAGGTTAGATTGTATCTAGACTAGCCGAGACCTTAGAAATACGATAGTACACTTAAATACCTTCGCGGGTATAGGTCAAACTTAAGAAACGAAGCTACGACGCAAAAGTTATGGCCTAACGAATGATTACGTCAACATATACGTTAACAGCCTATTATTTTCTCTATTAGAAAAGCTGTTGGAAATATTAGAAGCGTATTTTGGACCTTTTAGAATGTATTTTGGCTAAATTGACGTGAACGGAAATGGTAGAACATTATATATATCTATTAGGGCGTTAGAGATTTTTGAAATAGCCATTGACATGATGACTAAAATTTGGTCGCAAGATAAACAAGTTACGTTTTCTAAAGTGGTAACTTTCAAAATAAAGGATCAAATTGACGCAACCATCTTTTGACAACAAATATTACAACAACATGTACAAGTGATAAAGTAAAGTATGAACTTGCGTGCATGACCTTGTTTTCGAATCTAAGACACATGTAATATTTAGGTCGCGATTAGAGATATCGGACTAAATTACCGTTTGCTAATTTATCAATCGGAATTCGCTTTTGCTAAGGTGAGTTCTCGTAGCCCAATTTTTAACGTGTTCTACATTGGGGTGGAAATGGTACTAAATGCTTTACAAATGTTTTAATGCTGTGATCTACTGTTTTCGTGATTTTTGGACAATATGTGTGTTTTGGTTGCAATATGTGCCTTACTGTGTGAATTCAGATTGTGTGACTTAGCTTGAACGTGCGAACTGTTTTGTGATGCATTGTGGGTATAATTTTGGGAAGTGGCACCCAGTATATCATTTGGGAAATGGCACCCAGTATATCATTTGGGAAGTGGCACCCAGACTATGTGTGGATCAAATATGCGTGTTTTGTAGTCTATGATAGTTTGTGATCTTACTATGTGCTCATATTTGTATATTTTGCTCACTATTGTCCTACGCTATTATTCACAGCTTCGTGGTTTAACATCTAAACCTACGAGCTCACCAACTTTATGTTGACGTTTTCTAGTACCATTTTCAGGTGCTAAGACTAAAGTTACACTAGAAGGTTGAGTACCTGGCCTGACTTAGCAAGACTTAAGACAAGACCCTTCCGAGTTATAGCTCGTGAAGTTGCATTTTGTTGTACTCTAGTCATGTTGTTTAACTTTGAGACTTATGTTTATCTTGAATCTTTGTATTATCCCGGCTATGGGTGTTGTGACTGTTATCTATCCTATGTATTTCAATTAATATTTCTCTATTGTGACACTTTATGTTCTGTACTAAGAAGTCATACCCCGTGAATGCCATCCCGCTGCGCCATTTTTGGGGTGCGACACTTATCACTTAAACTATATATCATCAAGCGAACAACGTATTTACTATTATGTCTATGAGAACCTCACATGATTTTGCCAATACTTCATGGCAATCGATTTAGAGTTAAAATGATATAAATCGACAAGAAAAAATATATTTAAAGCATCAAATAAACTGCATTTCAAACATGCAAATTTTGTTCAAATGCTATTAAAAAAATTAAATTAATAAGTACGACATAGAAGGTAAATGCTGGTGTCTCGTTCCAAGCCGATTTTGACCCACCTTACATTTTTGACAATTTTACATCAGTGTGACAGTTATTTTTCTTTGTCAAAAAATTAAGATAAAGTTTTAAATTACCTCTCGGATTAAATAAAGTTCATAAGCTTCCGTCAACTTTTGCTCAGTATGATGGAATGTCGGGATTTTTACCATTATATATTCGGCTTATATAGTTTATAAGTAGTTCGAAATAAATACATATGCAGGTGTAATTAATACTAATCTGACAATGATAAATAGGCCTAACATATATGCTTAAACCCATGGCTAAATCATTAATAATTTGACACAACATTAATGCATTTTCTCACTTTAAATATTAACTTTTGATTATTCCACATGTCATTATCTTGTTCTTAAACATATTTTTAGTCATGCATTTTAATCATAACAATCATTTTCCTATTTTTGAACACTTGAAATCAACTAATTTTTTCTCTTCATTTTCACTCTTGAGTTTGCCATATGTGATGATCTTCTTGTTATGAGGATAAGTAGGAGAATGCATGGTCTTCAAGATCGGGGTCCTACCCAGGATCGTTTTCGTCTTTACAAGATCGTGATCGTAAGATCGGATCGGAATCTTAAGTTCCTACTCTAATGTTATTTCTTAATAGTTTTTGTAATATTATACAAATATTCAAATTATTATACATTATAAACACAAAATATTATGAATGTTTCATAGTAATATTGTCCTAAATTATCATTATGAAATGTTTAAAAAGATTAACATGTTGTTTTTTTAATTCTACAAAAAAATAACTCATAAATTTATAGTTTTTTTAGTTTGTAATACGAGAAAAGTAAGATCGGATCGTATTAGATTTTAAGATCGTATGGTCAAGATCGGGATCCTATAAAATCTTAAGCTTGCAAAGATCCAATGTAGGATCCGGATCGTTTTTGCTTTGCAGTATCGTAAAATCTTAAGATAATAAAATCAAGATCGGGATCCTGACAACTATGAGAGAATGTTTTAAGATGATATAGCATCACTCTTCGTTATCAGTCATTACTCATTAGTTTGTCAAAATTTACTTCTTTGGTCATTTCTGATACATCTTCGATCTACATCTATAAATTTACTTATGCATGGTAAAATAATGAAATTTAGAAAGCCTGAGATAGCATGAACTGCAATAAAGTCACTTTTTTTTTGGAAAAGAGAAGAGTAGTACAAGATACCAAAAATAAGAGCATCCGGTGTGGAGGCTGTTGTGCCTCGCCGTGGCTGACCTGGCACCTTCGCCGTGGGTCGCCGTGACACCGGCAAGGCTCGCCGTGGTTCGCATATCGTGCAGACGACGAGCACCAAAGTCTGACAAAGGAGAGCGTTTGTGGGTATATTAAATTCCAAACATTGCAATTTAAAGGCATAAATGGTTTATTAGTTTTCTATTCTTTTTTTCTTTTTTGATTTTTGTGTGTGCGTGTGGTATGTGTACAGATGAAGAAAATGATTTTTTTTTTTTTTTTTGTTAAACTTGAGAAGTGGGCTGAAGGAAGTGGGCTTAAGTCAAAGAGGGAGTACCATGTTATTAGTATTTTTAATTGGGTAGTGATAAACTGATAACAATTTTTGGTTTAGATATTAAGTTACTTTGTAACTTAAAAAAATGTTATTTGTATTTTTAATATGTTGTAATGTATTTTTATTTTTAATTAAATGAATTTAATTTATTTGTATATTTGAATAAAAGAAATAAAAATAGATAGTGGTGGGGCCCCAATTAGTAAGTTGTGGTATGTTATGATAAGGGGGATGTTAGTTGTAGTTAGTTGTGTTGATGTGGCACCTGTGGGGCCCGAATGAAGAGATACAACTTATCCATGATACCTAGTGGTCTAAGGGGCAGTTTATATGGACGCTACAGGGGGTTCCAATTATTGCACGCATCGAGTGGTTGTATTGTGTGCTTCGCAGTTTGTACGATTGACCAATAGGGATGGTCTAAATAACACAACCCCAAAAATAATCGTGACCAGATACTTTTCAATGTTTTAGGGGTCGTATCGTATGGGCTTTTTTTATAGGGCAAATGACAAAAAAATGCATCGAATTTGACACTTTTTGTGATTATGTGTAGCCAACTATTTTTTTTTTTCATATTATGTGTATTGAACTTTCAAATTTCAATCATTGTGTGTATTTTGTGACTATTCTGTCATGTAAAATGACCATTTTACTCTTCGAAATTTGAAAAATTAAAGGTAAAATGGTCACAAAATACACACAATGATCGAAATTTAAAAGTTCAGTACACACAATAAAAAAAAATAATTGGCTACACACAATTATAAAAATTGTCAAGCTCGATGCATTTTTTTGTTATTTGCCTTTTTTATATAGTATTGTGACGTTTACTTTTTACTCTTTTAATAATAAGTTAAGTTTTGTATATCTTTAGTTATTGAAATGAGGGATGGATGCATGCACCAGAATCAGCCGTCGGCCAGAGAAAAAGAAAGAAGGAAGACGACAAATTCAAGATGGGGCCCGCAATGTACGACGGTACTTGAATGACACGTAAAGACAATGTATATGACTCCCACCTCAACTCTACACATTTCAAGGATGGGTTGATGTCAAATCATAGAGAGATTTTCTTTTTGATTTTTCAGTATAACCTAGTTTTCTGCTAATTTCTGTTTTATATTTCTGACAGTTTTAAGCGTTTGACATATTAAACTTTATATTTTATGTTCTGTACTTTCAAGTTTATAGTTTTTTGATATAAATAAAATTGTAAAAATAAAAAAAACAAAAAAAAAAAAACAGACGGTCTTGAAAAACAAAAATAGGGGTTTTGGATAACTTGTCCTTCAAGACCCTTTTTCCCTTTTCCCATAATCTTTAATATACTTTTTTAGGATTAAGTTATAAAATACCAATGGGGCAGTTTATAGCTCGAGTTTTTGACAAAGATAACATATCACGGTTATTAAACATACAAACGATTACATAAGTTCCTCATATTAGAAACTAGTCAATGCATATAATATAAGCTCTAACAAAAGGGAAATTTACTGACATGTAAAGCCTTATTTACAATCACAGACGAAGCATCGCTTAATAAACTCCATTCATCATGGCTGGAAGATCGTCAAAGGTCCAAAGATCCATCACGTTTCCACCATCTTGGTTTGAATCTCCGTTGAGAAAAGCATCTACTGAAGAGGTATCCCAAGCGCCTTGAAGACATGGCATCTCGAAGAACAGATCATCGTCACTTATCTCACAATCTGACACCAAATTTACAGACTCGATCTTGGGCTTCTTAGCAGGATTCGCCTCTTCCATAAAGGTAGCCTCGTCAACCTCAGATAGCAAAGATGTGATCTCAGGTGTTTTGGGACAAGTTTCACCCCATGGAAACTCGGAACAATCAAAAGAGTTGCTACCTTCATTAGGACTGAAATAAAAGGCACCACTTTCTGATGGAATACCATTACCATGTTGTGGCTTCTCTTCAACGAATTCAAATGAACCAGGAGCTTGTTTTTGTTGTTTTGGCTTAGCCGGAGTAGCTTTAGCTGGAAAGTTGACTTTCGCCTTGTCACCACGGATTTTTATAGCTTCGGCATCATAAGCTCTAGCAGCTTCTTCAGCTGTGTTGAATGTTCCTAGCCAAACACGGACCCCTTTTCGTGGATCACGAATCTCAGCAGCCCATTTTCCCCATGGACGCTGACGGATCCCTCGGTATTGGTTCTTCCTTTTCCTAGAAGACCCGGATCTCTCATCAGCTTGATCATCAGATTTCACAGATCTTGACGCTAGAACACACAAAAATCAGATAAATAAGCTTTTTGAGTCAACCCAAACACAAAAGTTTACATTTTTATTATTAAAAGATGATAAAATAAGCAAACACAAAAATAAAAAAATATGAAAAAGATTACCAGTAGCAGTAGCAGAAGGATGTTTGGAAGAGAAAGCAAATGAGGGTTTGTCATGATGATCCTTGAAACCCTGAAAGTCAGCTTCGAAATCATCGTCATCATCAGATCTTGTAGAAACATTAGCCTTTGAAGAAAAGTAACTGTTGTTGTCTGTGTTCCATAGAAGATCAGCTGATGTTACACGGCGAGACCGGTTAGGGGCTATAATATCTGAAAGTATTGCACCACCACACATCTTTCTTTCTTTCTTTCTTTCTTTATACTAGATTCTGGTTCTTCTTGTTGTTGTGTTTTTCAGTGTTGGAATAATTGATCGAAATAAATAAATAATGGAGTGGTTTTGAGATGAAGAGGGTAGGCAGGTGGTGTGTTTTATACTTTCGAGGGAGTACAGTGGACGGAGCTACATGTATACAGGGTGTGTCAGGGCTACACCCGATTTTATATCAAGAAGTTTAAAAAGATTTCAAAACTGTTGTTTTTGTGGTATGTTTGGTACTTTCATTTCTTAAGGTGTAACTTTAGTTAGCCAATATTTCTTTTGTATAACGAGCTCTTAAAAATTCTGAGCCCGTCCCTAAGTAATTATTGTAGCATTATAGTGGAAGAAAGTAGGCAGGAAGCAGGTGCTTTTGAGTTTACGATACTACCCTCATACTGCATGCACGTCATTTTTCATTCCTACTAGATATCTTTTTACCATTCTTTATTTTTCATGTTCGTTCATTTTATTTTAACCGCACGAATAAACGAATATAAACAGACACTTTACCAGAACATTTCACTAAACATTTAGTTCGTTTACAACTCTAGCTACCTTTAAGATATAACTTACATGCATAAATTACTTATATTTTCAGAATAACCGTTCACTTTTTAAATTTGACTATTCTAAACCAACTATGTGACCTTTTACTACATGTTTTTATTTATTAAACATAGCCCGTACGCTTTGAAATAACAAAATCTCTTTTTGTAATGTGTAAATAATTGTGACTCTCTTTGAGAAGAGCATTTAAAGTTATTGTTAACCGGTTAACTCAACTTTTACTGTAGATTAATAAATCCTCCAATGTTCTCATAACTACAACACAAGTATATTTAGCTAATTAGTTGAAGTTAAGGCTAAACATAGTGGTGTAACTTTTTCACACTCAATAATTTTCTTTTTTTCCTTTTTATTCTATAACATTTACCTATGCAGAACTACATGCGCATATATGAAAGAATACACTTTCACACACACATACAAAAAGTCAGGTGACTCATTAATAGCTAAAAATGACCTCTCATGCATTGAGAGAAGGGTGAATAACGCACATGACGCGTGTGAGGGTGACGTACATCTCATCCTGTAACCACCTGTAAATTTTCACTTGTATTAATATTCTAACGAAAGAATATTTATCCATTTTCTATGTCTAAATTTTTTTAAGATTAAACGTTATCAGTTTATCACAACAACAAACTAATGTGACGTAACCCACACTGAAACTATGTGATCTAATGAAATTGGTGTAAATCTTGAAACTAATAGAATTGGTATAATAACAAACCAATGGGTTTGGTACAAATGTGGACTAGGGTTAATCTACATATTGCTAGAACGTTTCTAGTAATATCATTTTCATTTTATGTCTTACTCTTCTTTACCTATTATTTATTTATTATCATTAATTAAATAAATAAACTCTAGTTACTATTCATAAATATCTATATTACTATTCATCAAAATATCTAGTTACTATTCATAAAATATATATTTATATTACTCAAAATATCTATTTACTATTTATCAAAATATCTAATTACTATTCATCAAAATATCTAGATATTTTCAGAAATTTTCATTATAAATAAAAAAAAAACTAGTTCATTTTTTTCACAGAAAAACACACACAATTCTCTCTGATTTCGAGCCAAACAAAAGGAACATAGAAGATATTATCCTCTTCTCTTCCTCTCCATGGTTGATCGACACCACCACAACCACCATCATTTTGTGCTTCTTGTAAGTATGCCGACAAACACGAGTTATAAATTTATGTATATTATCTTGATTCAATTATAAACTGAAATTAATTGGTTTGAATGGATTAAAAATATTTTTTTTGTAAACAAAATGGTATCATCGTTAAAATTGTGGTTTTGTGGTTTATTATTGTTTTGCTCGATGTGCTTATTTGGTTCGAGTTTATGGATCAGCTTATGGGTGTGGTTTTGCTTATTTTTGAAACTCTTAGCTTATTTGAAATATGCTTTAGCTTATTGGAATATATGTTTGTTTTCCGGTTGTGTTTGGATTTGATAAGTCGAACCCAAAAGGGTCTCGACATGGGTATGATTTTTGCTTATGTTGGACTAGTGATAGCTTGAGTTTCGTTGTAGCTTATTTGAGACCCTCGACTTATTTGGTGTCTTAGCTTATTTTTACATCTTTGGCTTATACGGACTTATAAACCTTTGAGCTTATTTGATTACTTGGTTGTTTTGTTCAGTTCAGCGAGACAACCCAAGAGGTGTACTCATTCGTGTTTGATCCTTACGTGTTTATTTCCTTTTATACTTGTGTTATATGTTTTATACTTTGGTATGTGCAATCGATTCTTAACACTCAAACCACCACATGAACGATGATACAAAAACCTTTTTACAAACAATGATACGAAAACAATGATACAACATCTTTTAACTCATACGCATTACTTGAATTTCCCGTGACATATTTATAAGATAAGTAATTATCTTCTAGGTCGTGCCGACCACGTACGGTTGTGCTTTGCTACTTGATTCTATTTTGCAATACTTACGCCACTACACGTTAAGGTGAGTTTCATAACCCTTACTTTTATACGTTTAGAATTATTTTTGGGGGAGATACATGCTCAACTATTTTCATTTACTTTCACAAGTACTCTAAACTTTTACGGATTACCGTGAGTCATAGCCCCTCTTTTCTTATTTTAAATTCTTTGGGGGAGATACATGCTCGTTTTACTTACAAATCTTGCTCGTTATTCATAAACATTTTACTCGATTTATGAAACACTTTATTTATTCATAAACATTCTACCCGATTTATGAAACACTCTATTTGTTTACTGAAACTTATTACATGCTGAACACAAATACTTATTACATGAAACACTATATTCATGTTCGATCATTTTATTTTAACCGCACAAATAAACGAACATAAACGGACACTTTACCAGAACATTTCACTGAACGTTCAGTTTGTTTATAACCCTAGCTACCTTTAAGATATAACTTACATGCATAAATTACATATATTTTCAAAATAACCGTTCACTTTTTAAATTTGACTATTCTAAACCAACCATGTCACCTTTTACTACATGTTTTTATTTATTAAACATAGCCCTTACGCCTTGAAATAACAAAATCTCTTTTTGTAATGTGTAAATAATTGTGACTCTCTTTGAGAAGAGCATTTAAAGTTATTGTTAACCGGTTAACTCAACTTTTACTGTAGATTAATCAATCCTCCAATGTTCTCATAAGGCCACTCATAACAGTTAACTCAGCCTTAAATTTTAAGGCATGTCACGTCAGCTTTTACACACCTTAACTTAACTCAGCTTTAACCCACACAACAATAACTCAGCTTTAACACACCTTAACTCACCTTTACACATAAATTTTCAAATTCAACCCCTAAACTTATAATCATACTTCATTTATTAAAAACATAACATTACATTAAAACATAACATACTTAAAAAAAATTACAACGAAATTTAAAAAACATAACATGATAACGAATTAAATATGTATTCATCGTCTTCTGAATATTCTTCTTGATGTTGAAGGTGCTTCTGCCAAACATGCTCCATAAGGTCTCGTTGGAGTCGAGTATGTGTGTCTCTGTCGCGTATTTCTCTTGCCCTTCGACGTTGGCCATCGCATCTGTCGACCCACGAATTTTGCCTCAAACGTGGTGACGGATCCACCCACATGTCGTTAAAATCACGTATTGCAAAATTTTGATCTTTTATAATCATGTTATGCAAAATAATGCAACAATACATGATTCTCTTTATCCTCGCAAGTTCCAATTGACGTGCCGGTTGTCGTAGTATACCCCAACGTCCTTGAAGCACACCAAAAGCACGTTCGACATCCTTTCGTGCACTTTCTTGTTTCCTTTTAAAGTAAGCATGTTTCTCGTCAGCTGTTGCCAAGAAGGATTTGACAAACGTAGCCCACTGTGGGTAAATACCGTCGGCTAAGTAATAGCCCTTTTCATACCTCCTTCCATTTACCATATAAGGTGCTGCAGGGCGGCGTCATTAAGAATGTCGTCGAATAACGGTGAGTTATCCAAAACATTAATATCGTTATTCGCCCCCGCCATCCCAAAAAATGCATGCCAAATCCATAAATCTTGTGAAGCAACTGCTTCAAGCATTATAGTTGGGTATTTTTTATCACCCCTACCAAATTGCCCTTGCCAAGCAACCGGACAATTTTTCCACTCCCAATGCATGCAATCAATGCTACCAAGCATTCCAGGAAAACCATGGGCTGACTCATGTCTTTCGTAAATATTTTGAATGTCGGTCCATGTTGGTTTTCTTAAATACTCCGGCATAAACAAATCAATAACGCACTTGTTAAAATTATCAAGACACTTTAATGATGTAGTCGCACCCATTGCAAATACTCATCAAATGCATCGGGTGACGTGCCGTACGCCAATTGGCGTACAGCAGATGTACACTTCAAAAGAATACTTATACTTGTTCGACCAGTACAATCTTTCGCTTCCGTAAAAAACTTAAAATGATCAGGAACAAAACCAGAGGTATAAGATTGAATACCTTCGACTATTTGTAGAAATAGTCGCCGGCTCATACGAAATCTTCTTCGAAAAACCCGTCTCGGATACTTACAGTCTTCATCGAAATAGTCGGCACGCAAACGTTGATCAGCAAGTTCACGTTCACGAAAGATATGCCCACGTGCAATCGAAGGTCCAGCTGCTTCTTGTTGTTCCATATGCACAACTTGTTCATACACGGATGCCATCCACTGAATGTCGTCTTCGTCACTTGAAAAGTTGTTAGCTTCATTCGGATCCATTGTGAATCAAAAACCTTTTTTTTTTTTTTTTTTTGTGTGGAAGGTTGAAGAAGATAGTGTAAGATGTAGTGTATTGATTTGTGAAAGTGTGAAAAAAATGTGGTGTGAAATGGGTACTTATAGGAGAGTGAAATTGGTTTTGAATTTTTTTTTTTTTTTTTTTTTTTTTATATACATATAACCGTTAAACACAAGGGCCTGATTTGTAATTTTCCAAACTTGTTCCATACGCATGAACTAGCCGTTTAGGGGGCGAGAATGAATTTTTTTTTTTTTTTTTTACACTTTCTACCCTTAACGCAGCGTTAAGGGTATAACGCAGCCCTTAACGATGCGTTAACGTGGAATGCTCACAATGGCTAACGCAGCTTAACGTGCGTTAAAGGTGCAAAAATCCTCCTTAACGCAGCCTTAACTTATACCGTTGTGAGTGGTCTAACTACAACACAAATATATTTAGCTAATTAGTTGAAGTTAAGGCTAAACATAGTATTGTAACTTTTTCACACTTAATAATTTTCTTTTTTTCCTTTTTTATTCTATAACATTTACCTATGCAGAACTACATGCGCATATATGAAAGGATACACTTTCACACACACGCAAAAAGTCAGGTGACTCATTAATAGCTAAAAAGGACCTCTCACGCATTGGGAGAAGGGTGAATAACGCACATGACGCGTGTGAGGGTGATGTACATCTCATTCCTTGGCTATCATGCATGAGAAATAAGCCACATAACGCGTAGTCTAAACGAGCTTATTGTGACAACTCGTAAATTTCATGAACCTTTAAGTTACCGCTTTTCGTTTTAAATAAATATTTTATCACTAGGACTTAGGCTATATTTAGTCCACAACACTCCAGTACCTTGCTCCTACTCCAGTCACAATTTTAAACCCTAAAACAAATTCCTATTCTTAAGTTACTCACGGTTGTCAATTCAACAAACTATATTCGTTATTCAAAAATTTAACGCCCGATATACCCAATTCTTCCAACGATTATTTCTAACGTATTTTTATACGCCCAAAAAGATTACAAGAGTTCCAAAAATATTTCTTTACGCCTAAGGTAAATTCTTTACTACTTACGTTTAATTACGTACAACTTTCGTTAATCACCTAAACAACGACCAATACTTATTTTTAACACCCAAAACATACAATATATACTCTCTTGTATCAAAACTACACAATTACTCCCATTTTACCCAAGTAGCCGCCCCCCCCCCCCCCCCCTTTTCATGTCCTAAAGATTTTTATTAGACAAATTGTACACAACCATTAATAGTCAACACTTTAGCACAAAACATGGGATGAAATTTCAATTTGGAGGCTTAGCCACCAAATTGTCCCCTTGTCCCCCCCTAATCGGCCCCCTCCTCTAAAACTAGCCAAAATGATATTTTTGACCACACTATTAGACATTTGAAAAAGTTCAAGTAAATATAGATCAACACATACTCATTTTTGTGCTCTATTAGTCCAAGTAAAGAAAAAAAAATACATCCCTACCTAGGGCTGTAAACGAACCGGACGAACACGAACGAAGCCTTGTTCATGTTCCTTCGTTTAATTTTAACCGGACAAATAAACGGGCACGAACGCTTAAACGGACGAATTTTCTTGTTCATGTTCGTTTATTTAGAAAATGAGTTGTTCATGTTCGTTTATGTTCGTTCATTAAGACACTAAACGAACGCTAAACGAACATAAATAAACATAGACAAACAAACATAAACTTTATTAAATTATAACCAATACATTGTTTTATAAGTGTTGTTTTGTTTAAACAAACCAATTTTAAAAATATACAATTAAAAGATATGATATACGAACATAAATAAATAAATGAACATAAACGAACGTATAACCAGACGTTCACGAACATAATTGAACGGACACGTCTTTTGTTCATGTTCGTTCATTTAACTAAACGAACGTAAAATATTGTTCATATTCGTTCATTTAATAAATAAACGAACATAAATGAACTTTTTACCGAACGGTTCATGAAATATTCACTGAACGTTCAGTTCGTTTACAGCCCTATCCCTACCCATATATACATACAAATCGACCCACTCTTGGAGCCAAGGAGAGGAGAAATCTTGTTGTGGTTAAGATCAAGTATACTTAGGGCATTCTAGCAAGGATTTGGAGCATTGATCTTGAGGTTAACTAAGTGTTTTATAACTCGCATCTCACTAATTACTTTTGTAAGTAACCTTACAAAAATTTCATGTTTTCCTTATGTCATATTGCTAGTCAAATAGATATACTTAGTTATCACTTGGTACATGTTGATAAAGTTTTACATTTACAATGATCCTTTAACAAAAGATTATGTTTTGAACAAGTTTTGGTTACAAGAAAACCAACTAGTGAAAATCTTCACAAGAAAGTGATGAAAACATTATATATACTTGTATGTTAGTAAACTTGTAGGTTTAAACATTCTTAATGATTATCACATGGACCTTAGAATATTGTTGAGTTTTTGGTTAGATCACTATTATTAGGTTGAGAAGTTGATGGAGGAACTAGGACTAGATTTGAAGTGGTTGTCAAGTGGTCAAAATGACTAGAAGATTTGTAAAAATAGTTTGACATTCTTAAAAGAGGTTCTGTCCCGTTTTGATAAATACAGTAAACTCAGTAACTTGGTAAATATTTTAGGCTAGAAATAAAGAAAATAGACTCAATAATGAAAACGTAGCCGCTTGAATGAGTTAAAACGGGCTTTTAACGAAAAAGATATGCTAGTTTCAATTTTTACGACGAAAACATTATTTTCAGAAAATGGTTGAATCTGTTCTGAATTTTGAGAAGTGAAAACTAAGGTTAGATTGTATCTAGACTAGCTGAGACCTTAGAAATACGATAGTACACTTAAATACCTTCGCGGGGATAGGTCAAACTTAAGAAACGAAGCTACGACGCAAAAGTTATGGCCTAACGAATGATTACGTCAACATATACGTTAACAGCCTATTATTTTCTCTATTAGAAAAGCTGTTGGAAATATTAGAAGCGGATTTTGGACCTTTTAGAATGTATTTTGGCTAAATTGACGTGAACGAAAATGGTAGAACATTATATATATCTATTAGGGCGTTAGAGATTTTTGAAATAGCCATTGACATGATGACTAAAATTTGGTCGCATGATAAACAAGTTACGTTTTCTAAAGTGGTAACTTTCAAAATAAATGATCAAATTGATGCAACCATCTTTTGACAACAAATATTACAACAACATGTACAAGTGATAAAGTAAAGTATGAACTTGCGTGCATGACCTTGTTTTCGAATCTAAGACACATGTAATATTTAGGTCGCGATTAGAGATATCGGACTAAATTACCGTTTGCTAATTTATCAATCGGAATTCGCTTTTGCTAAGGTGAGTTCTCGTAGCCCCATTTTTAACGTGTTCTACCTTGGGGTGGAAATGGTACTAAATGCTTTACAAATGTTTTTATGTTGTGATCTACTGTTTTCATGGTTTTTGGACAATATGTGTGTTTTGGTTGCAATATGTGCCTTACTGTGTGAATTCAGATTGTATGACTTAGCTTGAACGTGCGAACTGTTTTGTGATGCATTGTGGGTATAATTTTGGGAAGTGGCACCCAGTATATCATTTGGGAAATGGCACCCAGTATATCATTTGGGAAATGACACCCAGTATATCATTTGGGAAGTGGCACCCAGACTATGTGTGGATCAAATATGTGTGTTTTGTAGTCTATGATAATTTGTGATCTTACTATGTGCTCATATTTGTATATCTTGCTCACTATTGTCCTACGCTATTATTCACAGCTTCGTGATTTAACATCTAAACCTACGAGCTCACCAACTTTATGTTGACGTTTTTTGGTACCATTTTCAGGTGCTAAGACTAAAGTTACACTAGAAGGTTGAGTACTGGCCTGGCTTAGTGATGCGTGGTTTTGCGACCTTACAACAGGTTTTACCTCTCGAGGGATCTCAAGAGGCTAACAACCCCACCAGGCAGTGTACCTGACCGATGTAGTATAGTGTAGTGGTAAGTACGGGGGATTGATCGTTCTCCACAGGGAATAGTGTCGTTAGGATTGAAAAACTACTCTAATAGGTCTAAGGGTGAGGGAAGATTCTTTTTGTATTTTTATATTTTTTTGAAAGCAAGTAAAATCTCGGGTTTTGAAGGAGTGAGCGGAATTAGTTGCTAGTCAATTAACCCAAATAACTACAAATGCAAATAAAATAAAATAACTGAAAATGAAAAGGTTGTGAAACTTACGTGGAGAGAAATGTGTTTACTTAGATTTCCTTACTCCCTAACTATCTTTTACCGGTTGATTAGTGTGTATTAATTGCGTGGATGATGGGTGTATTCCTTAATACCAATCGTGGGGTGGTGTACGTACTTCCCCAACTCTACAAGCTCCTACTTCACTCCTATGTCGAGCCGGCTAAGAAGCTCCTAACATGGGATCACTAGAATTCGCTCATGCATTAAATACAACCATAAAAACCTAGTACGCATTGGTTCATGCTTCTTAAGACGTTCAAGCAAGCTACCGTATAGGAAGTTAGCCAGTTTTCTTAAGCCTAACATCGATGAACAATCATCCAATACAATTAATAACACACTAATAACCAATAATCAATAGTTAGGTTTCATTAGATCTAAGCAAACACAAGATAAATCTAGCCTAGCATGTTAATTAAAAGACAAGAACAAGATATAATCAAACAACACATAGACATATTGATTGATTAAACGATTACTTATCTTCAATTAAACTTGGGAGATCCAAGGGTATGAAAACCCTTAAAAATGGCAGAAATTCGTCTTAGGGTTTCTCTTCACAAAGTTGCACCCTAATGACAAAAAATTGCAAAACTATATATAGAGTTTAGTGGCTGACGGCGTCACGTTGTAGATCTTGACGCCGTCACCTCGCCGTGTCTAGGGTTCCCGGATGGCCTTCTTGACGCCGTCCCTCTTTAGTGCTCCAAAATCCGCTCTGGCTTATCAAAGGTTGACGCCGTCAGAAATGGGCTTGACGCCGTCTCTCTTTAAGTTAAACCGTGATGGCCTTGATCACCTTAAAGGGTGACTGATGCGTGTTGCGTGTCGTTGCGGTTTAGCAGTTTTAATGCCTACTCAAGTTTTAAATTTATATTTAGCCGACTTATCAATAACACACACACTTAACGAGCAGTGTACCCGGTCAGTATGAATATAATGGTAAGTAGAGTGTCGATCACTAAGAGTGGAACGTATTATCTAGTTATTCTAATCAGTATTTTAATATATTAAGTTAGCTATACAATCTAATCTAACGCAAGGGGGTCAGCCTGAGAGACTGGCACGATTTGGTTGCAATTAAATAATAAAATAAACCAATAGGCACGAATGAGCAAGTAGCACACACGTACACAGATAAATACTTGAGACAATAAGAGGGCTGTCCTTATGATAAGTAGTTTGTCACTTGTTTTATTGCTAGTGTTATATGAAGTGTATAGTTCGATGCAACGCACCGAGATTAAGTCCTTTCTCGTTGGTTCTAATCTTATCAGCGAGTAAACCCTTAATGATTACTTATGACTATCCCGTTTATCTTTCTCCTACTTTTCTACAGACCATAGAATACATAGGCATCTAATAAATAGGCGAGGGCAGAGGCATGGCGACCCGATCAACGCTCAGCTAGCCACAGAGGTTATCAATGCACTAATAAAAGTTACCAAAGACACTAACATATAAACTTTAATTGATGAGAAAGCAGTTTTAAGGGAGTGCAACCTTTCCGTTGTCACATTACACATGCCACCAATCTTGATGAATTAAAGTTTACTAACACAATAAAACAAAACTACTTAATGAATTAAACACATGCAGCACCTTCTTACAGCTCTTGTATCTTTGATTTGGGTGTGTCTTGTGCTGCTGCCTTGACTGAATTCGTCCTTGGTTTCTGGTCTTCGGTCCCGTATATAATATATGTCACATCGAATTCGTCTGGTCTTGGGGTATTTATAGTTTCTGTCTGAGGGTGAGATGCGGCGCATCTATTAAGTAGATGCGGCGCATGTACTTAACTTCGCGTGGGGTCCAAGATTATAATATTCAGGAATATTCGTACACCGCCAGAAGATGCGGCGTAACTCCATTATCAGATGCGGCGCATGTCCTCTTGTATCTTGGATCGTATCTGGTGAAATATTGATAGTGATGCGCCGTATGTAATAGGTGAGATGCGGCGCATCTGGAGTAGAACAAGTTGGTTATTCTTCGTTGACCAAAGTTTCATATGCGGCGCATGGGATAAATCCATGCGGCGCATTCTTCAAAGTCAGGCAATGGTCTTCATTCTCTTCATTCCAACAACCAATTCCAATCTTGATCATTTTACTCCGTTTTTAGTCCATAATCGCTAAGTTTCACCAAATGCTTGTTTTCAACTGAGAATTACAAAAGTAAACGATTAAGTATCAATCCTCATACATAATATAATAAAACAAGTCAAATTAATAGGATAAATGATAGTAATAAAATGTACTTATTTGAGTTCATCAAATATCCCCCCACTTGAACTTTACTTGTCCCCAAGTAAACCTTAGAATTAATATTATGAAAATGTATCCTAAAAGATATTAGGATTTATTTTTATATTTAAGCATGTATTCGTTTTTGTCATAATCACACAACTAAACACTTAACGAATTAGAAGTAAAATAAAATAATTCGATAAAAGCAAATCTAATCGTTTAACTGTCCAGTCGCGACGAATATTCTATCATAAGCTTGGCAAGTATACACATATCCCCCACTAAAGCTAAGGAATAACAAGTCTAAAGCGGTAAAAAGGGTTTTTAGGCTTAAGGGTTAATTATTCTTAATCACTATCGATCTCAAATTCCAGAAAAGGCGACAAAATCACAAATACATGATCGAATCCACGAACACGATACTTGCAATTGCTCAAATCCTTAACTCGAATAGGCTAAAGATAGGTCCAAACTTCACCAATAATAATATATCAAAAAGGGCGACAAAATCACAAATACATAGCCGAATCCACGACTACGATACTTAAGATTGCTCAAATCCCTAATCTCAATAAATCAAAGGTTTGGTTGGATAAAGAATAACACAGGGTATGGATAATATTTGGGATATAAATTGGTGTAAAAATAAAAAATAAACAAAACAAATAAATTAAAATCCTAAGTGTGGTTAATCACTATCCCAACCATCCCATGAATAAGACTCATATCATTGAATAACTCACGCTTTAACACTTGAAACACACGCTTTAGGTAGACACGAATTATACTCAACAAGATCTTAATCAAAGAATAAACCTTAGTTGACGTTCCCATAACTGCCAACTCCCATTCAATCCATAGATATAGTACAACAAATAGTGGTGATATCGACCACTTACATAACTTTACATCGTTGGTTTAATCAAACATCCAACTCTTTTTTCTTTTTCTTTTTCTTTTCTCATTTTTTCAATTTTTTTTTTTTTTTTTTTTTTTTTTTTTTTTTTTTTTTTTTTTTTTTTTTTTTAATAACATAAACATAGATGTGTAAAATTTTCACCACATCACTATAACAATAAATCTGGATAATTTTTCCATACTTTTCATGACTTCAGAAATAACGGTAATAGTGAAAGTAGTAAACACACGAAAAATAAACTCAAAGATATACAATATTTACTTTCACTCCAATTGCATTGTGCAATTTCCTGACCTAACCATAGATAATGAATTACGCACGCGAACACAGGTAATGTAAGGAAACACACTTTGCCTATAGCAATTAACCAACCACGGATTCTAATCTACAGGGTAGGCTAAGGTGTAAGGGTGTAACGAAACATTTTAAACATAGGTGTAAGAAACGAAAGGAATGGCTCTGAGGGTTTTTCTAGGGGTATCTTACTCTAAAAATGAGAGTAACAAAAGGGTTTATACGGGGGTTAACTAACCAGTGTAGTTAGCTAATAACACATAACATATAAGGCTATTTGGGTGTAATCCTAGAAATTTACCAATTTAGACAAGTCATTCCAATTATATAAAATAATACTTATTATGGTGGTCTCGAATAGTATACAAGCCAAGTTCTAAAGTTTACAAGTCACCGGCACACTCATAGATTTGTGAATTTTGAAAAATCACAATTTTTGAAAATAACGTCATGTGTGCAGCTATGCAACTTAGATCTTAAACAAAAACATGCTAAAAAAAATTTAAATTTTGATATATTAAGCACATTTTAAGCATATTTTGCAAAGTTTAGGACAAGTAAGTGTTAAGTGTTCTAATTCTCCAATCCCCCCACTTAAGTTAAACAACGTCCTCGTTGTTTGTATAAAAGGTTAAAAACTGGAAAATAAAAGAATTAGAACAGAAAAAACTCCCCTGAGATTTGCTCGGTATGATCCTCCATTAGTAGTAGAGCAAAAATCATCTTTCTTGTGGATTAGAACGTTTAATCTTCATATAAGATGTATCCACAGGAAATGCAGGAATCTATAATACCACCAACACTTCAAAACACACCTAAGATAAGAAAGGTTCAAACTTGCATAACACATTAGTAGTTAGGTAAAAATAAAACATAAAAATTAAAAATGAAAATCATCAGGTCAGTCGATGCGCCGTATCTTATGGAAGAAGATACGCCGTATCGAGCCTGGAATAAATACGGATCAGAATAAAAGATGCGCCGCATCCTTAACCAGGGATGCGCCGCATTAAAATAAACTGATAAAAAGTTTTAAATTCAAAAATAAAAAATGCAGAAAAATTAAAATAAGATATGACCATCTGCAGGAGATGCGTCGCATCTCAGAATTGAGATGCGCCGTATCCTCGGCGGCCTGACTGACTCGACACATAAACAGAATAATAAAAAGATAAATCCGGGTTGTCTCCCGGTAAGCACTTGTCTTTATTCCAGAGTCTTCAAGTTAGACTCACGTTCAGCTCTTTTAATATCGATCATTTATTCCTACATGGCCACGTAGGATCCATTTAGCAACTAAATCGTCACGTATATATTCAGGTCCCAAATTCAAAACTCCTTTATAGAATCCTTCCATTATTTGATATGGGTACTCAATCCCTCTCTTTATGTCATCATTACTAATAAAAAGGAATGGAGAGAATTTGTAGCAGACCCTATTAGTAGCATGTTTAAACCCAGGGTGAGTTCGGGGCATCATATAAGTGATAATGTCGCTTCCACATTGAAAGGTGATCTTTCCTTCAAATCGTTTCGCATTAATAGTGATCTCCCTACAAAATGGTTTTCCAACAATCACGTCACCCATATTGCTGTCACGATAGGCATTCATGTCTTCAACAACGGCGAACTCAGTTACAATAGTAAAGCGGCCTACGAAGATCGGGACATTAATGAAGGCGCCAACTACATTCTTTCCCTTATGCTCCACTTTATTTCTCATAATAGAATTGTAAAAGCTTCTTGACATGACATTGATTGGTAAAATAGGAAAGAAATTGGCGTCAATACACTTGTACCCAATCATGCATGGGAATTGCAAATTGTAAGCACAATTGGCGTTGATCCTTCTACCGTAATCCCAAGAACCATCATATCCCTCAAATTCATCGTAATTCCTAGTATTAATAACGTTGACTTTTGGACTATCCACAATTTCTCCATCTTCTAACTCAGATTCCGCATCGTCCATGAATAGGTCATTGGATTCCAATGGTCCATCAAGGTCATTAAGTTCAATGTAGTCCCCGTCGTAACGTTCTGGTGATTTATCATGCACTAATATATCATTCATAAAGTTGGCTTCGAAGTCGAAGTCAATCAGTTCTCCGAATCCATCCATTTTCCTTCTGAAATAATCACAAAAGCATCAGTAGGATCTGTTCGCAAGAAGAAATTAATGAATATAGAAACGGATATAAGAATACAAATAGCTGATATCTGCAGACGATGCGCCGTATCCAAAAAGTTGGATACGCCGTATCTTATAATCGTTAAAATTAAATCAGACTTTATTCAGAAAATAGATACGCCGCTTAGAAATTAGAATGCGCCGTATCAATTTTAATTATCAAAAATCGATATTTATTTAAAATTAAATGTGTCGTATTAACAAAAGTTAATGCGCCGTATTTTCGGTACGTTTCAAAATATAAGATTTTTGATTCAGAAGATACGCCGTATCAACAGAGATCGATGCGCCGTATCTGTTTAATAATTCGAAAACTGTTTTTAATTAAAATAATAGATACGCCGTATCTGCTAAAGCAGATGCGTCGTATGGCGTTAACGTTTAGAAAAAATTTTATCAAAAACAGATACGCCGTATCTTGGGGAAAAGATTCGTCGTATCGCTTTATCGCTTAGAAAAAATTTCTTATTAAAAACAGATACGCCGTATCTTGGGGAAAAGATGCGTCGTATCGAATTAATTAAACGCGTTGTATTTTATAAAAGGTTGAACGCAATACGCCGTATCTGAGAAATCAGATGCGCCGTATCGTTTGATTTAGCTCAGTACAACGATAGCAGAACACACAAAATACGAAAATAAAATCAAATAAAAACACACGAAAGAAAATAAACACAAATAAAAGCAAATAAATAACACACAAAAACAGAAAATATGCAAAATAGTACAATGAATGCAAATTAATCTAATACACAACAAAATTAGCGGTTAGATAAAAAAAATTAAAAACCTAATTAAAATACTAATCAAAATAACAGATAATAACAATTCACTCCCCGGCAGCGGCGCCAAAAACTTGATGCGTGTTGCGTGTCGTTGCGGTTTAGCAGTTTTAATGCCTAATCAAGTTTTAAATTTATATTTAGCCGACTTATCAATAACACACACACTTAACGAGCAGTGTACCCGGTCAGTATGAATATAATGGTAAGTAGAGTGTCGATCACTAAGAGTGGAACGTATTATCTAGTTATTCTAATCAGTATTTTAATATATTAAGTTAGCTATACAATCTAATCTAATGCAAGGGGGTCAGCCTGAGAGACTGGCACGATTTGGTTGCAATTAAATAATAAAATAAACCAATAGGCACGAATCAGCAAGTAGCACACACGTACACAGATAAATACTCGAGACAATAAGAGGGTTGTCCTTATGATAAGTAGTTTGTCACTTGTTTTATTGCTAGTGTTATATGAAGTGTATAGTTCGATGCAACGCACCGAGATTAAGTCCTTTCTCGTTGGTTCTAATCTTATCGGCGAGTAAACCCTTAATGATTACTTATGACTATCCCGTTTATCTTTCTCCTACTTTTCTACAGACCATAGAATACATAGGCATCTAATAAACAGGCGAGGGCAGAGGCATGGCGACCCGATCAACGCTCAGCTAGCCACAGAGGTTATCAATGCACTAATAAAAGTCACCAAAGACACTAACATATAAACTTTAATTGATGAGAAAGCAGTTTTAAGGGAGTGCAACCTTTCCGTTGTCACATTACACAAGCCACCAATCTTGATGAATTAAAGTTTACTAACACAATAAAACAAAACTACTTAATGAATTAAACACATGCAGCACCTTCTTACAGCTCTTGTATCTTTGATTTGGGTGTGTCTTGTGCTGCTGCCTTGACTGAATTCGTCCTTGGTTTCTGGTCTTCGGTCCCGTATATAATATATGTCACATCGAATTCGTCTGGTCTTGGGGTATTTATAGTTTCTGTCTGAGGGTGAGATGCGGCGCATCTATTAAGTAGATGCGGCGCATGTACTTAACTTCGCGTGGGGTCCAAGATTATAATATTCAGGAATATTCGTACACCGCCAGAAGATGCGGCGTAACTCCATTATCAGATGCGGCGCATGTCCTCTTGTATCTTGGATCGTATCTGGTGAAATATTGATAGTGATGCGCCGTATGTAATAGGTGAGATGCGACGCATCTGGAGTAGAACAAGTTGGTTATTCTTCGTTGACCAAAGTTTCATATGCGGCGCATGGGATAAATCCATGCGGCGCATTCTTCAAAGTCAGGCAATGGTCTTCATTCTCTTCATTCCAACAACCAATTCCAATCTTGATCATTTTACTCCGTTTTTAGTCCATAATCGCTAAGTTTCACCAAATGCTTGTTTTCAACTGAGAATTACAAAAGTAAACGATTAAGTATCAATCCTCATACATAATATAATAAAACAAGTCAAATTAATAGGATAAATGATAGTAATAAAATGTACTTATTTGAGTTCATCAGTGACGCCGTCAGAATTCCTTTGTAAAATTCTCTGGCTTATCACGTGTATTTTTCATATCCACCTCTTTTGCCAAGCCATGACGCAGTCAAGAGCAATACTTGACGCCGTCAAAGGTACTTTTCCAGCCGATTTTGAGACTTTGTCGTTTTCTTCACTTTTATGCTCCAAAAACGTCCAAAATGCTTCCTTTTCCAGATTTCTTCTCCAAAGTACCTAAAATGACAAAAAGAACGATTTAGGGCAATATTTGATCAAATAAATACGATTTAGGGCTTAAATGACCCCCTAAAAGCGGTACACTTTTCGCTTCATCAAATACCCTTACACTTGAGATTTGCTTGTCCTCAAGCAAATGCGCTTTTATTCTAATCAAAATACAAGTTAGGGGTCATTTAATGCTAATATAAAAGTAATTACAACAATTAATCGTTCTACTTTAATCATAATAAGCATGGAGATTACAAACTAGCGCCTCACAAGTAGTGTTTAGATACTCACATCTCTCAGGTGTCATAAAAATAAATCTCATAAATGAAAACGGATAATATCTCTCACTACCTGTCATAGCAAATAGATTACCATAGGCTTGGGAAAGGATCGAAAACCTTCTCCACTAGGCGTAAGCACCTAAGATAAACTATCAAAGAGGGCTTTTACATGGGTTATAACATGAGGTGTAGGGATATGATAAACACGGTTTTGTTGGATAAGGGATATTTTACTGGTGGCGAGTTAAAGATCTTGATTAATTACATGTACAATATGGCGTTGCTAAGCCAAGACTAGACTCGACTTAAGCTAATGAAAGAAAATAACAAAAAGATAAAATAAACATAAAATGAAACGGGATGGTAGTCTGTATGTTTTTTCTACTTTTCTTTTTCTCATTTTTTTTTGTATTTTTCTTGATTTTTTCGATTTTTTTTTTCATACGCTCTTGCCCTACCATCCAAAATAATACATCATAGGGGCGTTGCATTCCCCTTACACTTGAACTTTTACATAACTTTACAAATAACTATTCTATCGACTCAAATTAAGATAATCGAAACACTTGGAGTACTTTTTAAAATATTTAGCACATATGGGGGTAATAATGTTGTTCTTCCCCATTACTCCATTACACTAGTACTTTACCCATGAGTCCCAATCGTCCCAAAATAATATGTACAAGGATATGACTCGACTTAGCAACCATGTAATCAATTAGATAATTAACTTAGGGTTTAAACAAATGTTGTCACAATAATGCACTAAAAATGAGTGCATACAAGGTAGGCTAAGGCTATTTGGGTGTACATTTAAGTGGGGTGTAAACGAATTCTTCCTTTAAGTAAAATGCTTAAAGGTCGAAACGAAAAGATAGACTCTGAGGGGTGTACTAGGGGTATCGTGTATCAAAAATGGGTACAACGCAAAGGGTGTGGGAGAATTACTTGACCAATGTAGCCAAAGTAATTATAACAAAAACACATGTGTAAAACAATGGGTTAATCCTAATGCCTCTTATCATGTAGTAAATCTAACTACACGAATGTAGTCTCACTTGTGGCATCGGAATGGTCCTAACGCAAGTTCTAGAATCTAAGTGCTACCGGTACACACATCATAGCATAAATGCTTTTTCTACCAATTCTAGGGGCGAACCTCACATATTTGGGGTGGAAAATTTTTTTAGTGGTACGGTTTTTGTGCTAGTCATATAACTCCTATCCGTGAGACGCTCATTAAGATCAAAGTTTCACTCCTAAATGTTGTTAAAAATTTTAAATTTGGCACTAAAATTGCTCTAACAGGTGTTTATATCAGTTTTATTACACATCTACTGTTAAACAAACAAAAATCAAGTGCAATTGTATTCTTTAAAGTATCGTATTTTACCCCCCTTACACTTAAGATGAACATTGTCCCCAATGTTCAAATAACAAGATGTAAAAGTAAATAAGGTAAAAGAATGAAATCAAATACTCCCCTGATTCGTTCGGTGGATAATGTGGCAACATGGTTAGATCTTCTTCCAAGAGAATGTAGAAGCTCCAAGACTAATGCATCGCCAAAAGCTTGATTCCACATACATTTCCTTGTCCAAAATAACCTGTTAAACCTGAGAAAACAAACACGAAAACCTGCATAACATCGGCGGGATAAATTCTATATAAGGATATAATGCTTGTGGAATGATAATTTTGCAGATTCCTGGAGTTTATAAGTTAGAGATTTAATAAAAACTTTTTATGAAAACAAAACTTTCAAAAATTTAGAAAATTAAAACCTGACGCCGTCAGAAATGATCTGACAGAATTCTCATGTTAAGTTTCCGGAAAATTTCTGGAAAAACCTATACCTTACTTCCTGGAAATCCTGCAAAACATCATTATGACTCGATACAAGCATTTGACTCAAACAAATACTAATATGTATGTTAATTTATTATTATTACGATTCATGTTCATTTGTGTTCTAATAAACCGATTTGGATTTCCCTTACACTTATCTTTTGCAAAATACCTTTATATGTAGTTAAGACGAAGTTAAAAACAAGATAAAGCATTTTCACAATTTAGTTTTGAACATGAATCAATAATAATAAAAATTAAACACACATACGGAAACAAATAAAATCAAACAAACAAATAAATAAATAAACAAACAAACAAATAAAGCTTGCATGCAATAAAGAAAACAAAGTGTCACAAATGTTTAAAGGCCAAGAGATGCCTAATCCTAAACTATTACAGACCAAATTGTTCCAAAACATACAATCATAGATTAAATTGTTTAAACATCATAACATCAAATCAAATCATCACTGGGGTGGGGGACCGTGGCGATAGTCGTAGTTAGGAGGGAGGTGCCCGTAATACCCATATGGTGGGTAATCCTGCTCACGTCCCGGGAAAGGGTCAATCTGCAAGTTTGGGTCCAACTGATCACGCGTAGATAAATGTTGCATCTGTCGAACAGTGTGATCATACATCCTAGTCGAACTTCTCGTCCACCCGGGTCCTCCAAGTATCAACCTGGCCCATCCAGGCCCCCTGGTGAGCCTGCCAATCCCCTCTGCTCATGTGCCGTTAGTAATCTGCCGTACCAGCCTCATAACCCCCATGTTGCTGCTGCTGATGCTCCTCCCCTCATCATCCCCACCATCATCATTCTCTCCTCCGTCTGGATTATACCACATAAACGTCCAATCATCCATCTCCATAACCACCTCCATCTGCTTCAGCGACCTAACCTTCACTGTCCTGCATGCATCACCACCACTCAAATACCTCATGACCTCGGGCCTGAGGACTCCATAGGATCAGGCCAACCGGGTGATAAACATCCCACCATAAATCCTATCTCCTTCCCTTTCCCCAACTCCACCATTCAGAAAGCTAGCTACCCAAAATGGGATGTTGCAGTAAACCTCATCTGAGTAAATGGTGTACAAATAGAAGAGGTCTGAAGCAGTGACGCGGTGGTGAGAGCTGTGGCGCCCTGTCAAGCTGTAGGTGAGACATCTATGGGTCAACCTAACTCTAGGTTCCCTGATTTGAGATGCCACAGTAGTCGAGGTGTACACACCATCCCCAATAGTCGGCCAGAACATGGAACATCTAAAATCATTCCTCATTGTCTCTCCATGCAACAACCTAGGCATGAACCCTGCTTGAGTGGTTTCATGCTGACTGTACAACCCAAGTCTCCATCCAAACTCAGTAACCGAGCATGTCCTAAGCTCACCCCCAGCCTAAAATAGATTGTGGTCCTGCCCACATCGGTCCTTGCCTCGGCCATGTCAAAGTGAAAAGTGGCAAAGAATTCACGTACCAATTCGTCATAGACCGGCTCTTGAATTCTAAACAGGTTTTTCCCACTGAGGGCCGGTAAATTCATCGGTCTGAAAGCTTTGGAGAAAGGTTTGCTCAAGACCTTCCCTCCTCAAAAAGCTCCAATCAACCACGGCCCCATTTTCAACTTTGTGTTGTAACAATTGGGTGTATTTAGTCGTGGCAGCATCGTCATTGAAGACACCCCAACTGAGGACCGTGTCGCCAAAGTTCTCTTGTTGAGATCTAGAAGAACTCCCTCTGCTAGGTCTTTGACGCTTACTCATTATCTGGAACAAAGCAAGGAGGAACAAAAAGGGTTAATTTGTGAATCAAAGAATTGGTTGATCATCAGACAAGTCTGACGCCGTCACCCTTTTCTAGGTGACGCCGTCAGGTTCGACCAAATTCAAATCCAAAATTACGAGGGAAAAATCAATATCCAAACTTCAAGCTTATAAACCAAACGCCCCTTTTTACAGCAAAATGGGTGATTGGATCATAGGTTATGGTTCAAATTCGTGGCCACCCAATTAGTGAATAGACCCATTTGATTGCCAATCATCAAATGCTTTAATCATTGCTAAATAACACTAATTAAAGGCATTATGAGTTCTAGGCATGAATCAATCCTAGGGTTTCATGAGTTGGGGGTTTTCGAAATTTAAGAATCCTATGAGTAATTAAAGCGAAAAGAATGAATAAGAATTACTTACCACATGGAGATTGGTAACGAAAGTCGGTGAATTTGACCTTGAAAATTCGTGGGTGGGGTTGGAGTGAATATGGTTTGTGGGGTTTGTGATGAAAGTGATGGAAGTAAAGTTATTATTGTTGTGCAGACGGGGTGACGGCGTCACGTTCATATTCTGACGCCGTCAGACCAACGTAATTTACCACTTTGTGCCAGTTTACAAATGAGCCCCTTGTACTTTAAGTGAGCAGCCAGTCAGGGTCAATAACCCTGATAGCTAGTCTCGTTAACAAGTTCCTCCTGGGTCAAATGTTTTGTTACTGTCACGGGATGTAGTAAAATGTTGGAAAGGGCCGGTTGACGTCTCATTCAGGTTCCAATTTCCATCACGGCAGGTATTCAGGGAGTGAGAGGAACTTTTCCAGGGGGTTTTCGAAATGAGGGTGTGCTTTAATTGAGTTCTTCTCACACCTGGCTTAAAGCCAAAAGATCATTTCCTAGCTTCATGAAAGTTAGGGAGCGTGACAACCATGCTTCCCACGAAAATGCTATGATCTTGAGAATTCTTTTTCTCGCGAGGGGATCCAAATGGATAAGAGGGTTTTAAAGGTGAAGGCTCGGGGAGAGGGGTTTCATCATCCCATTCGTTGTATGGTTCATTAGGGACCGGGAGTTCAAAGATCTTCTCGATCTTTTTGAGTGAAGCTTCTTTCCTAATTTTCTCCTTTATTCTCGCGATAAACTTTTCTGCAAGTTCCATGAACATATCTTGGGTGTTTTTCAATTGAGTCTCTAATTTCTGGATCCGTTTCTCTTGGTTGTTCACGAAAGTTAGCATTATCCCTTCAAATTCATCTTGTCGTGAGAATTGATGAAACGTATGTTTACCAATTGTGTTCACACACTCATCGGGATTTTCATCAGCCGTAGGTGTCTCAGCTTTCATTAATCTCTCAACCTACCTTTTTATGTTTTCGAACAGCTGTTCTTGGGTTGCACTCATGCAATTAAAATCCCTTCTTCCGAGAACGTTGAGTCTCCCCATTCTTCTTCTTCGTACTGTGCTAAGTCCTCAATGACTTCCCAGCACTTATCGACACTGAGCCTACTCAGCCTTCCATTGGCAGCGTAATCTATGGTTCTTCTAGTTTGATGGTTTACGCCATCATAAAATAGTTGGATTTGTAGCCAAGGATCCATGCCATGGTGAGGGACTTTTTGGAGTAAGTCCTTGAATCGAGTCCATGCCTCGTAGAGGGTTTCGCCTTGACGTTGTTCGAACATCAAGATATCCTTCCTTAACTTGGTAGTTCTTCCTGGTGGGAAAAACTGAGCAAGGAAACGAGTGGTGAGATCATCCCAAGAGGTGATGGATCCTGCGGGTAGACGCTCTAGCCATTGACTAGCTTGGTCCCGCAGAGAGAATTGAAAGAGACGCAGTCGGGTCGTCTCTCGAGTGGCAACATCAAGGTCTATGGAATCAATGATTTTGAGAAGTCCTTGAGATGTTGATTAGGATCTTCAGAACGAAGTCCATGGAATGCGCATTCGCTTTGCACCAACCGGATGGTGTCGGATCGCAAGGGTGTGACATTGGTTCCTTGAGTGAGCTCAATGGTGTTTCGATAGCCATGGTGGCTAGGACGAGAGTAGTCTCCTAAGGTACGGGCTCTAGGAGGTGGGTGTTGTTGTGGTGGTGGGTTGTTGGGATCAAGGATATTACCACCTTCCATGATGTCGGATGGTAATGGTTACGAACAAAGAAACGAAGAAAAAAGATAGACTAAAGAAAACCTAGAAAAAGAAAATAAAAATCTCACTAGAAAGGAATCTAGTGAGTAGACCTAATAAAATAAAAATTCAACCTAAACAATAACTATTCCCCGGCAGCGGCGCCAAAAACTTGATGCGTGGTTTTGCGACCTTACAACAGGTTTTACCTCTCGAGGAATCTCAAGAGGCTTACAACCCCACCAGGCAGTGTACCTGACCGATGTAGTATAGTGTAGTGGTAAGTACGGGGGATTGATCGTTCTCCACAGGGAATAGTGTCGTTAGGATTGAAAAACTACTCTAATAGGTCTAAGGGTGAGGGAAGATTCTTTTTGTATTTTTAATTTTTTTGAAAGCAAGTAAAATCTCGGGTTTTGAAGGAGTGGGCGGAATTAGTTGCTAGTCAACTAACCCAAATAACTACAAATGCAAATAAAATAAAATAACTGAAAATGAAAAGGTTGTGAAACTTATGTGGAGAGAAATGTGTTTACTTAGATTTCCTTACTCCCTAACTATCTTTTACCGGTTGATTAGTGTGTATTAATTGCGTGGATCACGGGTGTATTCCTTAATACCAATCGTGGGGTGGCGTACGTACTTCCCCAACTCTACAAGCTCCTACTTCACTCCTATGTCGAGCCGGCTAAGAAGCTCCTAACATGGGATCACTAGAATTCGCTCATGCATTAAATACAACCATAAAAACCTAGTACGCATTGGTTCATGCTTCTTAAGACGTTCAAGCAAGTTACCGTATAGGAAGTTAGCCAGTTTTCTTAAGCCTAACATCGATGAACAATCATCCAATACAATTAATAACACACTAATAACCAATAATCAATAGTTAGGTTTCATTAGATCTAAGCAAACACAAGATAAATCTAGCCTAGCATGTTAATTAAAAGACAAGAACAAGATATAATCAAACAACACATAGACATATTGATTGATTGAACGATTACTTATCTTCAATTAAACATGGGAGATCCAAGGGTATGAAAACCCTTAAAAATGGCAGAAATTCGTCTTAGGGTTTCTCCTCACAAAGTTGCACACTAATGACAAAAAATTGCAAAACTATATATAGAGTTTAGGGGCTGACGGCGTCACGTTGTAGATCTTGACGCCGTCACCTCGCCGTGTCTAGGGTTCCCGGATGGCCTCTTGACGCCGTCCCTCTTTAGTGCTCCAAAATCCGCTCTGGCTTATCAAGGCTTGACGCCGTCAGAAATGGGCTTGACGCCGTCTCTCTTTAAGTTAAACCGTGATGGCCTTGATCACCTTAAAGGGTGACGCCGTCAGAATTCCTTTGTAAAATTCTCTGGCTTATCACGTGTATTTTTCATATCCACCTCTTTTCCCAAGCCATGACGCCGTCAAGAGCAATACTTGACGCCGTCAAAGGTACTTTTCCAGCCGATTTTGAGACTTTGTCGTTTTCTTCACTTTTATGCTCCAAAAACGTCCAAAATGCTTCCTTTTCCAGATTTCTTCTCCAAAGTACCTAAAATGACAAAAGGAACGATTTAGGGCAATATTTGATCAAATAAATACGATTTAGGGCTTAAATGACCCCCTAAAAGTGGTACACTTTTCGCTTCATCACTTAGCAAGACTTAAGATAAGACCCTTCCGAGTTATAGCTCGTGAAGTTGCATTTTGTTGTACTCTAGTCATGTTTGTTTAACTTTGAGACTTATGTTTATCTTGAATCTTTGTACTTATCCCAGCTATGGGTGTTGTGACTGTTATCTATCCTATGTATTTCAATTAATATTTCTCTATTGTGACACTTTGTGTTATTTACTAAGAAATCATACACTGTGAATGCCATCCCGCTGCGCCATTTTTGGGGTGTGACAGATTGGTACCAGAGCCAAGGTTATAGAGAATTAGGTGGTTTAACCTAGACTATAACCTAAGAACCCTCATATAGTTTGGATTATAGGAATTTCGTGTGCGATTATGTGTATAGTATGACACGAAGTGATGATGATAAGTAAATGCAACATGATGCTATCTTAAAAATGCCTGGCCAACGTTTTTACGATAACATGATGCGGCATGGACTTATCAAAGTCATGGATTGTCAGATAGGAAGTTAAGTATAGTAGCACGACACTTATGCCGACCTATCTTACCTATCTCCTATCTAACGTTTACCAATGTCCTACTTTGTAGAATTATGCCTCCAAGAAGGTCGACTCGAGTTAACCAAGGTGTTCTACCACCGAGGGGAGGAAGGACTGTTGGACGAGGAGGTAGGGCAGGAGGTCGCAGCACGGGAAGCGACGATGCCAGCAATGAGACTCCCGATGTTGCTACCATTGTCGCCCAGCAACTACGGGAACTGCTACCCACCATTGTCACCCAAGTTGGCAAACATATCAGCAACCAAGGAATAACGTGAGTGGGAATGATCAAGCGGACAACAACGGTGGAAGTGATCACGTCCATGACATGAACCACAACAACGGTAACAAAAGATGTACTTACAAAGAATTTACTGCGTGCAAACCGATGGACTTTGATGGTAGTGGAGGTGCGATAGCTTTATACCCGATGGGTCAAAAAGATGGAGGCAGTGATTGACATAAGTGAGTGTGCGAGTCATCAAAAGGTGAAGTATGCTACTTGTTCTTTGATTGGAAAAGCATTAACTTGGTGGAATATGCAAATCAGGCTAAGGGCAGAGGAGCCGCCCTAGGGATGAGTTGGGATGAATTTAAGGCATTGTTAAGAGAGGAGTATTGTCCAGACAATGAGATGCAGAAACTGGAACATGAGTTCTACCATCACACCATGGTGGGAACTGGACATGCGGCTTATACGGATCGGTTTCATGAGCTCGCTAGACTAGTACCTCATATGGTCACTCCTGAATCTAAGAGAATTGAAAGGTACATCTATGGGTTGGCCCCCGAAATTCGTGGAATGGTGAAAGCAACTGAACCTGCTACTATCCAGAGCGCGATACTGAAATCTGCAACCCTACGGATGAGATGATCAGGAATGGGACGTTGCCTAAGAGTGGTGAAAAGAGGAAAGCCGTGAGTGAGCTAAATAAGCAAGATGGAACAAATGGTAACAATAAGAAAGCTAAGTGGGGAAAAGGATTAGTGGCAACTAGGGCCGTCAAGAAGGAGTATTATGGTTCTTTCCCCAATTGCATCAAATGCAACTACCATCATCCAGAGACAGGCCATGCCAGGCAGTATGCTTTAACTGTAAGCGACCTGGGCATATGGCGAAAGATTGTAGGGCAGCAGCTAACCCAGTGACACCAGTGAATGTCGTTAACCCGAGGACTTGTTATGAGTGTGGAAGCCCGAATCACCTTCGTAGTATGTGCCCTAGGTTGGGTAGGACACAGGCGCCAGTGAATAACAACCAGAATCAGGCTGCAACAATTGGTGGAAACAATGCTAACCGTGTAGACAATGCAAACCGTGGGAACAATATAAACCGTGGGAACAATGTGAATGGTGGAAACAATAGTAACCCAGCTCGGGGTCGGGTATTTGTGATGAACGCCGGGACCCGAACATCGTGACGGGTACGTTCTCTTTAAACGACCACTATGCTACCGTACTATTTGATTCTGGTGCCGATTATAGCTTTGTCTCCACTAAATTCATGCATCTGTTGGATATAGAACCTAGTAAACTACCTTTAGTTACGAAATTGAAATAACAAGTGGTCAAAAGGTAGAAAAAAATGAAATCATTCGCGTGTGTACACTAGAATTAGAAGGTCATACCTTTAGCATCGACTTAATACCATTTGGGCACGGAAGTTTCGACGTGATTGTGGGAATGGACTGGTTGTCTAAGAATAAGGCTGAAATAGTGTGTCGTGAGAAGATGGTCCGAATACCACTACCTAACGGTGAGTTACTCAAAGTCTATGGAGAGAGACTTGAAGAAAACGTGAAACATCTCGTGAGCATGAAGGTAGACGAACAGAAACTAGAAGATATCCCAGTCGTTCGAGACTTCCCAGAAGTGTTTCCTGATGATTTACCCGGATTACCCCCTACGCGAGAGATTGAATTTCAGATAGACTTAATTCCTGGAGCAATGCCGGTTGCAAAGTCTCCCTACCGATTGGCACCTACTGAAATGGAGGAGTTGTCTGATCAACTAAAGGAACTCCAAGACAAAGGTTTCATCCGACCTAGTTCTTCGCCATGGGGAGCACCAGTATTGTTCGTTAAGAAGAAGGATGGTTCATTCAGAATGTGCATCGACTATCGGGAACTGAACAAACTAACCATTAAGAACCGCTACCCTCTCCCGAGAATTGATGACTTATTTGACCAATTACAAGGTTCACGGTACTTCTCCAAGATAGATCTCCTTTCCGGCTACCATCAGTTACGAGTACACGAAGATGACATTCCAAAAACCGCGTTCAGAACTCGATACGGTCATTTCGAGTTCACGGTTTATGCCGTTTGGACTAACAAATGCGCCTGCGGTCTTCATGGACTTGATGAATCGAGTTTGCAGGCCATACCTAGATAAATTTGTCATCGTATTTATTGATGACATCTTGATCTATTCCAAGACCAAAGAGGAACATGAAACGCACCTGAAGATAATCCTAGAGCTACTCAAGAAGGAGAAACTGTAACGCTAAACTCTCGAAGTGCGAGTTCTGGCTACAAGAAGTCCAATTCCTCTGACACGTGGTTAACAAAGATGGTATTCATGTGGATCCTAGCAAGATTGAGGCAAGGAAAAATTGGGAAGCTCCTAAGTCCCCGACAGAAGTCCGATCATTTTTAGGCCTGGCAGGTTACTATCGACGTTTCATCGCGAACTTCTCTAAGATTGCCAAACCACTTACCTCACTGACTCAAAAGAACAAGAAATACAATTGGGGCGAAGCACAGGAGAGTGCCTTTCAGACGTTGAAAGATAACCTATGTAATGCACCAATACTAGCCCTCCCTGATGGACCCGAAGATTTCGTAGTATACTGTGACGCGTCATGTCAAGGCCTTGGGTGCGTGTTAATGCAAAGAGGTAAGGTGATTGCCTATGCCTCTCGACAACTGAAGGTTCATGAGAAGAACTATACCACCCATGATCTGGAGTTGGGTGCTGTAGTATTCGCCCTCAAGATATGGAGACATTACTTGTATGGGACGAAAAGTATTATCTATACTGATCACAAGAGTCTCCAACACATCTTTGATAAAAAAGAGTTAAATATGCGCCAGAGGAGATGGATCGAGCTTTTTAGAGATTATGACTGCGAGATTCGCTACCACCCAGGTAAGGCGAATGTAGTAGCTGATGCTTTGAGCAGAAAGGAAAGACTCAGGCCTAAGAAAGTAAAAGCCATGAGTATAACCATACAGTCCGGCGTCAAGGATAAGATACTAGCAGCTCATAGAGAGGCATCTATGAATATGGATGCACCCACAGAGAGAATGCGAGGCTTAGATAAACAACTAGAGAAAAAGGACGACGGTGGACTGTACTTTGTAGACCAAATTTGGGTACCACTAACTGGTGACGTAAGAACCCTAGTCATGAACGAAGCACATACAACGAGGTACTTTGTTCATCTAGGAGCAAACAAGATGTACTACGACCTTAGAGACTTGTACTGGTGGCCCGGGATGAAGAAGGACATAGCGGTCTACGTTAGTAAGTGCCTGACTTGCTCTAAAGTGAAGGCTGAACATCAGAGACCATCTGGTTTGTTACAACAACCAGAGATTCCCGAGTGGAAGTGGGAAAGGATAACCATGGATTTCATTACAAAGTTTCCTAGAACTAGTAGTGGATACGACACGATTTGGGTCATCGTAGATAGGGTTGACTAAGTCTGCACATTTCTTACCCATCTGAGAAGATTATACGACGGACAAATTGGCTAGACTTTACATCAAGGAGATAGTGGCGAGACATGGTGTGCCTATATCGATTATATCTGATCGTGAGAGCCGCTTCACGTCAAACTTTTGGCAATTATTGCAAAGTTCCCTGGGAACACACTTAGATATGAGTACGGCGTATCACCCACAGACCGATGGTCAAAGCGAGCGTACCATACAGACCTTAGAGGACATGCTCAGGGCGTGTGCCATAGACTTCGGTGGCAATTGGGATACCCATCTTCCATTAGTCGAGTTCTCCTATAACAACAGTTATCATACCAGCATAGATATGACACCATTCAAGGCGCTTTATGGAAGAAAGTTTCGTTCACCTATTGGTTGGGCGGAAGCTGGAGAGAGTCAAATGATAGGACCTGAGATAGTGCTAGAAACCACTAAGAAGATCATTCAAATTAAGGATAGGCTCAAGGCTGCTCGAGACCGTCAGAAGAGCTATGCCGACAACCGACGGAGACCCTTAGAATTCAGCGTTGGTGATCATGTTTTACTCAAGGTATCACCTTGGAAAGGTGTTGTACGATTTGGAAAGAAGGGTATGTTAGCACCTAGATACGTAGGACCTTTTGAGATGACTGAGAAAATCGGTCCAGTAGCTTATCGACTAAAACTACCACAAGAGCTGAGTGGCGTTCATGATACGTTTCACGTGTCGAACCTTAAGAAATGTCTTGCTGATCAGACCTTACACATACCCTCTGAAGAAATTCAGATAGATCCTAAGTTACACTTCGTAGATAAACCAGTTGAAATTTTGGAACGTGAGGTCAAGAAGTTGAAGCGTAGTAAGATACCAATAGTTAAAGTCCGCTGGGACTCAAAGCGTGGTCCCGAGTTTACATGGGAGCGTGAGGACGAGATGAAGCGAAAGTACCCTCACCTATTTTCAAACGTGTCGGGTAACTCGAACTGAAACCCGGGACGGGTTTCTTCTGAGGCTGGGAGACTGTGACAACTGGTAAATTTCATGAATCTTTAAGTTACCGCTTTTTGTTTTAAATAAATATTTTATCACTAGGACTTAGGCTATATTTAGTCCACAACGCTCCAGTACCTTGCTCCTACTCCAGTCACAATTTTAAACCCTAAAACAAATTCCTATTCTTAAATTACTCACGGTTGTCAATTCAACAAACTATATTCGTTATTCAAAAATTTAACACCCAATATACCCAATTCTTCCAACGATTATTTCTAACGTATTTTTATACGCCCAAAAAGATTACAAGAGTTCCAAAAATATTTCTTTACGCCTAAGGTAAATTCTTTACTACATACGTTTAATTACGTACAACTTTCGTTAATCACCGAAACAACGACCAATACCTATTTTTAACACCCAAAACATACAATATATACTCTCTTGTATCAAAACTACACAATTACTCCCATTTTAACCAAGTACCCCCCCCCCCCCTTTCATGTCCTAAAGATTTTTATTAGACAAATTGTACACAACAATTAATAGCCAACACTTTAGCACAAAACATGGGATGAAATTTCAATTTGGAGGCTTAGCCACCAAATTGTCCCCTTGCCCCCCCCCCCCCCCCCCCCCCCCTAATCAGCCCCATCCTCTAAAACTAGCCAAAATGATATTTTTGACCACACTATTAGACATTTGAAAATTTTCAAGTATATATAGATCAACACATACTCATTTTTGTGCTCTATTAGTCCAAGTAAAGAAAAAAAAAATACATCCCTACCCATATATACATACAAATCGACCTACTCTTGGAGCCAAGGAGAGGAGAAATCTTGTTGTGGTTAAGATCAAGTAAACTTAGGGCATTCTAGCAAGGATTTGGAGCATTGATCTTGAGGTTAACTAAGTGTTTTATAACTCGCATCTCACTAATTACTTTTGTAAGTAACCTTACAAAAATTTCATGTTTTCCTTATATCATATTGCTAGTCAAGTAGATATACTTAGTTATCACTTGGTACATGTTGATAAAGTTTGACATTTACAATGATCCTTTAACAAAAGATTATGTTTTGAACAAGTTTTGGTTACAAGAAAATCAACTAGTGAAAATCTTCACAAGAAAGTGATAAAAACATTATATATACTTGTATGTTAGTAAACTTGTAGGTTTAAACATTCTTGATGATTATCACATGGACCTTAGAATATTGTTGAGTTTGTGGTTAGATCACTATTATTAGGTTGAGAAGTTGATGGAGGAACTAGGACTAGATTTGAAGTGGTTGTCAAGTGGTCAAAATGACTAGAAGATTTGTAAAAATAGTTTGACATTCTTAAAAGAGGTTCTGTCCCGTTTTGATAAATACAGAAAACTCAGTAACTTGGTAAACATTTTAGGCTATAAATATAGAAAGTAGACTCAATAACGAAAACGTAGCCGCTTGAATGAGTTAAAACGGGCTTGTAACGAAAAAGATACGCTAGTTTCAATTTTTATGACGAAAACATTATTTTCAGAAAATGGTTGAATCTGTTCAGAATTTTGAGAAGTGAAAACTGAGGTTAGATTGTATCTAGACTAGCCGAGACCTTAGAAATACGATAGTACACTTAAATACCTTCGCGGGTATAGGTCAAACTTAAGAAACGAAGCTACGACGCAAAAGTTATGGCCTAACGAATGATTACGTCAACATATACGTTAACAGCCTATTATTTTCTCTATTAGAAAAGCTGTTGGAAATATTAGAAGCGGATTTTGGACCTTTTAGAATGTATTTTGGCTAAATTGACGTGAACGGAAATGGTAGAACATTATATATATCTATTAGGGCGTTAGAGATTTTTGAAATAGCCATTGACATGATGACTAAAATTTGGTCGCAAGATAAACAAGTTACGTTTTCTAAAGTGGTAACTTTCAAAATAAAGGATCAAATTGACGCAACCATCTTTTGATAACAAATATTACAACAACATGTACAAGTGATAAAGTAAAGTATGAACTTGCGTGCATGACCTTGTTTTCGAATCTAAGACACATGTTATATTTAGGTCGCGATTAGAGATATCAGACTAAATTACCGTTTGCTAATTTATTAATCGGAATTCGCTTTTGCTAAGGTGAGTTCTCGTAGCCCAATTTTTAACGTGTTCTACATTGGGGTGGAAATGGTACTAAATGCTTTACAAATGTTTTAATGCTGTGATCGACTGTTTTCGTTATTTTTGGACAATATGTGTGTTTTGGTTGCAATATGTGCCTTACTGTGTGAATTCAGATTGTGTGACTTAGCTTGAACGTGCGAACTGTTTTGTGATGCATTGTGGGTATAATTTTGGGAAGTGGCACCCAGTATATCATTTGGGAAATGGCACCCAGTATATCATTTGGGAAGTGGCACCCAGACTATGTGTGGATCAAATATGCGTGTTTTGTAGTCTATGATAGTTTGTGATCTTACTATGTGCTCATATTTGTATATTTTGCTCACTATTGTCCTACGCTATTATTCACAGCTTCGTGGTTTAACATCTAAACCTACGAGCTCACCAACTTTATGTTGACGTTTTCTAGTACCATTTTCAGGTGCTAAGACTAAAGTTACACTAGAAGGTTGAGTACTGGCCTGGCTTAGCAAGACTTAAGACAAGACCCTTCCGAGTTATAGCTCGTGAAGTTGCATTTTGTTGTACTCTAGTCATGTTGTTTAACTTTGAGACTTATGTTTATCTTGAATCTTTGTACTTATCCCGGCTATGGGTGTTGTGACTGTTATCTATCCTATGTATTTCAATTAATATTTCTCTATTGTGACACTTTATGTTCTGTACTAAGAAGTCATACCCCGTGAATGCCATCCCGCTGCGCCATTTTTGGGGTGTGACACTTATCACTTAAACTATATATCATCAAGCGAACAACGTATTTACTATTATGTCTATGAGAACCTCACATGATTTTGCCAATACTTCATGGCAATCGATTTAGAGTTTAAATGATATAAATCGACAAGAAAAAATATATTTAAAGCATCAAATAAACTGCATTTCAATCATGCAAATTTTGTTCAAATGCTATTAAAAAAAATTAAATTAATAAGTACGACATAGAAGGTAAATGCTGGTGTCTCGTTCCAAGCCGATTTTGACCCACCTTACATTTTTGACAATTTTACATCAGTGTGACAGTTATTTTTCTTTGTCAAAAAATTAAGATAAAGTTTTTAAATTACCTCTCGGATTAAATAAAGTTCATAAGCTTCCGTCAACTTTTGCTCAGTATGATGGAATGTCGGGATTTTTACCATTATATATTCGGCTTATATAGTTTATAAGTAGTTCGGAATAAATACATATGCAGGTGTAATTAATACTAATATGACAATGTTCTCAACATAAATTGAACTCACAACCATTTACTTGAAGAACATTCCTATCATACATGAGGTACCATTAAAACACAAGACATTCAGTAATCATTTATTACATTTGCTTCATATATCTTTTATATAATAAAACAAAACCCCTAGTGGGGACTTTTACATTTCAAAAAATTAAATCATACCTTATTAAGTAATAATCAAATTATTATTATTATTATTTTCTTAAATATTAAATAAGAAAAGCCTAAATACTTCTAAATTTATCCATATTCTACAAAAAAAAGAATGTGATTTGTAATCATTCAATAAAAACTTACAAAAATATATGTGTCAAAATATAAAAAATTAAAACTTGAAACGGTGGAGCAAGTTTTTCAAAGATTTGGGCTGAAACTTAAAATTCAGTATCATTCCCACTAAATATTTGAAGTCCCAACATTCCCAAATTCCTCCTCCATCAATCAAACTCGATCTCTTATCATTCATTCACGCACAATCATTGACGCAAGAACATCTCCTCCAAATCTAATTAATATTAAAACCCACTACATTCGTAAATAACCATAATTCAATACCTCAATCAAAGTACAATGGTTTTGAAGGTCCTGTTATAATAATTAAAACCCGAAATTAAAAATAATAATTTATTTAAATGATTAGAAAAAACCCCCGCGCGTGCACGTACATTATATCTAGTATATATGTATGGCATTTTCTTATGTTAGCTCTAAACAAGTTCATTCAAAAAAAAAAAAAAAAAAAAAAAAAAAAAAAAAAAAAAAAAGCACTAAACTAGTTCATTCAAATAAAATAATCTCATCCAACATGTGAACTTGGTCAATTTCAAATTTGATTGGAACACAAAATTTTGGAAGATGATCTTTTTCTTTTGGTGTGAGCCATTAAATTTGATCCAATAGAAAATGTTTTTTTTCTAAAATTTTATAGTAAAATCATAAACCATAAGTCAGTGGGGGACAAAAGATTTTTATATTTGTATTATTCCTAACTCGCCTAATCCTTTGTATGTGTGGTGGATAAACATCAAGTCAATTTAATGTTCTAGAATAATTTTATAACAAGTTGGTATGTGATTAAACCGTGTCATCCATACTCCTAATCAAACAAATAATGTGAGACTAATGTTGACATCTTTGTTTCCAAAAGAGACAAATATTGCTGATGTACAAAAATATACAATGGTTGCTCTATTTGTCGACTTAGATTTATCTGTATGAAGTTTTTCCTTAGTGGTATATACGGAGTAATAATTTTACAAATTTGTTCTTACGAACATTTTATCTACGTTTTCTTTCGGATTCATACTCCTACTCAGCAATGATAAATAGGCCTAACATATATGCTTAAACCCATGGCTAAATCATTAATAATTTGACACAACATTAATGCATTTTCTCACTTTAAATATTAACTTTTGATTATTCCACATGTCATTATCTTGTTCTTAAACATATTTTTAGTCATGCATTTTAATCATAACAATCATTTTCCTATTTTTGAACACTTGAAATCAACTAATTTTTTCTCTTCATTTTCACTCTTGAGTTTGCCATATGTGATGATCTTCTTGTTAGGAGGATAAGTAGGAGAATGCATGGTTTTCAAGATCGGGGTCCTACCCAGGATCGTTTTCGTCTTTACAAGATCGTGATCGTAAGATCGGATCGGAATCTTAAGTTCATACTCTAATGTTATTTCTTAATAGTTTTTGTAATATTATACAAATATTCAAATTATTATACATTATAAACACAAAATATTATGAATGTTTCATAGTAATATTGTCCTAAATTATCATTATGAAATGTTTAAAAAGATTAACATGTTGTTTTTTTAATTCTACAAAAAAACAACTCATAAATTTATAGTTTTTTTAGTTTGTAATACGAGAAAAGTAAGATCGGATCGTATTAGATTTTAAGATCGTATGGTCAAGATCGGGATCCTATAAAATCTTAAGCTTGCAAAGATCCAATGTAGGATCCGGATCGTTTTTGCTTTGCAGTATCGTAAAATCTTAAGATAATAAAATCAAGATCGGGATCCTGACAACTATGAGAGAATGTTTTAAGATAAAATAGCATCACTCTTCGTTATCAGTCATTACTCATTAGTTTGTCAAAATTTACTTCTTTGGTCATTTCTGATACATCTTCGATCTACATCTATAAATTTACTTATGCATGGTAAAATAATGAAATTTAGAAAGCCTGAGATAGCATGAACTGCAATAAAGTCACTTTTTTTTTGGAAAAGAGAAGAGTAGTACAAGATACCAAAAATAAGAGCATCCGGTGTGGAGGCTGTTGTGCCTCGCCGTGGCTGACCTGGCACCTTCGCCGTGGGTCGCCGTGACACCGGCAAGGCTCGCCGTGGTTCGCATATCGTGCAGACGACGAGCACCAAAGTCTGACAAAGGAGAGCGTTTGTGGGTATATTAAATTCCAAACATTGCAATTTAAAGGCATAAATGGTTTATTAGTTTTCTATTCTTTTTTTCTTTTTTGATTTTTGTGTGTGCGTGTGGTATGTGTACAGATGAAGAAGATGAAACTTTTTTTTTTTTGTTAAACTTGAGAAGTGGGCTTAAGTCAAAGAGGGAGTACCATGTTATAAGTTATTAGTATTTTTAGTTGGGTAGTGATAAACTGATAACAATTTTTGGTTTAGATATTAAGTTACTTTGTAACTTAAAAAAAATGTTATTTGTATTTTTAATATGTTGTAATGTATTTTTATTTTTAATTAAATGAATTTAATTTATTTGTATATTTGAATAAAAGAAATAAAAATAGATAGTGGTGGGGCCCCAATGAGTAAGTTGTGGTATGTTATGATAAGAGGGATGTTAGTTGTAGTTAGTTGTGTTGATGTGGCACCTGTGGGGCCCGAATGAAGAGATACAACTTAGCCATGATACCTAGTGGTCTAAGGGGCAGTTTATATGGACGCTACAGGGGGTTCCAATTATTGCACGCATCGAGTGGTTGTATTGTGTGCTTCGCAGTTTGTACGATTGACCAATAGGGATGGTCTAAATAACACAACCCCAAAAATAATCGTGACCAGATACTTTTCAATGTTTTAGGGGTCGTATCGTATGGGCTTTCTTTATAGGGCAAATGACAAAAAAATGCATCGAATTTGACACTTTTTGTGATTATGTGTAGCCAACTATTTTTTTTCTTCATATTATGTGTATTGAACTTTCAAATTTCGATCATTGTGTGTATTTTGTGACTATTCTGTCATGTAAAATGACCATTTTACCCTTCGAAATTTGAAAAATTAAAGGTAAAATGGTCACAAAATACACACAATGATCGAAATTTGAAAGTTCAGTACACACAATAAGAAAAAAAAATACTTGGCTACACACAATTATAAAAATTGTTAAGCTCGATGCATTTTTTTGTTATTTGACTTTTTTTATATAGTATTGTGACGTTTACTTTTTACTCTTTTAATAATAAGTTAAGTTTTGTACTCCCTCCGTCCCACAATAATTGTTCACTTTGACATTTTTGAGTCTTTTTTGTTCAACTTTGACCATTAATATTTTTATTTGTGTTATATAATACTTAATGAAAATTATACCAATGAAAATACATTTAAAACACAAACTATTCATATATTTTTCATCAAGTATTATATTACACAATTAAAAATATTTATTGTCAAAGTTGAATAAAAAAGACTCAAAAAAGTCAAAGTGGAAAATTATTGTGGGACGGAGGTAGTATATCTTTAGTTATTGAAATGAGGGATGGATGCATGCACCAGAATCAGCCGTCGGCCAGAGAAAAAGAAAGAAGGAAGACGACAAATTCAAGATGGGGCCCGCAATGTACGACGGTACTTGAATGACACGTAAAGACAATGTATATGACTCACACCTCAACTCTACACATTTCAAGGATGGGTTAATGTCAAATCGGAGATTTCATTTTTGACTTTTCAGTATAACCTAGTTTTCTGTCAATTTCTGTTTCATATTTCTAGCGTTTAACATATTAATCTTTATATTTTCTGTTCCGTACTTTCAAGTTTATAGTTTTTTGATATAAATAAAATTATAAAAATAAAAAAAAATAAAAAAAAAACAAAAAAAACAGAAAGGCTTGAATAACAAAAATAGAGGTTTTGGATAAATAAAATTATAAAAATAAAAAAAAATAAAAAAAAACAAAAAAAACAGAAAGTCTTGAATAAAAAAATAGGGGTTTTGGATAACTTGTCCAAGACCCTTTTTCCCTTTTCCCATAATCTTTAATATACTTTTTTAGGATTAAGTTATAAAATACCAATGGGGCAGTTTATAGCTCGAGTTTTTGACAAAGATAACATATCACGGTTATTAAACATACAAACGATTACATAACTTCCTCATATTAGAAACTAGTCAATGCATATAATATAAGCTCTAACAAAAGGGAAATTTACTGACATGTAAAGCCTTATTTACAATCACAGACGAAGCATCGCTTAATAAACTCCATTCATCATGGCTGGAAGATCGTCAAAGGTCCAAAGATCCATCACGTTTCCACCATCTTGGTTTGAATCTCCGTTGAGAAAAGCATCTACTGAAGAGGTATCCCAAGCGCCTTGAAGACATGGCATCTCGAAGAACAGATCATCGTCACTTATCTCACAATCTGACACCAAATTTACAGACTCGATCTTGGGCTTCTTAGCAGGATTCGCCTCTTCCATAAAGGTAGCCTCGTCAACCTCAGATAGCAAAGATGTGATCTCAGGTGTTTTGGGACAAGTTTCAACCCATGGAAACTCGGAACAATCAAAAGAGTTGCTACCTTCATTAGGACTGAAATAAAAGGCACCACTTTCTGATGGAATACCATTACCATGTTGCGGCTTCTCTTCAACGAATTCAAATGAACCAGGATACTCGCTAATGTCGGTATGGTTAACCTTAGGAGCTTGTTTCTGTTGTTTTGGCTTAGCTGGAGTAGCTTTAGCTGGAAAGTTGACTTTCGCCTTGTCACCACGGATTTTTATAGCTTCGGCATCATAAGCTCTAGCAGCTTCTTCAGCTGTGTTAAAAGTTCCAAGCCAAACACGGACCCCTTTTCGTGGATCACGAATCTCAGCAGCCCATTTTCCCCATGGACGCTGACGGATCCCTCGGTATAGGTTCTTCCTTTTCCTAGAAGACCCGGATCTCTCATCAGCTTGATCATCAGATTTCACAGATCTTGACCCTAGAACACACAAAAACCAGATAAATAAGCTTTTTGAGTCAACCCAAACACAAAAGTTTACATTTTTATTATTAAAAGATGATAAAATAAGCAAACACAAAAATAAAAAAAATATGAAAAAGATTACCAGTAGCAGTAGCAGAAGGATGTTTGGAAGAGAAAGCAAATGAGGGTTTGTCATGATGATCCTTGAAACCCTGAAAGTCAGCTTCGAAATCATCGTCATCATCAGATCTTGTAGAAACATTAGCCTTTGAAGAAAAGTAACTGTTGTTGTCTGTGTTCCATAGAAGATCAGCTGATGTTACACGGCGAGACCGGTTAGGGGCTATAATATCTGAAAGTATTGCACCACCACACATCTTTCTTTCTTTCTTTATACTAGATTCTGGTTCTTCTTGTTGTTGTGTTTTTCAGGTTGTTGGAATAATTGATCGGAAATAAATAAATAAATAAATAATGGAGTGGTTTTGAGATGAAGAGGGTAGGCAGGTGGTGTGTTTTATACTTTCGAGGGAGTACAGTGGACGGAGCTACATGTATACAGGGTGTGTCATGGCTACACCCGATTTTAGATAAAGAAGTTTAAAAACATTTCAAAACTGTCGTTTTTGTAGTATGTCCAACAAAAAAAAAAAAAAAAAAAAATTGGTACTTTCATTTCTTAAGGTCTAACTTTAGTTAGCCAATATTTCTTTTTATAACGAGCTCTTAAAAATTCTGAGCCCGTCCATAATTAATTATTGTAGCATTATAGTGGAAGAAAGTAGGCAGGAAGCAGGTGCTTTTGAGTTTACGATACTACCCTCATACTGCATGCACGTCATTTTTCATTCCTACAACATATCTTTTTACCATTCTTTATTTTTCATGTTCGTTCATTTTATTTTAACCGCACGAATAAACGAATATAAACGGACACTTTGCCAGAACGTTTCACTAAACATTTAGTTCGTTTACAACTCTAGCTACCTTTAAGATATAACTTACATGCATAAATTACTTATATTTTCAGAATAACCGTTCACTTTTTAAATTTGACTATTCTAAACCAACTATTTGACATTTTACTACATGTTTTTATTTATTAAACATAGCCCGTACGCTTTGAAATAACAAAATCTCTTTTTGTAATGTGTAAATAATTGTGACTCTCTTTGAGAAGAGCATTTAAAGTTATTGTTAACCGGTTAACTCAACTTTTACTGTAGATTAATAAATCCTCCATTGTTCTCATAACTACAACACAAGTATATTTAGCTAATTACTCCCTCCGTCTCAATTTTATTGTCCCATTTTTCTATTTCGGGCGTCCCAAAATTATTGTCCCATACCAAAAATGGAAAGTGAATAGGTAGTGGAGTTTGGTAAAGTTTACTATATTACCCTTGGTTGAAATTAATATTACAAACTTTAATGAAGTATTAATTAATTGGTTAAGGGTAAACTTGTCATTTGGCAAAAAAGTAAGAGACATAAAGTAGTGATAGTGATGTTTTTCTAAAAGAATGTGCTTTTTATTATGGGACAATAATTTTGGGACGGATGGAGTAGTTGAAGTTAAGGCTAAACATAGTGGTGTAACTTTTTCACACTAAATAATTTTCTTTTTTTCCTTTTTATTCTATAACATTTACCTATGCAGAACTACATGCGCATATATGAAAGAATACACTTTCACACACACATACAAAAAGTCAGGTGACTCATTAATAGCTAAAAATGACCTCTCATGCATTGAGAGAAGGGTGAATAACGCACATGACGCGTGTGAGGGTGACGTACATCTCATCCTGTAACCACCTGTAAATTTTCACTTGTATTAATATTCTAACGAAAGAATATTTATCCATTTTCTATGTCTAAATTTTTTTAAGATTAAACGTTATCAGTTTATCACAACAACAAACTAATGTGACGTAACCCACACTGAAACTATGTGATCTAATGAAATTGGTGTAAATCTTGAAACTAATAGAATTGGTATAATAACAAACCAATGGGTTTGGTACAAATGTGAACTAGGGTTAATCTACATATTGCTAGAACGTTTCTAGTAATATCATTTTCATTTTATGTCTTACTCTTCTTTACCTATTATTTATTTATTATCATTAATTAAATAAATAAACGCTTCTGCACGATTTTCATGCACAAAAAATGTATCATGTACTCCTAATATATAAATATCTAGTTACTATTCATAAATATCTATTTACTATTCATTAAAATATCTAGTTACTATTCATAAATATATATTTACTATTCATCAAAATATCTATTTACTATTTATCAAAATATCTAATTACTATTCATCAAAATATCTAGATATTTTCAGAAATTTTTATTATAAATAAAAAGAAAACTAGTTCATTTTTTTCTCAGAAAAACACACACAATTCTCTCTGATTTCGAGCCAAACAAAAGGAACATAGAAGATATTATCCTCTTCTCTTCCTCTCCATGGTTGATCAACACCACCACAACCACCATCATTTTGTGCTTCTTGTAAGTATTCCGACAAACACGAGTTATAAATTTATGTATATTATCTTGATTCAATTATAAACTGAAATTAATTGGTTTGAATGGATTAAAAATAATTTTTTTGTAAACAAAATGGTATCATCGTTAAAATTGTGGTTTTGTGGTTTATTATTGTTTTGCTCGATGTGCTTATTTGGTTCGAGTTTATGGATCAGCTTATGGGTGTGGTTTTGCTTATTTTTGAAACTCTTAGCTTATTTGAAATATGCTTTAGCTTATTGGAATATATGTTTGTTTTCCGGTTGTGTTTGGATTTGATAAGTCGAACCCAAAAGGGTCTCGACATGGGTATGATTTTTGCTTATGTTGGACTAGTGATAGCTTGAGTTTCGTTGTAGCTTATTTGAGACCCTCGACTTATTTGGTGTCTTAGCTTATTTTTACATCTTTGGCTTATACAGACTTATAAACCTTTGAGCTTATTTGATTACTTGGTTGTTTTGTTCAGTTCAGCGAGACAACCCAAGAGGTGTACTCTTTCGTGTTTGATCCTTACGTGTTTATTTCCTTTTATACTTGTGTTATATGTTTTATACTTTGGTATGTGCAATCGATTCTTAACACTCAAACCACCACATGAACGATGATACAAAAACCTTTTTACAAACAATGATACGAAAACAATGATACAACATCTTTTAACTCATACGCATTACTTGAATTTCCCGTGACATATTTATAAGATAAGTAATTATCTTCTAGGTCGTGCCGACCACGTACGGTTGTGCTTTGCTACTTGATTCTATTTTGCAATACTTACGCCACTACACGTTAAGGTGAGTTTCATAACCCTTACTTTTATACGTTTAGAATTATTTTTGGGGGAGATACATGCTCAACTATTTTCATTTACTTTCACAAGTACTCTAAACTTTTACGGATTACCGTGAGTCATAGCCCCTCTTTTCTTATTTTGAATTCTTTGGGGGAGATACATGCTCGTTTTACTTACAAATCTTGCTCGTTATTCATAAACATTCTACTCGATTTATGAAACACTTTATTTATTCATAAACATTCTACTCGATTTATGAAACACTCTATTTGTTTACTGAAACTTATTACATGCTGAACACAAATACTTATTACATGAAACACTCTATTCATGTTCGATCATTTTATTTTAACCGCACAAATAAACGAACATAAACGGACACTTTACCAGAACATTTCACTGAACGTTCAGTTTGTTTATAACCCTAGCTACCTTTAAGATATAACTTACATGCATAAATTACATATATTTTCAAAATAACCGTTCACTTTTTAAATTTGACTATTCTAAACCAACCATGTCACCTTTTACTACATGTTTTTATTTATTAAACATAGCCCTTACGCCTTGAAATAACAAAATCTCTTTTTGTAATGTGTAAATAATTGTGACTCTCTTTGAGAAGAGCATTTAAAGTTATTGTTAACCGGTTAACTCAACTTTTACTGTAGATTAATCAATCCTCCAATGTTCTCATAAGGCCACTCATAACAGTTAACTCAGCCTTAAATTTTAAGGCATGCCACGTCAGCTTTTACACACCTTAACTTAACTCAGCTTTAACCCACACAACAATAACTCAGCTTTAACACACCTTAACTCACCTTTACACATAAATTTTCAAATTCAACCCCTAAACTTATAATCATACTTCATTTATTAAAAACATAACATTACATTAAAACATAACATACTTAAAAAAAAAATTACAACGAAATTTAAAAAACATAACATGATAACGAATTAAATATTTATTCATCGTCTTCTGAATATTCTTCTTGATGTTGAAGGTGCTTCTGCCAAACATGCTCCATAAGGTCTCGTTGGAGTCGAGTATGTGTGTCTCTGTCGCGTATTTCTCTTGCCCTTCGACGTTGGCCATCGCATCTGTCGACCCACGAATTTTGCGTCAAACGTGGTGACAGATCCACCCACATGTCGTTAAAATCACGTATTGCAAAATTTTGATCTTTTATAATCATGTTATGCAAAATAATGCAACAATACATGATTCTCTTTATCCTCGCAAGTTCCAATTGACGTGTCGGTTGTCGTAGTATACCCCAACGTCCTTGAAGCACACCAAAAGCACGTTCGACATCCTTTCGTGCACTTTCTTGTTTCCTTTTAAAGTAAGCATGTTTCTCGTCAGCTGTTGCCGAGAAGGATTTGACAAACGTAGCCCACTGTGGGTAAATACCGTCGGCTAAGTAATAGCCCTTTTCATACCTCCTTCCATTTACCATATAAGGTGCTGCAGGGGCGGCATCATTAAGAATGTCGTCGAATAACGGTGAGTTATCCAAAACATTAATATCGTTATTCGCCCCCGCCATCCCAAAAAATGCATGCCAAATCCATAAATCTTGTGAAGCAACTGCTTCATGCATTATAGTTGGGTATTTTTTATCACCCCTACCAAATTGCCCTTGCCAAGCAACCGGACAATTTTTCCACTCCCAATGCATGCAATCAATGCTACCAAGCATTCCAGGAAAACTATGAGCTGACTCATTGATGAAGCGAAAAGTGTACCGCTTTTAAGGGGTCATTTAAGCCCTAAATCGTATTTATTTGATCAAATATTGCCCTAAATCGTTCTTTTTGTCATTTTAGGTACTTTTGAGGAGAAATCTGGAAAAGGAGGCATTTTGGACGTTTTTGGAGCATAAAAGTGAAGAAAACGGCAAAGTCTCAAAAATCGGCTAAAAGTTACCTTTGACGGCGTCACAATTTACCCTGGACGGCGTCATGCCTTGGCAAGAAAAGTTGGACGTGAAATTTACTCATGATAAGCCAGTGAAAATAGCATGTGAATTCTGACGGCGTCACGCTTTAACTTGATCAAGGGCGTCACGGCTTAAATCAAAAGGGGACGGCGTCACGTTCAAGGTTCGACGGCGTCAAGCCTTGATAAGCCAGAATGGATTTTGGAAGAGCTAAAGAGGGACGGCGTCAAGAAGGTCATCCGAGAACCCTAGAAGCGGCGAGGTGACGGCGTCACACTCCATAACGTGACGCCGTCAGATCCAAAAATCTATATATAGTTTTCTAATTTTTTGTCATTGTGGAGAACTTAGTGTGTGGAATTTTGGGAGAAAACCCTAAGACGAGTTTAGCTTCTTTTTCAAGGCTTTTTGCCTTGAGATCTTCCATGTTACATTGAAGATAAGTTATCAATTAATCATTCAATATGTCTATGTGTTGTTTGATTCTATCTTATTCTTGTCTTTTGTTTAACATGTTAGGCTAGATTTATCTTGTGTTTGCTTAGATCTAATGAAACCTAGCTATTGATTATTGGTTATTAGTGTGTTATTAGTTGTATTGGATGATTGTTTATCTATGTTAGGCTTAAGAAAACTGGCTAACTTCCTATTCGGTAACTTGCTTGAACGTCTTAAGAAACATGAACCAAATGCGTACTAAAGGTTTTTATGGTTGTATTTAATGCACAAGCGAATTCTAGTGATCCCATGTTAGGAGCTTCCTAGCCGGCTCGACATAGGAGTGAAGTAGGAGCTTGTAGAGTTGGGGAAGTACGTACGCCACCCCACGATTGGTATTAAGGAATACACCCGTCATCCACGCGACTAATACACACTAATTAACCGGTAAAAGATAGTTAGGGAGTAAGGAAATCTAAGTAAACACATTTCTCTACACATAAGTTTCTCACCACATTTTCATTTTTGTTATTTTATTTTATTTGCATCCGTAGTAAATTTGGGTTAGTTGACTAGCAACTAATTCCGCCCACTCTTTCAAACCCGAGATTTTACTTGCTTTCATAAAAAAATTATAAAAACATAAAAAAGAATCTTCCTCAACCCTTAGACCTAATTAGAGTAGTCTTTCACACCTAACGAACACTATTCCCTGTGGAGAACGATCAATCCCCCGTACTTACCACTACACTATACTACATCGGTCAGGTACACTGCCTGGTGGGGTTGTAAGCCTCTTGAGATCCCTCGAGAGGTAAAACCTGTTGTAAGTTTACAAAACCACGCATCAAGTTTTTGGCGCCGTTGCCGGGGAGTAGTTATTGCTTAGGTTGAAATTTATTTCTATTAGGTCTACTCATTAGATTCCTATCTAGTGAGATTTTTATTTTCTTTTTATTAGCTTTCTAGTAGTCTATCTTTTTCTTTGTGCCTTTTGTTTGTAAAACCATTTTCATTTGTCACTATGGCGGATGAAATTCCATTTAGATCATTGACAATAGATGAACAATTATACTTCACCAAGAGATTTGTTTCCTATAATTCCTATGAATTGTTTCGTGATCTTTGTGATATCCAAATGAAGTTGGGGGTAAGGTTAGATGGGTTTAATGAATTCTATGCATGTGATACTTCTCTTAGACAAGCATTATCTGGATCAATTCCTTTTAGTCAGGCCCTTTGGATGAATTTCGAGGAAAGCTTCCTAACCATGACCCATAAGTGGAACGAATTGGTGGATTCGTATGAGCAAAGAGACCTAGTTTCTAAGAACATGGACTTAGAATCAAAACAAGACTGTGAGATGGTTAGTGTTGAACTACCTAGTTGCATGAGTGGGATTGATTTCACCAAACCAAGTACTCCACAAAACCCACCATCATTTGAGGCACCCACACCGCCCGTGACTTACCCGGAAGAAGTAGAAGAGACTTTTGGAATCCCGATAGAGGTAGAACCCTTGGACCAAGCACAACTAGAGGATATAGGTTTGAACACTTTTAGTGATGACCTTACTCTTATTTCTAGGGAATTTCCTAGTGTTGATGAGTCGGAACCTCAACCTTTACACAACTTTTCATCCTTAGATTTACATCTAGGAGAAAAAAGAGGAACCGACCCCCCATCAACCAATATTATCCGGGTAGTTTTAGGATGAAGGAAGCCATTCACTCACCCCCTTCACCTCACGTGGCATATTCACACCCTAAGGGTGTGTATCGCTACTTTCACCCGCACTTAATCCTAAGTGTAGGAAAAACCTCCCCTATTTTTGTTAAATAAGGGTAGAGTCAGGCTCGTGACTCGAACAAAAACAAGCGCTTCTTGGGAGGCAACCCAAGCTTTATTTGCTTTGTGTGTTTATTTATTTGTTTGTTTGATTTTATTTGCTTCCGTATGTATGTTTAATTTTTATTATTATTGATTCATGTTCAAAACTAAAATTGTGAAAATGCTTTATTTTGTTTTTAACTTCGTCTTAACTACATATAAAGGTATTTTGCAAAAGATAAGTGTAAGGGAAAGTCAAATCGGTTTATTAGAACAAATGAACATGAATAATAATAATATTAAATTAACATACATATTAGTATTTGTTTGAGTCAAATGCTTGTATCGAGTCATAATGAAGTTTTGCAGGAATTCCCGGAAGTAAGGTATAGGTTTTTCCAGAAATTTTCCGGAAATTTAACATGAGAATTTTTGTCAGGTCATTTCTGACGGCGTCAGGGTTTATAACCTGACGGCGTCAGATTTAATTTTCAGAAATTTTTGAAAGTTTTGTTTTTAAAAAAGTTTTCATTAAATCTCCAACTTATAATCTCCAGGAATCTGCAAAATTATCATTCCACAAGCATTATATCCTTATATATAGATTTATCCCGCCGATGTTATGCAGGTTCTCGTGTTTGTTTTCTCAGGTTTAACAGGTTATTTTGGACAAGGAAATGTTTTGAATCAAGCTTATGGCGATGCATTAGTCATGGAGCTTCTACATTACCTTGGAGGAAGATTTAACCGTGTTATTTCATTATCCACCGAGCGAATCAGGGGAGTATTTGATTTCAATCTTTTACTTTTTGCTTTTACATCTTGTTATTTGAACATTGGGGACAATGTTCATCTTAAGTGTAAGGGGAGGGTAAAAGTACGATTAGAGAATACTATTACGCTTGATTTTTGTTTGTTTAATAGTAGATGTGTAATAAAACTGAGAGAAATACTTGTTAAGGTAATTTTAGTGCCAAATTTAAAATTTTTTACAACATATAGGAGTGAAACTTTGATCTTAATGAGCGTCTCACGGATAGGAGTTATATGACTAGCACAAAAACCGTACCACTAAAAAAAATTTCCACCCCAAATATGTGAGGTTCGCCCCTAGAATTGGTAGGAAAAGCATTTATGCTATGATGTGTGTACCGGTAGCACTTAGATTCTAGAACTTGCGTTAGGACCATTCCAAGGCCACAAGTGAGACTACATTCGTGTAGTTAGATTTACTACGTGATAAGAGGCATTAGGATTAACCCATTGTTTTACACCTGTGTTTTTGTTATAATTACATTGGCTACATTGGTCAAGTAATTCTCCCACACCCCTTTGCGTTGTACTCATTTTTAGTACACGATACCCCTAGTACACCCCTCAGAGCCTATCTTTTCGTTTCAACCTTTAAGCATTTTACTTAAAGGAAGAATTTGTTACACCCCACTTAAATGTACACCCAAATCGCCTTAGCCTACCTTGTATGCACTCATTTTTTGTGCATTATTGTTACAACATTTGTTTAAACCCAAGTTAATTATCTAGTTGATTACATGGTTGCTAAGTCGAGTCATATCCTTGTACATATTGTTTTGGGACGATTGGGACTCATGGGTAAAGTACTAGTGTAATGGAGTAATGGGGAAGAACATCATTTATTACCCCCATATGTGCTAAATGTTTTAAAAGTACTCCAAGTTTTTCAATTATCTTAATTCGAGTCATTAGATTAGTATTTGTAAAGTTATGTAAAAGTTCAAGTGTAAGGGGGATGCAATGCCCCTATGATGTATTATTTTGGATGGTAGGGCAAAAGTGTATGCAAAAAAAAAAAAAAAAAAAAAAAAAAAAAAAAAAAAAAAAAAAAAAAAAAAATCGAAAAAATCAAGAAAAATACAAAAAAAAATGAGAAAAAGAAAAATAGAAAAAAAACATACGGACTACCATCCCGTTTCATTTTATGTTTGTTTTATGTTTTTGTTTTTGTTTTTGTTATTTCATTTCTAGCTTAAGATTGAGTTTAGTCTTGGCTTAGCAACATTGTATAGTACATGTAATTGATCAAGATCATTAACTCGCCACCAGTAAAATATCCTTTATCCAACCAAACCGTGTTTTCCTTTTCCCTACACCTAACGTTATAACCCATTTAAAAGCCCTCTTTGATAGTTTATCTTTGGTGCTTACGCCTAGTGGAGGAGGTTTTCGATCCTTTCCCAAGCCTATGGTAATCTATTTGCTATGACAGGTACTGAGAGATATTATCCGTTTTCATTTATGAGATTTATTTTGATGACACTTGAGAGATGTGAGTATCTAAACACTACTTGTGAGGTGCTAGTTTGTAATCTCCGTGCTTATTATGATTGAAGTGGAACGATTATTTGTTGTAATTACTTTTATGTTTGCATTAAATGACCCCTAGCTTGTATTTTGATTAGAATAAAAGCACATTTGCTTGAGGACAAGCAAATCTCAAGTGTAAGGGTATTTGATGAAGCGAAAAGTGTACCGCTTTTAAGGGGTCATTTAAGCCCTAAATCGTATTTATTTGATCAAATATTGCCCTAAATCGTTCCTTTTGTCATTTTAGGTACTTTTGAGGAGAAATCTGGAAAAGGAGGCATTTTGGACGTTTTTGGAGCATAAAAGTGAAGAAAACGGCAAAGTCTCAAAAATCGGCTAAAAGTTACCTTTGACGGCGTCACAATTTACCCTGGACGGCGTCATGCCTTGGCAAGAAAAGTTGGACGTGAAATTTACTCATGATAAGCCAGTGAAAATAGCATGTGAATTCTGACGGCGTCACGCTTTAACTTGATCAAGGGCGTCACGGCTTAAATCAAAAGGGGACGGCGTCACGTTCAAGGTTCGACGGCGTCAAGCCTTGATAAGCCAGAATGGATTTTGGAAGAGCTAAAGAGGGACGGCGTCAAGAAGGTCATCCGGGAACCCTAGAAGCGGCGAGGTGACGGCGTCACACTCCATAACGTGACACCGTCAGATCCAAAAATCTATATATAGTTTTCTAATTTTTTGTCATTGTGGAGAACTTAGTGTGTGGAATTTTGGGAGAAAACCCTAAGACGAGTTTAGCTTCTTTTTCAAGGCTTTTTGCCTTGAGATCTTCCATGTTACATTGAAGATAAGTTATCAATTAATCATTCAATATGTCTATGTGTTGTTTGATTCTATCTTATTCTTGTCTTTTGTTTAACATGTTAGGCTAGATTTATCTTGTGTTTGCTTAGATCTAATGAAACCTAGCTATTGATTATTGGTTATTAGTGTGTTATTAGTTGTATTGGATGATTGTTTATCTATGTTAGGCTTAAGAAAACTGGCTAACTTCCTATTCGGTAACTTGCTTGAACGTCTTAAGAAACATGAACCAAATGCGTACTAAAGGTTTTTATGGTTGTATTTAATGCACAAGCGAATTCTAGTGATCCCATGTTAGGAGCTTCCAAGCCGGCTCGACATAGGAGTGAAGTAGGAGCTTGTAGAGTTGGGGAAGTACGTACGCCACCCCACGATTGGTATTAAGGAATACACCCGTCATCCACGCGACTAATACACACTAATTAACCGGTAAAAGATAGTTAGGGAGTAAGGAAATCTAAGTAAACACATTTCTCTACACATAAGTTTCTCACCACATTTTCATTTTTGTTATTTTATTTTATTTGCATCCGTAGTAAATTTGGGTTAGTTGACTAGCAACTAATTCCGCCCACTCTTTCAAACCCGAGATTTTACTTGCTTTCATAAAAAAATTATAAAAACATAAAAAAGAATCTTCCTCAACCCTTAGACCTAATTAGAGTAGTCTTTCACACCTAACGAACACTATTCCCTGTGGAGAACGATCAATCCCCCGTACTTACCACTACACTATACTACATCGGTCAGGTACACTGCCTGGTGGGGTTGTAAGCCTCTTGAGATCCCTCGAGAGGTAAAACCTGTTGTAAGGTTACAAAACCACGCATCACTCATGTCTTTCATAAATATTTTGAATGTCGGTCCATGTTGGTTTTCTTAAATACTCCGGCATAAACAAATCAATAACGCACTTGTTAAAATTATCAAGACACTTCAATGATGTAGTCGCACCCATTTGCAAATACTCATCAAACGCATCGGGTGACGTGCCGTACGCCAATTGGCGTATAGCAGATGTACACTTCAAAAGAATACTTATACTTGTTCGACCAGTACAATCTTTCGCTTCCGTAAAAAACTTAAAATGATCAGGAACAAAACCAGAGGTATAAGATTGAATACCTTCGACTATTTGTAGAAATAGTCGCCGGCTCATACGAAATCTTCTTCAAAAACCCGTCTCGGATACTTATAGTCTTCATCGAAATAGTCGGCACGAAAACGTTGATCAGCAAGTTCACGTTCACGAAAGATATGCCCACGTGCAATCGAAGGTCCAGCTGCTTCTTGTTGTTCCATATGCACAACTTGTTCGTACACGGATGCCATCCACTGAATGTCGTCTTCGTCACTTGAAAAGTTGTTAGCTTCATTCGGATCCATTGTGAATCAAAAACCTTTTTTTTTTTTTTTTTTTTTTTTTTTTTTTTTGTGGAAGGTTGAAGAAGATAGTGTAAGATGTAGTGTATTGATTTGTGAAAGTGTGAAAAAAAATGTGGTGTGAAATGGGTATTTATAGGAGAGTGAAATTGGTTTTGAATTTTTTTTTTTTTTATATACATATAGCCGTTAAACACAAGGGCCTGATTTGTAATTTTCCAAACTTGTTCCATACGCATGAACTAGCCGTTTAGGGGGCGAGAGTGAATTTTTTTTTTTTTTTACACTTTCTACCCTTAACGCAGCGTTAAGGGTATAACGCAGCCTTAACGATGCGTTAACGGGAAAGCTTACAATGCTCAATGGCTAACGCAGCTTAACGTGCGTTAAAGGAGCAAAAATCCTCCTTAACGCAGCCTTAACTTATACCGTTGTGAGTGGTCTAACTACAACACAAATATATTTAGCTAATTAGTTGAAGTTAAGGCTAAACATATAGTATTGTAACTTTTTCACACTTAATAATTTTCTTTTTTTCCTTTTTTATTCTATAACATTTACCTATGCAGAACTACATGCGCATATATGAAAGGATACACTTTCACACACACGCAAAAAGTCAGGTGACTCATTAATAGCTAAAAAGGACCTCTCACGCATTGGGAGAAGGGTGAATAACGCACATGACGCGTGTGAGGGTGATGTACATCTCATTCCTTGGCTATCATGCATGAGAAATAAGCCACATAACGCGTAGTCTAAACGAGCTTATTGTGACAACTCGTAAATTTCATGAACCTTTAAGTTACCGCTTTTCGTTTTAAATAAATATTTTATCACTAGGACTTAGGCTATATTTAGTCCACAACACTCCAGTACCTTGCTCCTACTCCAGTCACAATTTTAAACCCTAAAACAAATTCCTATTCTTAAGTTACTCACGGTTGTCAATTCAACAAACTATATTCGTTATTCAAAAATTTAACGCCCGATATACCCAATTCTTCCAACGATTATTTCTAACGTATTTTTATTAACGCCCAAAGAGATTACAAGAGTTCCAAAAATATTTCTTTACGCCTAAGGTAAATTCTTTACTACTTACGTTTAATTACGTACAACTTTCGTTAATCACCTAAACAACGACCAATACTTATTTTTAACACCCAAAACATACAATATATACTCTCTTGTATCAAAACTACACAATTACTCCCATTTTACCCAAGTAGCCGCCCCCCCCCCCCCCCCTCCCCCTTCATGTCCTAAAGATTTTTATTAGACAAATTGTACACAACAATTAATAGCCAACACTTTAGCACAAAACATGGGATGAAATTTCAATTTGGAGGCTTAGCCACCAAATTGTCCCCTTGTCCCCCCTAATTGGCCCCCTCCTCTAAAACTAGCCAAAATGATATTTTTGACCACACTATTAGACATTTGAAAAAGTTCAAGTAAATATAGATCAACACATACTCATTTTTGTGCTCTATTAGTCCAAGTAAAGGAAAAAAAATACATCCCTACCTAGGGCTGTAAACGAACCGGACGAACACGAACGAAGCCTTGTTCATGTTCGTTCGTTTAATTTTAACCGGACAAATAAACGGGCACGAACGCTTAAACGGACGAATTTTCTAGTTCATGTTCGTTTATTTAGAAAATGAGTTGTTCATGTTCGTTTATGTTCGTTCATTAAGACACTAAACGAACGCTAAACGAACATAAATAAACATAGACAAACAAACATAAACTTTATTAAATTATAACCAATACATTGTTTTATAAGTGTTGTTTTGTTTAAACAAACCAATTTTAAAAATATACAATTAAAAGATATGATATACGAACATAAATAAATAAATGAACATAAACGAACGTTAACGAACGTATAACCAGACGTTCACGAACATAATTGAACGGACACGTCTTTTGTTCATGTTCGTTCATTTAACTAAACGAACGTAAAATATTGTTCATATTCGTTCATTTAATAAATAAACGAACATAAATGAACTTTTTACCGAACGGTTCATGAAATATTCACTGAACGTTCAGTTCGTTTACAGCCCTATCCCTACCCATATATACATACAAATCGACCCACTCTTGGAGCCAAGGAGAGGAGAAATCTTGTTGTGGTTAAGATCAAGTATACTTAGGGCATTCTAGCAAGGATTTGGAGCATTGATCTTGAGGTTAACTAAGTGTTTTATAACTCGCATCTCACTAATTACTTTTGTAAGTAACCTTACAAAAATTTCATGTTTTCCTTATGTCATATTGCTAGTCAAATAGATATACTTAGTTATCACTTGGTACATGTTGATAAAGTTTTACATTTACAATGATCCTTTAACAAAAGATTATGTTTTGAACAAGTTTTGGTTACAAGAAAACCAACTAGTGAAAATCTTCACAAGAAAGTGATGAAAACATTATATATACTTGTATGTTAGTAAACTTGTAGGTTTAAACATTCTTGATGATTATCACATGGACCTTAGAATATTGTTGAGTTTGTGGTTAGATCACTATTATTAGGTTGAGAAGTTGATGGAGGAACTAGGACTAGATTTGAAGTGGTTGTCAAGTGGTCAAAATGACTAGAAGATTTTTAAAAATAATCTGACATTCTTAAAAGAGGTTCTGTCCCGTTTTGATAAATACAGTAAACTCAGTAACTTGGTAAATATTTTAGGCTAGAAATAAAGAAAATAGACTCAATAACAAAAATGTAGCTGCTTGAATGAGTTAAAACGGTCTTTTAACGAAAAAGATATGCTAGTTTCAATTTTTACGACGAAAACATTATTTTCAGAAAATGGTTGAATCTGTTCTGAATTTTGAGAAGTGAAAACTAAGGTTAGATGGTATCTAGACTAGCCGAGACCTTAGAAATACGATAGTACACTTAAATACCTTCGCGGGGATAGGTCAAACTTAAGAAACGAAGCTACGACGCAAAAGTTATGGCCTAACGAATGATTACGTCAACATATACGTTAACAGCCTATTATTTTCTCTATTAGAAAAGCTGTTGGAAATATTAGAAGCGGATTTTGGACCTTTTAGAATGTATTTTGGCTAAATTGACGTGAACGAAAATGGTAGAACATTATATATATATATCTATTAGGGCGTTAGAGATTTTTGAAATAGCCATTGACATGATGACTAAAATTTGGTCGCAAGATAAACAAGTTACGTTTTCTAAAGTGGTAACTTTCAAAATAAAGGATCAAATTGATGCAACCATCTTTTGACAACAAATATTACAACAACATGTACAAGTGATAAAGTAAAGTATGAATTTGCGTGCATGACCTTGTTTTCGAATCTAAGACACATGTAATATTTAGGTCGCGATTAGAGATATCGGACTAAATTACCGTTTGCTAATTTATCAATCGGCATTCGCTTTTGCTAAGGTGAGTTCTCGTAGCCCCATTTTTAACGTGTTCTACCTTGGGGTGGAAATGGTACTAAATGCTTTACAAATGTTTTTATGTTGTGATCTACTGTTTTCGTGGTTTTTGGACAATATGTGTGTTTTGGTTGCAATATGTGTCTTACTGTGTGAATTCAGATTGTGTGACTTAGCTTGAACGTGCGAACTGTTTTGTGATGCATTGTGGGTATAATTTTGGGAAGTGGCACCCAGTATATCATTTGGGAAATGGCACCCAGTATATCATTTGGGAAATGACACCCAGTATATCATTTGGGAAGTGGCACCCAGACTATGTGTGGATCAAATATGTGTGTTTTGTAGTCTATGATAATTTGTGATCTTACTATGTGCTCATATTTGTATATCTTGCTCACTATTGTCCTACGCTATTATTCACAGCTTCGTGATTTAACATCTAAACCTACGAGCTCACCAACTTTATGTTGACGTTTTCTGGTACCATTTTCACGTGCTAAGACTGAAGTTACACTAGAAGGTTGAGTACTGGCCTGGCTTAGCAAGACTTAAGATAAGACCCTTCCGAGTTATAGCTCGTGAAGTTGCATTTTGTTGTACTCTAGTCATGTTGTTTAACTTTGAGACTTATGTTTATCTTGAATCTTTGTACTTATCCCAGCTATGGGTGTTGTGACTGTTATCTATCCTATGTATTTCAATTAATATTTCTCTATTGTGACACTTTGTGTTCTTTACTAAGAAATCATACACTGTGAATGCCATCCCGCTGCGCCATTTTTGGGGTGTGACAGATTGGTACCAGAGCCAAGGTTATAGAGAATTAGGTGGTTTAACCTAGACTATAACCTAAGAACCCTCATATAGTTTGGATTATAGGAATTTCGTGTGCGATTATGTGTATAGTATGACACGAAGTGATGATGATAAGTAAATGCAACATGATGCTATCTTAAAAACGCCTGGCCAACGTTTTTACGATAACATGATGAGGCATGGACTTATCAAAGTCATGGATTGTCAGATAGGAAGTTAAGTATAGTAGCACGACACGTATACCGACCTATCTTACCTATCTCCTATCTAACGTTTACTAATGTCCTACTTTGTAGAATTATGCCTCCAAGAAGGTCGACTCGAGTTAACCAAGGTATTCTACCAACAAGGGGAGGAAGGACTGTTGGACGAGGAGGTAGGGCAGGAGGTCGCGGCACGGGAAGCCACGATGCCAGCAATGAGACTCCCGATGTTGCTACCATTGTCGCCCAACAACTACGGGAACTGCTACCCACCATTGTCACCCAAGTTGGCAAACATATCAGCAACCAAGGGAATAACGTGAGTGGGAATGATCAAGCGGACAACAACGGTGGAAGTGATCACGTCCATGACATGAACCACAACAACGGTAACAAAAGATGTACTTACAAAGAATTTACTGCATGCAAACCGATGGACTTTGATGGTAGTGGAGGTGCGATAGCTTTATACCCGATGGGTCAAAAAGATGGAGGCAGTGATTGACATAAGTGAGTGTGCGAGTCATCAAAAGGTGAAGTATGCTACTTGTTCTTTGATTGGAAAAGCATTAACTTGGTGGAATACGCAAATCCAGGCTAAGGGCAGAGGAGCCGCCCTAGGGATGAGTTGGGATGAATTTAAGGCATTGTTAAGAGAGGAGTATTGTCCAGACAATGAGATGCAGAAACTGGAACATGAGTTCTACCATCACACCATGGTGGGAACTGGACATGCGGCTTATACGGATCGGTTTCATGAGCTCGCTAGACTAGTACCTCATATGGTCACTCCTGAATCTAAGAGAATTGAAAGGTACATCTATGGGTTGGCCCCCGAAATTCGTGGAATGGTGAAAGCAACTGAGCCTGCTACTATCCAGAGCGCGATACTGAAATCTGCAACCCTGACGGATGAGATGATCAGGAATGGGACATTGCCTAAGAGTGGTGAAAAGAGGAAAGCCGTGAGTGAGCTAAATAAGCAAGATGGAACAAATGGTAACAATAAGAAAGCTAAGTGGGGAAAAGGATTTGTGGCAACTAGGGCCGTCAAGAAGGAGTATTATGGTTCTTTCCCCAATTGCATCAAATGCAACTACCATCATCCAGAGACAGGCCATGCCAGGCAGTATGCTTTAACTGTAAGCGACCTGGGCATATGGCGAAAGATTGTAGGGCAGCAGCTAACCCAGTGACACCAGTGAATGTCGTTAACCCGAGGACTTGTTATGAGTGTGGAAGCCCGAATCACCTTCGTAGTATGTGCCCTAGGTTGGGTAGGACACAGGCGCCAGTGAATAACAACCAGAATCAGGCTGCAACAATTGGTGGAAACAATGCTAACCGTGTAGACAATGCAAACCGTGGGAACAATATAAACCGTGGGAACAATGTGAATGGTGGAAACAATAGTAACCCAGCTCGGGGTCGGGTATTTGTGATGAACGCCGGGACCCGAACATCGTGACGGGTACGTTCTCTTTAAACGACCACTATGCTACCGTACTATTTGATTCTGGTGCCGATTATAGCTTTGTCTCCACTAAATTCATGCATCTGTTGAATATGGAACCTAGTAAACTACGCTTTAGTTACGAAATTGAAATAACAAGTGGTCAAAAGGTAGAAAAAAATGAAATCATTCGCGTGTGTACACTAGAATTAGAAGGTCATACCTTTAGCATCGACTTAATACCATTTGGGCACGGAAGTTTCGACGTGATTGTGGGAATGGACTGGTTGTCTAAGAATAAGGTTGAAATAGTGTGTCGTGAGAAGATGGTCCGAATACCACTACCTAACGGTGAGTTACTCAAAGTCTATGGAGAGAGACTTGAAGAAAACGTGAAACATCTCGTGAGCATGAAGGTAGACGAACAGAAACTAGAAGATATCCCAGTCGTTCGAGACTTTCCAGAAGTGTTTCCTGATGATTTACCCGGATTACCCCCTACGCGAGAGATTGAATTTCAGATAGACTTAATTCCTGGAGCAATGCCGGTTGCAAAGTCTCCCTACCGATTGGCACCTACTGAAATGGAGGATTTGTCTAATCAACTAAAGGAACTTCAAGACAAAGGTTTCATCCGACCTAGTTCTTCGCCATGGGGAGCACCAGTATTGTTCGTTAAGAAGAAGGATGGTTCATTCAGAATGTGCATCGACTATCGGGAACTGAACAAACTAACCATTAAGAACCGCTACCCTCTCCCGAGAATTGATGACTTATTTGACCAATTGCAAGGTTCACGGTACTTCTCCAAGATAGATCTCCGTTCCGGCTACCATCAGTTACGAGTACACGAAGATGACATTCCAAAAACCGCGTTCAGAACTCGATACGGTCATTTCGAGTTCACGGTTATGCCGTTTGGACTAACAAATGCGCCTGCGGTCTTCATGGACTTGATGAATCGAGTTTGCAGGCCATACCTAGATAAATTTGTCATCGTATTTATTGATGACATCTTGATCTATTCCAAGACCAAGAGGAACATGAAACGCACCTGAAGATAATCCTAGAGCTACTCAAGAAGGAGAAATTGTACGCCAAACTCTCGAAGTGCGAGTTCTGGCTACAAGAAGTCCAATTCCTCTGACACGTGGTTAACAAAGATGGTATTCATGTGGATCCTAGCAAGATTGAGGCAATGAAAAATTGGGAAGCTCCTAAGTCACCGACAGAAGTTCGATCATTTTTAGGCCTGGCAGGTTACTATCGACGTTTCATCGCGAACTTCTCCAAGATTTCCAAACCACTTACCTCACTGACTCAAAAGAACAAGAAATACGATTGGGGCGAAGCACAGGAGAGTGCCTTTCAGATGTTGAAAGATAACCTATGTAATGCACCAATACTAGCCCTCCCCGATGGACCCGAAGATTTCGTAGTATACTGTGACGCGTCATGTCAAGGCCTTGGGTGCGTGTTAATGCAAAGAGGTAAGGTGATTGCCTATGCCTCTCGACAACTGAAGGTTCATGAGAAGAACTATACCACCCATGATCTGGAGTTGGGTGCTGTAGTATTCGCCCTCAAGATATGGAGACATTACTTGTATGGGACGAAAAGTATTATCTATACTGATCACAAGAGTCTCCAACACATCTTTGATAAAAAAGAGTTAAATATGCGCCAGAGGAGATGGATCGAGCTTTTTAGAGATTATGACTGCGAGATTCGCTACCACCCAGGTAAGGCGAATGTAGTAGCTGATGCTTTGAGCAGAAAGGAAAGACTCAGGCCTAGGAAAGTAAAAGCCATGAGTATAACCATACAGTCGGGCGTCAAGGATAAGATACTAGCAGCTCAGAGAGAGGCATCTATGAATATGGATGCACCCACAGAGAGAATGCGAGGCTTAGATAAACAACTAGAGAAAAAGGACGACGGTGGACTGTACTTTGTAGACCGAATTTGGGTACCGCTAACTGGTGACGTAAGAACCCTAGTCATGAACGAAGCACATACAACGAGGTACTCTGTTCATTCAGGAGCAAACAAGATGTACTACAACCTTAGAGACTTGTACTGGTGGCCCGAGATGAAGAAGGACATAGCGGTCTACGTTAGCAAGTGCCTGACTTGCTCTAAAGTGAAGGCTGAACATCAGAGACCATCTGGTTTGTTACAACAACCAGAGATTCCTGAGTGGAAGTGGGAAAGGATAACCATGGATTTCATTACAAAGTTTCCTAGAACTAGTAGTGGATACGACACGATTTGGGTCATCGTAGATAGGTTGACTAAGTCTGCACATTTCTTACCCATCCGAGAAGATTATACGATGGACAAATTGGCTAGACTTTACATCAAGGAGATAGTGGCGAGACATGGTGTGCCTATATCGATCATATCTGATCGTGACAGCCGCTTCACGTCAAACTTTTGGCAATTATTGCAAAGTTCCCTGGGAACACACTTAGATATGAGTACGGCGTATCACCCACAGACCGATGGTCAAAGCGAGCGTACCATACAGACCTTAGAGGACATGCTCAGGGCGTGTGCCATAGACTTTGGTGGCAATTGGGATACCCATCTTCCATTAGTCGAGTTCTCCTATAACAACAGTTATCATACCAGCATAGATATGGCACCATTCAAGGCGCTTTATGGAAGAAAGTTTCGTTCACCTATTGGTTGGGCGGAAGCTGGAGAGAGTCAAATGATAGGACCTGAGATAGTGCTAGAAACCACTAAGAAGATCATTCAAATTAAGGATAGGCTCAAGGCTGCTCGAGACCATCAGAAGAGCTATGCCGACAACCGACGGAGACCCTTAGAATTCAGCGTTGGTGATCATGTTTTACTCAAGGTATCACCTTGGAAAGGTGTTGTACGATTTGGAAAGAAGGGTAAGTTAGCACCTAGATACGTAGGACCTTTTGAGATGACTGAGAAAATCGGTCCAGTAGCTTATCGACTAAAACTACCACAAGAGCGGAGTGGCGTTCATGATACGTTTCACGTGTCGAACCTTAAGAAATGTCTTGCTGATCAGACCTTACACATACCCTCTGAAGAAATTCAAATAGATCCTAAGTTACACTTCGTAGATAAACCAGTTGAAATTTTGGAACGTGAGGTCAAGAAGTTGAAGCGTAGTAAGATACCAATAGTTAAAGTCCGCTGGGACTCAAAGCGTGGTCCCGAGTTTACATGGGAGCGTGAGGACGAGATGAAGCAAAAGTACCCTCACCTATTTTCAAACGTGTCGGGTAACTCGAACTGAAACCCGGGACGGGTTTCTTCTGAGGCTGGGAGACTGTGACAACTGGTAAATTTCATGAACCTTTAAGTTACCGCTTTTCTTTTTAAATAAATATTTTATCACTAGGACTTAGGCTATATTTAGTCCACAACGCTCCAGTACCTTGCTCCTACTCCAGTCACAATTTTAAACCCTAAAACAAATTCCTATTCTTAAATTACTCACGGTTGTCAATTCAACAAACTATATTCGTTATTCAAAAATTTAACACCCTATATACCCAATTCTTCCAACGATTATTTCTAACGTATTTTTATACGACCAAAAAGATTACAAGAGTTCCAAAAATATTTCTTTACGCCTAAGGTAAATTCTTTACTACTTACGTTTAATTACGTACAACTTTCGTTAATCATCGAAACAACGACCAATACCTATTTTTAACACCCAAAACATACAATATATACTCTCTTGTATCAAAACTACACAATTACTCCCATTTTACCCAAGTAGCCCCCCCCCCCCTCTCATGTCCTAAAGATTTTTATTAGACAAATTGTACACAACAATTAATAGCCAACACTTTAGCACAAAACATGGGATGAAATTTCAATTTGGAGGCTTAGCCACCAAATTGTCCCCTTGCCCCCCCCCCCCTAATCAGCCCCATCCTCTAAAACTAGCCAAAATGATATTTTTGACCACACTATTAGACATTTGAAAAAGTTCAAGTATATATAGATCAACACATACTCATTTTTGTGCTCTATTAGTCCAAGTAAAGAAAAAAAAATACATCCCTACCCATATATACATACAAATCGACCTACTCTTGGAGCCAAGGAGAGGAGAAATCTTGTTGTGGTTAAGATCAAGTAAACTTAGGGCATTCTAGCTAGGATTTGGAGCATTGATCTTGAGGTTAACTAAGTGTTTTATAACTCGCATCTCACTAATTACTTTTGTAAGTAACCTTACAAAATTTCATGTTTTCCTTATATCATATTGCTAGTCAAGTAGATATACTTAGTTATCACTTGGTACATGTTGATAAAGTTTGACATTTACAATGATCCTTTAACAAAAGATTATGTTTTGAACAAGTTTTGGTTACAAGAAAATCAACTAGTGAAAATCTTCACAAGAAAGTGATGAAAACATTATATATACTTGTATGTTAGTAAACTTGTAGGTTTAAACATTCTTGATGATTATCACATGGACCTTAGAATATTGTTGAGTTTGTGGTTAGATCACTATTATTTGGTTGAGAAGTTGATGGAGGAACTAGGACTAGATTTGAAGTGGTTGTCAAGTGGTCAAAATGACTAGAAGATTTGTAAAAATAGTTTGACATTCTTAAAAGAGGTTCTGTCCCGTTTTGATAAATACAGAAAACTCAGTAACTTGGTAAACATTTTAGGCTAAAAATATAGAAAGTAGACTCAATAACGAAAACGTAGCCGCTTGAATGAGTTAAAACGGGCTTGTAACGAAAAAGATACGATAGTTTCAATTTTTATGACGAAAACATTATTTTCAGAAAATGGTTGAATCTATTCAGAATTTTGAGAAGTGAAAACTGAGGTTAGATTGTATCTAGACTAGCCGAGACCTTAGAAATACGATAGTACACTTAAATACCTTCGCGGGTATAGGTCAAACTTAAGAAACGAAGCTACGACGCAAAAGTTATGGCCTAACGAATGATTACGTCAACATATACGTTAACAGCCTATTATTTTCTCTATTAGAAAAGCTGTCGGAAATATTAGAAGCGGATTTTGGACCTTTTAGAATGTATTTTGGCTAAATTGACGTGAACGGAAATGGTAGAACATTATATATATCTATTAGGGCGTTAGAGATTTTTGAAATAGCCATTGACATGATGACTAAAATTTGGTCGCAAGATAAACAAGTTACGTTTTCTAAAGTGGTAACTTTCAAAATAAAGGATCAAATTGATGCAACCATCTTTTGACAACAAATATTACAACAACATGTACAAGTGATAAAGTAAAGTATGAACTTGCGTGCATGACCTTGTTTTCGAATCTAAGACACATGTAATATTTAGGTCGCGATTAGAGATATCGGACTAAATTACCGTTTGCTAATTTATCAATCGGAATTCGCTTTTGCTAAGGTGAGTTCTCGTAGCCCAATTTTTAACGTGTTCTACATTGGGGTGGAAATGGTACTAAATGCTTTACAAATGTTTTAATGCTGTGATCTACTGTTTTCGTGATTTTTGGACAATATGTGTGTTTTGGTTGCAATATGTGCCTTACTGTGTGAATTCAGATTGTGTGACTTAGCTTGAACGTGTGAACTGTTTTGTGATGCATTGTGGGTATAATTTTGGGAAGTGGCACCCAGTATATCATTTGGGAAATGGCACCCAGTATATCATTTGGGAAGTGGCACCCAGACTATGTGTGGATCAAATATGCGTGTTTTGTAGTCTATGATAGTTTGTGATCTTACTATGTGCTCATATTTGTATATTTTGCTCACTATTGTCCTACGCTATTATTCACAGCTTCGTGGTTTAACATCTAAACCTACGAGCTCACCAACTTTATGTTGACGTTTTCAAGTACCATTTTCAGGTGCTAAGACTAAAGTTACACTAGAAGGTTGAGTACTGGCCTGGCTTAGCAAGACTTAAGACAAGACCCTTCCGAGTTATAGCTCGGGAAGTTGCATTTTGTTGTACTCTAGTCATGTTGTTTAACTTTGAGACTTATGTTTATCTTGAATCTTTGTAATTATCCCGGCTATGGGTGTTGTGACTGTTATCTATCCTATGTATTTCAATTATTATTTCTCTATTGTGACACTTTATGTTCTGTACTAAGAAGTAATACCCCGTGAATGCCATCCCGCTGCGCCATTTTTGGGTGTGACACTTATCACTTAAACTATATATCATCAAGCGAACAACGTATTTACTATTATGTCTATGAGAACCTCACATGATTTTGCCAATACTTCATGGCAATCGATTTAGAGTTAAAATGATATAAATCGACAAGAAAAAATATATTTAAAGCTTCAAATAAACTGCATTTCAATCATGCAAATTTTGTTCAAATGCTATTAAAAAAATTAAATTAATAAGTACGACATAGAAGGTAAATGCTGGTGTCTCGTTCCAAGCCGATTTTGACCCACCTTACATTTTTGACAATTTTACATCAGTGTGACAGTTATTTTTCTTTGTCAAAAAATTAAGATAAAGTTTTAAATTACCTCTCGGATTAAATAAAGTTCATAAGCTTCCGTCAACTTTTGCTCAGTATGATGGAATGTCGGGATTTTTACCATTATATATTCGGCTTATATAGTTTATAAGTAGTTCGAAATAAATACATATGCAGGTGTAATTAATACTAATCTGACAATGTTCTCAACATAAATTGAACTCACAACCATTTACTTGAAGAACATTACTATCATACATGAGGTACCATTAAAACACAAGACATTCAGTAATCATTTATTACATTTGCTTCATATATATATATATATATATATATGTATGGCATTTTCTTATGTTAGCTCTAAACTAGTTCATAAAAAAAAAAAAAAAGCTCTAAACTAGTTCATTCAAATAAAATAATCTCATCCAACACGTGAACTTGGTCCACCACCGAAATTTCAAATTTGATTGGAACACAAAATTTTGGAAGAGGATCTTTTTCTTTTGGTGTGAGCCATTAGATTTGATCCAATAGAAGATGATTTTTTTCTAAAATTTTATAGTAAAATCATAAAACCATAAGTCAGTGGGGGACAAAAGATTTTTATATTTGTATTATTCCTAACTCGCCTAATCCTTTGTATGTGTGGTGGATAAACATCAAGTCAATTTAATGTTCTAGAATAATTTTATAACAAGTTGGTATGTGATTAAACCGTGTCATCCATACTCCTAATCAAACAAATAATGTGAGACTAATGTTGACATCTTTGTTTCCAAAAGAGACAAATATTGCTGATGTACAAAAATATACAATGGTTGCTCTATTTGTCGACTTAGATTTATCTGTATGAAGTTTTACCTTAGTGGTATATACGGAGTAATAATTTTACAAATTTGTTCTTACGAACATTTTATCTACGTTTCCTTTCGGATTCATACTCCTACTCAGCAATGATAAATAGGCCTAACATATATGCTTAAACCCATGGCTAAATCATTAATAATTTGACACAACATTAATGCATTTTCTCACTTTAAATATTAACTTTTGATTATTTCACATGTCATTATCTTGTTCTTAAACATATTTTTAGTCATGCATTTTAATCAAAACAATCATTTTCCTATTTTTGAACACTTGAAATCAACTAATTTTTTCTCTTCATTTTCACTCTTGAGTTTGCCATATGTGATGATCTTCTTGTTATGAGGATAAGTAGGAGAATGCATGGTTTTCAAGATCGGGGTCCTACCCAGGATCGTTTTCGTCTTTACAAGATCGTGATCGTAAGATCGGATCGGAATCTTAAGTTCCTACTCTAATGTTATTTCTTAATAGTTTTTGTAATATTATACAAATATTCAAATTATTATACATTATAAACACAAAATATTATGAATGTTTTATAGTAATATTGTCCTAAATTATCATTATGAAATGTTTAAAAAGATTAACATGTTGTTTTTTTAATTCTATAAAAAAAACTCATAAATTTATAGTTTTTTTAGTTTGTAATACGAGAAAAGTAAGATCGGATCGTATTAGATTTTAAGATCGTATGGTCAAGATCGGGATCCTATAAAATCTTAAGCTTGCAAAGATCCAATGTAGGATCCGGATCGTTTTTGCTTTGCAGTATCGTAAAATCTTAAGATAATAAAATCAAGATCGGGATCCTGACAACTATGAGAGAATGTTTTAAGATGATATACCATCACTCTTCGTTATCAGTCATTACTCATTAGTTTGTCAAAATTTACTTCTTTGGTCATTTCTGATACATCTTCGATCTACATCTATAAATTTACTTATGCATGGTAAAATAATGAAATTTAGAAAGCCTGAGATAGCATGAACTGCAATAAAGTCACTTTTTTTTGGAAAAGAGAAGAGTAGTACAAGATACCAAAAATAAGAGCATCCGGTGTGGAGGCTGTTGTGCCTCGCCGTGGCTGACCTGGCACCTTCGCCGTGGGTCGCCGTGACACCGGCAAGGCTCGCCGTGGTTCGCATATCGTGCAGACGACGAGCACCAAAGTCTGACAAAGGAGAGCGTTTGTGGGTATATTAAATTCCAAACATTGCAATTTAAAGGCATAAATGGTTTATTAGTTTTCTATTCTTTTTTTCTTTTTTGATTTTTGTGTGTGCGTGTGGTATGTGTACAGATGAAGAAGATGAAACTTTTTTTTTTTTTTTTTTTTGTAAACTTGAGAAGTGGGCTTAAGTCAAAGAGGGAGTACCATGTTATTAGTATTTTTAGTTGGGTAGTGATAAACTGATAACAATTTTTGGTTTAGATATTAAGTTACTTTGTAACTTAAAAAAAATGTTATTTGTATTTTTAATATGTTGTAATGTATTTTTATTTTTAATTAAATGAATTTAATTTATTTGTATATTTGAATAAAAGAAATAAAAATAGATAGTGGTGGGGCCCCAATGAGTAAGTTGTGGTATGTTATGATAAGGGGGATGTTAGTTGTAGTTAGTTGTGTTGATGTGGCACCTGTGGGGCCCGAATGAAGAGATACAACTTAGCCATGATACCTAGTGGTCTAAGGGGCAGTTTATATGGACGCTACAGGGGGTTCCAATTATTGCACGCATCGAGTAGTTGTATTGTGTGCTTCGCAGTTTGTACGATTGACCAATAGGGATGGTCTAAATAACACAACCCCAAAAATAATCATGACCAGATACTTTTCAATGTTTTAGGGGTCGTATCGTATGGGCTTTCTTTATAGGGCAAATGACAAAAAAATGCATCGAATTTGACACTTTTTGTGATTATGTGTAGCCAACTATTTTTTTTTTCTTCATATTATGTGTATTGAACTTTCAAATTTCGATCATTGTGTGTATTTTGTGACTATTCTGTCATGTAAAATGACCATTTTACCCTTCGAAATTTGAAAAATTAAAGGTAAAATAGTCACAAAATACACACAATGATCGAAATTTGAAAGTTCAGTACACACAATAAGAAAAAAAAAATAGTTGGCTACACACAATTATAAAAATTGTCAAGCTCGATGCATTTTTTTGTTATTTGCCTTTTTTATATAGTATTGTGACGTTTACTTTTTACTCTTTTAATAATAAGTTAAGTTTTGTATGGCCCATCTTATCCTAAACCCCCCTTAGGGGGGTGTTGACTTTTTACCCTGCTGTCGCCGCTTGTACTGTCTTTTTTGTCGGTTTGTACATTCCACTAAAAGTAGGCGGCCCCACATAATAGGGGGGGTTTGTATACAAGATGCCGTTTTGTATATCTTTAGTTATTGAAATGAGGGATGGATGCATGCACCAGAATCAGCCGTCGGCCAGAGAAAAAGAAGGGAGTTGATATTTACACATATATATTTACTTCATACACATAAAATATAGTGGGAGGAGTGTGGGACCATTAGGCTCATACAAGCAAATATTATGTGCATTGATCAATTTGCTATGTGTAAATATCAACTCCCAAAAAGAAAGAAGGAAGACGACAAATTCAATATGGGGCCCGCAATGTACGACGGTACTTGAATGACACGTAAAGACAATGTATATGACTCCCACCTCAACTCTACACATTTCAAGGATGGGTTGATGTCAAATCATAAGAAGATTTCCTTTTTGACTTTTCAGTATAACCTAGTTTTCTGCTAATTTCTGTTTTATATTTCTGACAGTTTTTAGCGTTTGACATATTAAACTTTATATTTTCTGTTCTGTACTTTCAGGTTTATAGTTTTTTGATATAAATAAAATTATAAAAATAAAAAAAAAAAAAAAAAAAAAAAAAAAAAAAACAAAAAAAAATAGAGGGGCTTGAATAACAAAAATAGGGGTTTTGGATAACTTGTCCTTCAAGACCCTTTTTCCCTTTTCCCATAATCTTTAATATACTTTTTTAGGATTAAGTTATAAAATACCAATGGGGCAGTTTATAGCTCGAGTTTTTGACAAAGATAACATATCACGGTTATTAAACATACAAACGATTACATAACTTCCTCATATTAGAAACTAGTCAATGCATATAATATAAGCTCTAACAAAAGGGAAATTTACTGACATGTAAAGCCTTATTTACAATCACAGACGAAGCATCGCTTAATAAACTCCATTCATCATGGCTGGAAGATCGTCAAAGGTCCAAAGATCCATCACGTTTCCACCATCTTGGTTTGAATCTCCGTTGAGAAAAGCATCTACTGAAGAGGTATCCCAAGCACCTTGAAGACATGGCATCTCGAAGAACAGATCATCGTCACTTATCTCACAATCTGACACCAAATTTACAGACTCGATCTTGGGCTTCTTAGCAGGATTCGCCTCTTCCATAAAGGTAGCCTCGTCAACCTCAGATAGCAAAGATGTGATCTCAGGTGTTTTGGGACAAGTTTCACCCCATTGAAACTCGGAACAATCAAAAGAGTTGCTACCTTCATTAGGACTGAAACAAAAGGCACCACTTTCTGATGGAATACCATTACCATGTTGCGGCTTCTCTTCAACGAATTCAAATGAACCAAGATAGTCGCTAATGTCGGTATGGTTAACCTTAGGAGCTTGTTTATGTTGTTTTGCCTTAGCCGGAGTAGCTTCAGCTGGAAAGTTGACTTTCGCCTTGTCACCACGGATTTTTATAGCTTCGGCATCATAAGCTCTAGCAGCTTCTTCAGCTGTGTTAAAAGTTCCAAGCCAAACACGGACCCCTTTTCGTGGATCACGAATCTCAGCAGCCCATTTTCCCCATGGACGCTGACGGATCCCTCGGTATAGGTTCTTCCTTTTCCTAGAAGACCCGGATCTCTCATCAGCTTGATCATCAGATTTCACATATCTTGACCCTAGAACACACAAAAATCAGATAAATAAGCTTTTTGAGTCAACCCAAACACAAAAGTTCACATTTTTATTATTAAAAGATGATAAAATAAGCAAACACAAAAATAAAAAAATATGAAAAAGATTACCAGTAGCAGTAGCAGAAGGAAGTTTTGAAGAGAAAGCAAAAGAGGGTTTGTCATGATGATCCTTGAAACCCAGAAAGTCAGCTTCGAAATCATCGTCATCATCAGATCTTCTAGAAACATTAGCCTTTGAAGAAAAGTAACTGTTGTTGTCAGTGTTCCATAGAAGATCAGCTGATGTTACACGGCGAGACCGGTTAGGGGCTATGATATCTGAAAGTATTGCACCACCACACATCTTTCTTTCTTTCTTTATACTAGATTCTTGTTCTTCTTCTTGTTGTGTTTTTCAGGTTGTCTGATTAATTGATCGGAAATAAATAAATAAATAATGGAGGGGTTTTGAGATGAAGAGGGTAGGCAGGTGGTGTTATTTATACTAGTACTTTCGAGGAATCGAGGGAGTACGTATTGTAGTGGAAGAAAGCTGGCAGGGAGCAGGTGCTTTTGAGTTTACGATACTACCCTCAGACCACCCGTAATGGGGCGCTGAACTCGCAAAAATACCCACTTCCGCGCCCCATCCACGCCCCATCACTACCTCCAGACGCTGATCAAGCAAAAATTTATGGGGCGTCCAGCCTTCTATGCCCTTGCCCTCTCTTCCTTCAAAAATCAGTTGGGGCGTTCATGGCTCATCTACCATTACACCACTTTTGCTTTCAAGCCCCATGGTGACTCACAATGACACATGTCAAATCGTGTTTCATCCTTCTTATACTACCATTACACATTGTCTCATACTGCATGCACGTCATTTTTCATTCGTACTACATATTTTGGGGCAAGTTATTTGGACTCTCCCATAAGGGTTTCCAATCATTGCACGCATTGTCGATTTGTACGGTGTGTATCGCGGGTTATACTTTTTGATCAAACCCCCTTGATGTGACAATATAGGGAGGGTTTGTATATAACAACCCCATATCTTTTTACCCCATTTATAGGGGTATGTTATACATACCCTCTCTATTGCTATATGTACAAACCACGAAACACATGGTACAACCATCCGAAGCTTGCAATCATTAGAAACACCCCGTATAAGGGAGTCCTTATAAACTGCCCCCATCTTTATTGTTCATATTCGTTCATTTTATTTTAACCGCACAAATAAACGAACACTTTACCAGAATATTTCACTGAACGTTTAGTTCGTTTACAACCCTAGCTACCTTTAAGATATACTAACTTACATGCATAAATTACTTATATTTTCAGAATAACCGTTCAGTTTTTAAATTCGACTATTCTCAACCAACTATGTAACCTTTTACTACATGTTTTTATTTATTAAACATAGCCCTTACATTTTTAAATAACAAAATCTCTTTTTGTAATGTGTAAATAATTGTGACTCTCTTTGAGAAGAGCATTTAAAGTTATTGTTAACCGGTATTTAAAGTTATTGTTAACTGGTTAACTCAAATTTTACTGTAGATTAATTAATCCTCCAATGTTCTCATAACTACAACACAAGTATATTTAGCTAATTAGTTGAAGTTAAGGCTAAACATAGTGGTGTAACTTTTTCACACTTAATAATTTTTTTTTTCCTTTTTATTCTATAACATTTACCTATGCAGAACTACATGCGCATATATGAAAGAATACACTTTCACACACACACAAAAAGTCAGGTGACTCATTAATAGATAAAAAGGACCTCTCACGCATTGGGAGAAGGGTGAATAACGCACATGACGCGTGTGAGAGTGATGCACATCTCATCCCTTGGCTATCATGCATGATAAATAAGCAACATAACGCGTAGTCTAAACGAGCTTATCACTGAAACTATATATCATCAAGCGAACAACATATTTACTATTATGTCTATCAGAACCTCACATGATTTTGCCAATACTTCATGGCAATCGATTTAGAGTTAAAATGATATAAATCGACAAGAAAAAATATATTTAAAGCATCAAATAAACTGCATTTCAATCATGCAAATTTTGTTCAAATGCTATTAAAAAAATTAAATTAATAAGTACGACATAGAAGGTAAATGTTGGTGTCTCGTTCCAAGCCGATTTTGACCCACCTTACATTTTTGACAATTTTACATCAGTATGACATTTATTTTTCTTTGTCAAAAAATTAAGATAAAGTTTTAAATAACCTCTAGGGTCGGCTTTTATTTACCTAACAAGGTGAAATGGGTGGTCCACCACCGAAATTTCAAATTTGATTGGAACACATAAAATTTTGGAAGATGATCTTTTTCCTTTGATTTGAGCCATTGGATTTGATCTTATGGTTAATATTTGTCAAACTTAATTAATCAAGTTATCCTCAACTTGGCGGGATCTTTTCCTTAAAATTTTATAGTAAAATCATAAAACCATAAGTCAGTGGGGGACAAAAGATTTTTATATTTGTATTATTCCTAACTCGCCTAATCCTTTGTATGTGTGGTGGATAAACATCAAGTCAATTTAATGTTCTGGAATAATTTTATACAGTAACAAGTTGGTATTTGATTAAAGCGTGTCATCCATACTCCTAATCAAACAAATAATGTGAGACTAATGTTGACATCTTTGTTTCCAAAAGAGACAAATATTGCTGATGTACAAAAATATACAATGGTTGCTCTATTTGTCGACTTAGATTTATCTGTATGAAGTTTTTCCTTGGTGGTATATACCGAGTAATAATTTTACAAATTTGATCTTACGAACATTTTATCTACGTTTCCTTTCGGATTCTTCCTCCTACTGAGCAATGATAAATAGGCCTAACATATATGCTTAAACCCATGGCTAAATCATTAATAATTTGACACAACATTAATGCATTTTCTCACTTTAAATATTAACTTTTGATTATTCCACGTGTCATTATCTTGTTCTTAAACATATTTTTAGTCATTCATTTTAATCATAACAATCATTTTCCTATTTTTGAACACTCTTGATATTGGCACATGTGATGATCTTCTTGTTATGAGGATAAGTAGGAGAATGTTTTAAGATGATATAGCATCACTCTTCGTTATCAGTCATTACTCATTAGTTTGTCAAAATTTACTTCTTTGGTCATTTCTGATACATCTTCGATCTACATCTATAAATAATGGTAAAATAATGAAATGAGATAATTCTCAAAACGGGAGAAAATTTTAATTTTTTTCAAAAAAATGTACAAAAATAACACCCATTTCTTAAATTGTCATGTGCTAACGTGCGAATGTGCGACTCCATTATTCTTTTGACACATGTTCAGACAAGAAGTACAATCACAATCATTTACATGTAAAATCACTATCAATTGTACCTCACGTGTTGTTTGACTTTTATAAACAAATGTGCGAACGACGGATGTGCGAATGTGCGAATAGCGGCTACCCCATGTGCTACTTTATTCTTTCCCAATAAAGTAAGATCTTTGTTCTTTCCCAATAAAGTAGCACATGGGGTAGCCGCCATCGCACATTCGCACATCCGTCGTTCGCACATTTGTTTATAAAAGTCAAACAACATGTGGGGTACAATTGATAGTGATTGTACTTGCAAATTATTGTGATTGTACTTCTTGTCTGAACACGTGTCAAAAAAATAATGGAATCGCCCGTTTACACGTTCGCACATAACTATTTAAAGAATGAGTGTTATTTTTATACATTTAAAAAAAAAAGGTCAAATTTTTCTTTTTTTTTAGAATTTTCTCTAATGAAATTTAGAAAGCCTGAGATCAATGTTTTAAAAACCGGAATTTTAATCGAACCGGTCAGTCATCCGGCACCGGTCGAACCGGACGAACCGTTTAAAAAAAAATCAAAAAAAAAAAAATCAAAAAATCAAAACCGGTTGAACCGGACCGGTCGAACCGGAAAAACCGGCCGGTTCGAAACAGTGAATGGGACATCTAAAAACCGGGGTTTAAAAAACCGACCGACCAGCCGGACACCGGTCGAACCGGTTTTTAAAACATTGCATGAGATAGCATGAACTGCAATAAAGTCATTTTTTTTTTAAAGAAAAGAGTAGTACAAGATACCAAAAATAATCGTGACGAAATACTTTTCAGTGTTTTAGGGGTCGTATCGTATGGGCTTTCGTTATATTACTTATATAGTATTGTGACGTTTACTTTTTACTCTTATTTATAAAAAAATAATAATAATAATAAATAATAATAATAATAATAAGTTAGGTTTTGTATATTTTTAGTTATTGAAATGAGGGATGGATGCATGCACCAGAATCAGCCGTCGGCCATAGAAAAAGAAAGAAGGAAGACTACAAATTCAAGATGGGGCCCGCAATGTACGACGGTACTTGAATGACACGTGAAGACAATGTATATGACTCCCTCCTCAACTCTACACATTTCAAGGATACCCTTTTTCCCTTTTCCCATAATCTTTAATATACTTTTTTAGGATTAATTTATATAATATCATTGTAATTTTCAAAGTGCGTCATTTTGACATGTGTACGTTTAAATTTGTAAAATAACAATGTATTTTCAAAAATGTTTAATTTGGTATGTGATGATAACGTGTCATGTTATAAATGGTGTCACATGTCAGACTTTTGGGTATGACACGTCATCGTCATATACCAAATTGGAACACTTATGAAAGTACGTTGCTATTCTATAACTTTAAAGAAATACATGTATCAAAACAGTACACTTTAAAAAGTACATTGCTATTTTACGACTTAATCCCTACTTTTTTATATAACCAAAATAACAAGGAAAAAGCCGATTATAACCCTTTATAACCGTATATTACAAAAGCGACCATCTAATTCGTATATTTCTAAAATGGTCTTTCAGCGCGTGCAGAAAGCGCACTTCCGTTAAATAGACAACAAGTGTCTCATATGCTAAAGATAACAACTCAGAAGGACCCACCTGTCTAATATGCGCACGTATCATCCGTGCGCATAGCCTTGCGCTTCATGTATCTATACGGTTTTTGAAGACGCATTCCATGTCAGTCGCGCGCACGATATTTTCGTATGCGCGCTTCATTTAATCAAGTTTATGGCAAACAAGGAAATGCCACACAAGCACGGGTGCACGTATGCTCGCGCGCATCCAGATTCACACACGTCCGATTTTCATGTGTCAAGCGAAGCAATCCATGCGCATATTCAGCTAGGCGCGGTCCATCCTCCATGCGCGCTCAATGTCAGTTCCACGTGTCAAAGAAAAGCTTGGTTGTGCAATCCAAGTCAGGTCTCCTCCCTTCCATGCGCGCTTCATTTAATAGACACGTAACCGGTAGTTAACAAAGTTAAGAAATTGAGGAGGTGCTTGGTTCAAATAGAGTAATGGTAATTGGAAAGGTAATAGGAATACCAAAGGAATGCAATGGATATTATATAATGATTAATTTTGCTTGGTTCATTCTACTAGTACTCTACATGCTAATTGCTAAATAATGGTTGCAATCATTTACATAAATAGATTATTTTTTCACTTCAATTTGACGTAAATTAATAAAATTCGGGACTTAAAATATAAAAAATATGCTATTAATTTTATGAATAATACATTAAAAAATATATATAACCAAATTAATTTTCAAATATCATACAGCAATGATTCGTGCGTGTATCCATGTTTTAGGAAGAAAAAAATAGTTGTTAAACGTATTGAATTATAATATATAATATATCTTAAATATAAAAAGTAGCATTTTAATAAATCATGGCAAGATCCTTGCACGACAACCAAATTACGTATTATTTTTTTGTTCATTTTCAACTATATATTATATTATATTGTTTAGACTTTAAGCCCTCATTACCTGTTACCTTTTCAACAAACAAGTGTGTGTACGTACTACGTACATCTGTATCTATTCAACAAAGTTGAACTCGACCTTACTTTTTCATCCTGCGATTCCGTATCATATTCATTTAAGGTTATTATTACAAACTTTAAAAAAGTTATAAATCAATTAGCTATGAGTAAAACTATTATTTTGCAAAAAGTAATTAAAAACTGTAATGATGATATATTTTTTATTATTTTTGAACAATATTTTTGAACAAAATAAGTAATAATATTTGGTCGTCATCATGAGTTCTAGATCATTTGACATACAAAAACAATACATAACGATGTCTACTCATCAATAAGATTTATTTGGTGAAGTGACATATTACATTGAGTTGATAAGATTCCACAAAGTTCTAGTTGTTATAAGTGTAATTATAAGAATATTTTTTATATCTTTTATATCTATTGAAAAGATATGCAAATAATAAATATACTAATTAAATAACACTAAAAACATATTTTGATGAACCAGATAAGTTAAAAAATATCTACGTTGATTTAAAAAATTAATCAAAAAATGCATAAATGTCCTGCGACCACGCGGGAGCCCCCGGTTCCGTCTTGACCACAAGAACTTCTCGATTTTACATTCTCATTCGTTTAACTTTTTGTCTTCCCTTGTTGTGTAGGGTAGAAACGTAAATCAAAGGAAATAAAAATAATAGTTTCTCAGTTAGTTTAATTTTCTATATTCGAATGTTCTTAGAAACACATACTGTTATGGTAAAAGCTCGTGTGCTATATTAGAACGGTAAAGTGGTAAACGTCTCCAAACAAGTCAAAAAGTGACTTTTCTTTAAATGAATCAACGTATCAACATAATTGAGTCAATTCAAACTCACCACTCTTTTAATATTCACCGCGTTGATTAAAAATATGAACAAAGTCTACGATGCCATTAAAATCACATTTTACTTACACAAATGAATATGGCTGGGCACAGATGTGACCAGACACGACCTTGGCACATCAGATTTCTCTCTTTGATAATCAAGGTGCCACAGCGGTGACCAAGTGTTTTTTTATTTTTTATTTTATTTATTTATTTATTAATATTTTAAACAACAAATTTAAACTTTATTAATAATAAAAATATTACATAAATTAAACATTAAATTGAAAACACGAATTACAGATTAACAAACTACGATACGGAAATGAAAATGAAAATACAAATTACAATGAAAAGTCTGAGTTTTCTCCCTCGTCGTAAGGAGACTCTGCATCCACAAACTTGCCCTCATAATACTACCTTTCCAGAATGTCAAACAAGTTGTTGTGGCGGTATTCTGCGTCCCTTGCTTCCTGCTCCATATGAGCAGCTTCCTCACGTGCTTCGTTTTCTTGTATTTCTCTCAGTAATTCCTCATCATGCTCAAGTAGTCGGAGTTGTTCTCCAGTAAGATTAAACGGATTGGGTTGGTGTTCCACCGGTGGAGTGTCAACCGGTTCATTTTTCGTTGGTAATACCGGAAAGATATCTGTCGGTGGAGTGTTAGTCGGTTCATTTTCTGTTGGGTTGGTGCTCAAGTAGTCGTGTTCACTAAGAGATTGTTGTGATAAGTCGTGGTGACTGAGAAATTGTTATGAGAAGTCATTTGTGGCCGGATATTGTTGGGAGAGGTCTTTGAGAGACATTGTTGAGAATCTGTGTATGAATTGTGTGTATGAGTTGTGTGTATGCGAAACAAAAGAGCGTGGGTATATATAGGGAAAATTTTGAATTTGAATTTGAATTTTGAATCCTACCGCTCGTACTGTAACCTTTAATTTGAACTTGAAGCAGAGTGTGGGTAATATTATGTTGTTTGTATTTTATTTTATGTAAATGAAGAAAGGAAAAAAAAAGTGTGTAAAAATCGGTCGAAAATTCGACTGACTTGGGAGTTCTTCCTTGCTCGACCGATCGGTGACCAAACACACACTGGCCACGATCAATCATGAGCATGCTCGACCGATCCCCATGATCGATCCACTGTGCCCAGCCTTACATCTTTCATTTTATATTTTATTAGGGGTGAGCATGGTGTGGGTTTTGGTAAAAACCGAACCGAACCGCATCCGCAATTTCGGTTTTTAAAAAGTGAGAATCCGCAACCGCGCAATTTTGCGGGTTTTGCGGTTTTTGAAGTTTTTTTTTTCTTTTCAAATTATACTTTTTCGTGTATATTTATTATAGAATAAATATATTATAAGGTTACATGATGGGTTGAAACATATATACAAAATGTTGTGTAGAATTATAAATCTATATAACAGTAAAAGTCAAATGAGGTTAGTAAAAAAATATACAGTTTAAGAAAGCATAATCATTATTGCATTATGTTATAGTGAGTAAAAAAAATAAAAAATAAAAGACTACTTCTTTCGTTCCAAAATTATTGTCCCCCGATAAAAAATATACAGTTTAAGAAAACATAATCATTATTGCATTATCTCTCTTATTTTTTTGCAAAATAATTTTTTTACCCTTATGTAATTAATTAAATTTTTGAATAATGTTTGTAATTTTTAATATCATTAAGTGCAATATGCTAAACTTGCTATATTATTTACAACTATATTTTGAAGGGCACAATAATTTTAGGACAATTTAAAATAAAAAAAGAGACTATAAATTTGGGACGGAAAGAGTACAATGTAGGTAGATAAGAACGAGAGTAATAAAAATTGTCGTTTATGGATAGTTATGGTTACAAGTCCACTTGCGAAAGTGGGCAATAAAATACGAGTATTACTTTAAAAACAATACTCATTTTGTAACGCAGAATAAATCCAAGACAATATGATAAACAATGTTAAAGTGTATAGGTAAACTTAATAAAGTACATGAAAAAAACACATAAACATTTAGATGTGAAAGTACCTTAATAAGGCCCGTGAGTCTCTATTAGTTTAGACTGATCACCAGTTTTGTCTCGTTGTTAGAGTTTCATTATTTTTCAATGTTAGATTTAGTTAGTACTACGTATTAGTTTTGTATGATTTCAACAAACACTGTAATGTAGACAACTTTTTAAACAAAAACAATGGGTACTACAATTATACATTTTGTAGGAAAACTAATGTCATACTCCGTACAAACTTGCAAATATGATGATAACGGGCAATGATGTATAGCTGTATACGACCCGCCGAAACAACAATACGCGACAATGTTCAAACTTACTGAGCATTTTGCGAGGTAGAGGAACAAACTAAACTACTCGTATGAAAATCGACCCTGAGGTTGTTGTAGTGGTGCTTAAATATAGTCTCTATTGAAAATATTTTTAAATCCCCACCATGGCAAAGCAATACTAACCAAGTTCGAACATAAAAAGCGAAAAACAAGTTAATGGTTTTACGAAAAGCTAAGCACTAGATAGGGCCCGTTTAATTGGGTTTGACAATAACTTTTTCAAACCAATAACATTGCATCTTCGGATTAAAATAAACTACATGTGTACCTCTCATCATTATATTGATTGTTATGTTTTAATTTTGTACTACAAGTTGAGACTCAAAACAAATATTGAAATGTGCAACTTTCCTTTCTATGACAACTAGCAGGGTACCCGTGCAATGCAGCGGCGGATACCCTGTGACTATATTTTTCGGCGAGCAAATGTTATTCGGTTAAATGTTTTTCTAACAAACATATAAAGAATCTCTGCAAAAAATGTACCCGTAAGAGTTGAGGAGTGAAAGTGTGGGTATATTATCATCTGGGTTGGATAATTGACTCGGGTGCTTGTAACACCCCCAATTTCGTGATACGCAACGGAATTCAAGCCGTGTGTTACTCGACGGCACAACAGTTATAATAATAGAAAACGATCTAGTCGTTTTAAAAGATTTATCATTCGAATATCAGAGTTTACAAAATGAGGTCCCACTAGTTGAAAATTTTACAAAATAAGTTTTCGAATGATAATAAAATTTATAGCCCTTTTGATGTATTCGTGCTCCTCCATGCCACCCTCGTTCATTATGTGTTGGGAATTATGATACGAATCAAGAACAGACAACTTAGGTCTGGTAGTTTATCTAAGTTAGGTCTGTTTGTGTTATTAGGTCTGGTAATGTAATGTTAAGTCTGGTAGCATGTTTAAGTCTGGTTGACTTGTAAAGTTAAGTCTGGTCATGAAGTTAGGAAAGTCTGTTAGAGTTATGTTAGGAAAAGATACAATGCGTGTATGTATCTTTATAGAAGATTTGTGTATATCTTCTGTGTCGGCTAGGGTTTCCTTGTGTTATAAAAGGATCCCTAAAGATTGTTAGTTCGTGTGTGAGTTGTACGAATTCATTATAGTGAATATCAATATACGAAGTTAGTGATATCCCTGCTTGTGTTCTTAATTGTTCTTGTTAAGATTCCGCATTAACAATAACAATCACCTAGGGTTTCTCACTTAGATTGGTTCGGATTTATCCTAACCATCTACTAGGTATTCAAGACTACTTAGTGATCCATATACAATTTGTGGACCAACAAGTGGTATTAGAGCAAGGGAGAGACTCTGAATTCGAAGAACACTAAATCTCAAAAACCTAATTCTCACTCAAATCACCCTACAAAATGTCTGAATTCGATAAGCCTGTTTTCACTGAAACTTTCTCAATCCATAACAGTGAGGATGAGAAATCAAACCATGAAGATGAAGGAAAAACCGATACCAGTAACTCCCAATCACAACAACAACCCATCCCTTCCACAACCACAATCTCAAACATAAAACTTCCATTACTGAAGAGAGAAGAGTATGATATATGGGCCATGGAGATGGAACATTATCTGGAATACATTGATAGCGATGTATGGAAGGTGATTCAAAAGGGAAATTCTAAGAAGAGAATTTCACAAGGGAATGATGGGCAGCTCAGAATAATGCCACCAGTATCTGCTGAGGAGATTAGGGCTGTGGAGAAGGAAAAGAAGGCCAGAACCTTGCTTCTTATGGCTATTCCTAAGGAGCATCTACAAAGGATTCATGGCATTCTTGATGCAAAGGAGATGTGGGAAGCTATCAAGAAACGATTTGGAGGTAATGCTAACTCCAAGAAGATGCAAAAGGCTGTTCTTAAACAGCAATTTGAAACATTCAATGTTTCAAAGACTGAAGGTTTGGAGAAGGGCTATGACAGATTTCAACATCTGTTAACACAACTGGAAGTTCATGGTGCAGCAGTCTCAAATGAGGATGCAAATCACAAATTCCTTAGATCTTTACCATCAGAATGGGGCAATGTATCTGTGGCGATGAGGATTAAGGAGGAAGTAGATTCTATGACACCTGATGACCTATACAATAATCTCAGGATGTTTGAAAGGGACATCAGTAACAACACTCAGGCTTCAACCAGTTCATCAAATGTTGCTTTTGTGTCTCAAAACAAAAGCAGTACTTACAAGGTTAGATCTGGTGGTGTTAGGTCTGGTAACTATGAAACTCCTTCAAGTGAAAGGTCTGCTTCAAGTTTTACTGATGAGGTGATACATTCTTTCTTTGCCAATCAAACGGAAGATGAAAGCTTTATTAGTGAAGACCTTGAACAGATTAATGATGCTGAAGTTGAGGAGATGGACATAAAATGGCACATTGCCATGGTTGCTTTAAGGGTCAAACGATTTCAGAAGCAATATGGTAGGACTATCAACTTCAACAACAAATCACCAGTGGGATACACAAAGAGGACTGTTGAATGCTACAACTATCACAAGCATGGACATTTTTCAAGAGATTGTCCAGAGAAGAAGTCTGCTGATGAGAAAAGAGATGATGATGGGAAGATGGAAAAGAATCAGATGAGCCTGCTGACAATGGAAGCTGGAGGAGTCAATTGGGGTGAGCATCCAAGAGTAAATGAGGAGTCTGATCATGCTCTCATGGCCATTGGTAATGAGGTATCATTATGCTCTAAATTATGTACTGACTCATATAATCATGTTAAGGCTTTGTGTGATGAGTAGCAAGAACAAATAGGTGATCTAGAAGTAAATTTATTAGCACATAAAAATGCTGTAAAAACTTTAGAGGCACAAAAGGTCACCCTTCAAAACCAACATGCTGCTTTAAATGAAAAACTATACTTTCAAGCTAATAAGATATACGAACAAGATGAAAAGCTTAAAAGATATAGACAGTTAGGACTTAAAATTCAGAAGGAAAGGGATGAGCTGAGAAAAAGGGTAGATCAATGGAACAGTTCAAATAATAACCTGTTTAAGTGTTGGGATTCTCAAATTAAGTCAAATAAAAAATGTGGCTTAGGATATGAGGAAAATGAGAATAGGGCTATATTTAAGAATAGAGAAGAGGACTATGCTAATAAGCCTTTGTATAATAGGTTTGTTAAGACTGGTGACTTTAAGGGAGTACCACCACCTTTGAGTGATGACTATACTCCTCTTGAAAAGGAAGAGTTGGATGATTCACTCTTTGTGTATGGTAAGAAAGGTCCTCAAATGCCTGAACCAACTACCTTAGAGGACAAATCCAGTAGATATTCTTCTTGTCAATCCAATGACTCTGAAGGATCTATTGATGGTTCCTCTGATCACTCTAAGTCTGAGTCAAACAATGAGGAAAAAGAGAATCCTGAACCTAAGGTTGTTGAGAAGTGTGAACCTGTTGTTACTAAACCTGTAGTGACTGAACAAAAGGCTGAGACAGTTAAACCTAGTTGTGTCAATCACATAAAAACTCCTAGGGAATCTATTAAATTGAATGAGTCACCTAGAAGCAATAGTGTTCACAGAGAAAGTAGGAGTAGTTATACTTATGCTCCTAAAAGATGCTTTGTGTGTGGAAGTTTGAGTCATTTAATAAGAGATTGTGACTTCCATGAAAAGAGAATGAAAAGAGAGGCTGAGCAAAAGAGAATGAATGTTAATAAGGTTCATGGTTCAAATAAACCAGTTTGGAATAATGCTAGTAGAGTTAATCATGCTAACCAGTTTGTTCCCAGACCTGTACAACTAAATAACACTACCAGACCTAACTCTTTTGTTAATTCTGGTAGACCAAATTTTGGGTCTGGCTACAGAAACTTTAATGTGAATAGGCAAAATGTTAACTCTATGAGGCCTAATGTGAACACTGGTTTTGTAAGACCCAAACAACCTTTTCAAAAACCTCAGGTGAATGCAAATTTTCAAAGAAATAATTTTTACAAAGCTCATTCACCTGTAAGGAGACAAACAAATGGGGGTTCTGCTGATAATTTCTCTGATTGCTGGACTTGGAATCCATTTAAAAATGAATTTACCTATAAGTCCAAACATGGTTTCACTGGAGCAAGTTCATACAAGACCTATAAGTATGTTGCTCCACAGAAAGGACTCAAGCCCACTCAGGCCTGGGTTGTTAAGAAAAACTGATCTTCTTTCTTAACTTTGTATAGTTTGTATATTTGTTTGTTCTTTATCTTGCTACTCTTCTTGGTTATTCTTATTTTCAGTAGTTAATTTGTTTTCTGCTTTCTATAGTATGTGTGTTTTTGGTATTTTGTGCTTAACTTTGTTTTGCAGTTGTTAGCTCTTCTCTATTGCAAGTAATTCATATGTGGAAAATTAAAACATCAGAACCAAAGAGATTTTTATTTATTAACAAGAAATTGCATTCTAGGATGCAAGTTACAATGCTTCATAAGACAAAAGCTTTAACACAAACCAGCTAAACATCACCACCTACACTTTCTGTTTCCCTTTACCCATGAAGTCAGGAATGGTCTTCTTGGCTCCTCTGCCACCAAACTGATTCCATGCTTTTGGGCATGGAAGTGCAAGAATCACGCTGCTTGGTGGGGGACGTGGCACAGAACCACTTCTTAGGGGAAGGCACAATCTTTGAAGGAAAAGTCTCTTCATCATCTTTGGAGGGGTCTTCTTCTTTGGCACTTTTATCATCTACATCAGAAGGGGGAATTGGTCTTGAAGTCTTTGGTGCTTCATTGTCTGGTTCCTTTTCAGAAAGGTCATAAGCAGCTAGCCATTGTTTCAGAGTTGCTTCTCTCAATGTCTTGTTTCTTGTGATTGATGAATACCCTGGTGGGAAGTATCCACCCCATCCTCCTGATGATGTATCAGAAGATGAGTCATTTGGATCCCAAGAATCGGATGAAATCTCTATGGTTTTTAAGTTGGATGGATCCATTATGCTTATAAGGTTTTCTTTTGGTTTGTGATGGTTTTTATGATAAAACAATGGGTGGTTTTATAGGGAAAATCAAGGTTTAATGTCTTTTAATGCTTGGTTGGTGTATGAGTTAATACTTGCAGGGAAAGAGTTATTAATTGTATTTTTTGGAAAGTTGACCTTCGTCTTTATTTTGGTTAAGTATTTATTAGTGATAAAAAAAAAAAAAAAAAAAAAAAAAAAAAAGAAAAAAAAGGGAGATTTACACTTAAGGGGAGGTAATGTACATTTAAGGGGAGGCAAATGTACAAGTTTTACATGTTTTTAAATTGGGTAACCTTAAGTGTTAAATCTGGTAGCTCATGTGTCTTGCAAAAAATTGGTTTTTGTCTCCTCTTTCTTGTTGTTTCAACTAATTCTTGCAGAAAAGATTGGAATGAGGTGATGCAAAGCCTTGCATTCGCTATAGTCAGTGTGTAAGTCCACTCTCTTGGTTAGGTCTGGTAAGTTTATGATTCGGCCTGGTTGACCTTTTAGGTCGGGTAGTGTTAATTTTATGACCGTTAGATCTGGTCAGAGTAAATAAAGATTTTACTAATATATTACCGTTGCACTATTTTCGGTAAAACAAGATATTTATGAAGTATATAAGATTAAAATTTGATATTATTTATCTTCTTTTATTCTTTATTTGCTTCCAAATTTAAAATCATCTTTATTTCTCACGACTCTGTTTCTACGCAAATATTTTTCAAAACCCTACCTTTCTTGTCAACCAGACCTAAATCATTAACTCATCCATGGCTAATCTCAAGTTTGTGGACAAGCATAATCAAGTTGGTTTCTTGAAGAAGCCAGATCAAAGTGCAGGTTTCGAGCAGATTGTGGATTTCCTAAAAGGTTCTTACATTTGTTATTCATTAACTCATAATCCTACTATTTATCAGTCCCTTGTCAAGCAGTTCTGGAGGTCGGTTACCTCTGAGACTCTTGATGATGGGACACCATGTTTAAGGGCAATCATAGATAAAAATGGTTTTACCATTACTGAAGCCTCGATTAGGGACAGTCTCCAATTGGATGACGCTTTAGGAGAATTTGATTTGTCTAGTGAGGATATTTTGGAGGGTTTGAATAGCATTGGGTACCCCACAGATGGAAGTTTTACCTTTTGGAAAAGTCATTTTTCACCTCAGTGGAGGTTTTTAGTACATCATTTACTTCAGAGCTTAAGTTCCAAGAGTGGTGGATGAGATCAATTTGGAAGCAGAATTGCTTCTGCATTGGTCTGTTTATCATTTGGAAGGAAATTTAACTTTTCAAAATTAATTTTTGAAGGAATGGTGAAAAATGCTATGGAACCAAAAATTTTAATGTATCCAAGATTTTTGCAAATGATCTTGAATTTTGAAACTAAGGATAAAGTGCCTTACATCAGTGTGGCCTTTACTCCCAAACTTTTTGCAAATCTAAAAAGGAGTTTTCAAGGGATAGACAAACCTTTGCTTGCTGCTATGCTTGGTGCTAACAATGCAGGTACTTCTGGAGCTGCACAAGTGGACCCTGATGAAGCACAAGACCAAGCATCATCTAGGTCTGCTACACCTAGGTCTTCTCCAATTCCATCACCTCAACCAGGTCCCTCACCATCTGTTGAAAGATCATCTACACCTATCCAACAATCTTCACCTCCACAACCAAATGTTCCAAGTCCTGAAAGGGAGGAGGAACATGATCCCATAACTGTGGAAAATCTTCTTATCATTGTTCCTCAACTACAAAAGAAGATTGGTATTTTGGAAAAGTCTAATGAGGCACTCAGAAAAGCTTATGTGACTTTGGTGAAGAAAGTAAAGAAAATGGGGGTAGCAATGAAGAAAAAGGGTGTTTCTTTTGATGATGAGGAAGATGAAGCTGAAAATTCTTCCAAACAGGGGAGGAATTTGGAGCAAGAACAGGAAAATATTCTTCAAACACCAGTTCAAGAACCACTTGTTCAAGAAAATGTCACCACAATTAGTCCAGAGACACTGGAAGTTGCAGAGACTTTGGCTCAATCAATGGGCAAAATTAAACAGGATAGGAAAAGAAGAAGGTTAATTTTGTCTGTTGAGGAAGAGGTTGAAAAGTTTGGGACTATATCTGATGAAAAGTCTGGTGAAGAAAAGTCTGGTGAAGAAAAGTCTGGTAATGAACTTAGTTCTGGTAATGAAGAACAACAATCTGCACTAAGAAAGGGAAAGCAGGTCGTGGAGGAAACTTCATTGCCAAAGAAGTCTAAAAGAAAAACAAGAGAAGAACTTGCATCTGAGGCTGCAATTGAGAGGATTAAGGCACAAGATATTGCTGATGAAGAAAGACAAAAGATGCTAGATGCAGTTTATGCAAGACAATTGGCTGAAGAATCTGATGATTTTACAAAGCTGCTCAATGTTGATGATGAAGTGAGAGCAAAGTATGAAGAGCTGCTAACTATTGAAGGTTTAACAGCTGATGAACGAGCCAAACAGTTAGCTGACTTCATAAATGCAAGAAATAATGATGATACATTGGGTGGATTCTTAGAAAAGTTCAAGCTTCAGAAGAAATCAAAGATTTCCAAGAAGATGTCTATGGCAGAAAAGAAGTATGATATGAAGATGTATCTTAAGAATCAAATGCATCTTTCTTTGGAACAGATGAAAAGGAAGTCATATGAAGAAATACAAGTAGCATATCTCAAGGCATTTGAAAGAGATCAAGGTTACAAAGCTACTGATTATGATGATGTGCAGAAATATTGCTTTCAAGGTAGAAAGGCTAAAGAGACTGAACTAGCCATTGAACCTGATAAAGTGATTGATATACAACCTGAAGCTGGTAAGTCAACAGAAGAAGTGCAAGATGAAGTAATTAAGCCTATTGTGTTTCAAAGAAGAAAAGGTTTGGAAAGGAAGAGTAAATCCAAGAAAGTAGTTGTTGAAGAGGAATTAGATGAAGAACCTTCATCTGAAGGAGCCACAATGGGGACTATTGAAAGCACTAAGGAACCTACTAAGGTTGTCAAGTATCAACTTATCATGACTGGTGGGAGGGCTGCATATCAAATAATAAGGGAAGATAATTCTGACATTGTTTATATGAATTTTGCTGGAATTTTAATTGATGTGAATAGGGAGGATCTTCAAGAACTTTATCAGTTGGTGAACATTAAATATGGAGATCATCCACCTGAAGATGAATTTGAAAGAGTCTTTTGGGGAAATTTGAAGGTGATGTTTGAGCCACCAACTGAGTCTGATATAGTGTGGAAACTTCCTGAAGAGCATAACATTGTCAGCTGGAGATATTTTCATACCTGCAAGGTACATTGTGTTTCATTAAAGAATGTTGATATTTATATGCTTGCAGAGGTGGAATATCCTTTATCATCAAGTGTTTGCAAGGAAATGATGAGCAAAAAGTTGTATGCTAGTAAAAAGGATGAAGGATATGAGATGTTATTGGATTTGATTAAGAAGCAGTCTTTGAAGGATGTAGCCTAAGGGTGTTTGAAAGAATTTTCACAAGTTGTTGAGTGAGACTATTGGAACTTCTCACTTGGTGGAGGTGCTTTGCACTAACACATCAAAAGGTTATCAGTCCACCTTGTCTCATCAACATAAGGACTGGCTAATCCTGAGCAAACGGCTAACAGGTAAAGATTGCTCAAATCCGTTTATGGCTGACAATTTGCCAAAAATTGTATGGTATTCAACTCACCATATCTAAGATAAGTGAAGAGTTGGCTAGCCCACAAGGTTATGGCTTGTGGTAAAGGCTGTGGAAAACCATAAATGGTAATCAATTCACCATGATGAGGTGCTTTTCCATCAAAGAATTGACTAGTCCAGAAGCAAACGGCTTTTGGTAAAGACTTAACAAATCCGTTGATAAGCTAATGATTTGCTAAAAATCATATGGTTATCAGTGTACCATGGTCTTACACACCAAAACATTTGGCTACTCCAGTAGTGATGGCTATTGGTAAAGAGACATCAAATCCATTAAATTTCAATGATTCACCTCTCACAGGAGTTAACACACCTGAAAGTGATGAGAATAGATATGAAACTTAATATGAATTGATGTACATATAGTCAATGTTGCTGCAAAGACCATATCAGAAGAGCTTATCAAGATTCAAGCTGCTAGAAAGGAACAAGACCTAAATATAGTTCAAAGTGTTCAAGATTCAATCCTCAGAAGGCTTAATCAGAAGAACTTGAAGTTCATGGAGCATGAAGATCAAGTTAGGGGAGGATTGTTGGGAATTATGATACGAATCAAGAACAGACAACTTAGGTCTGGTAGTTTATCTAAGTTAGGTATGTTTGTGTTATTAGGTCTGGTAATGTAATGTTAAGTCTGGTAGCATGTTTAAGTCTGGTTGACTTGTAAAGTTAAGTCTGGTCGTGAAGTTAGGAAAGTCTGTTAGAGTTATGTTAGGAAAAGATACAATGCGTGTATGTATCTTTATAGAAGATTTGTGTATATCTTCTGTGTCGGCTAGGGTTTCCTTGTGTTATAAAAGGATCCCTAAAGATTGTTAGTTCGTGTGTGAGTTGTACGAATTCATTATAGTAAATATCAATATACGAAGTTAGTGATATCCCTGCTTGTGTTCTTAATTGTTCTTGTTAAGATTCCGCATTAACAATAACAATCACCTAGGGTTTCTCACTTAGATTGGTTCGGATTTATCCTAACCATCTACTAGGTATTCAAGACTACTTAGTGATCCATATACAATTTGTGGACCAACATTATGGACCTGAGATAAACATGCTAAAAGTGTTAACACAAAGGTTGGTGAGTTCATAGAGTTTATAAGTAAAACAGTTGATTTCAGTAGTCAAAGGTTGAGTGAATCCATAGTGTTTGTAAGCAAATCAGTTTAACACAAGTTTCAAGTTTAATAGACAGTGGGCCCCGTTGTTGCACCCATAAATTCAGTAGTAGCAGTACTGTATCATTACAATACCGTATTATTGCTCTAAGCCTCATGACACGCAAACGTTAACAGTTGGACATCATAGTAATGAACTATTGATGTAAGTTACTGACATCATAAAGATGTAAGTAACAAGGCCCTCGGGCAGGAGCTTGCCAACTTCCTGTTTAATCTCAAATAAAGTGCATTTGACTATCTATCCGGCAAGCACTAAGGCTATCCATCCGGCTAGTACAAATGGGTCGTCAATTCCAATAGATCTATTCACTATATTCGCGTTCACTCGCAAGTGATTAATGGTTCATGATATGAGGGACTTTCAATTTCAATAGTGGTTAACTTAGGAAATATCAACAGCATACATAGTGTACTTGTGTTCAACATGTAATAAGTTTCAATAAGCAAATAGAGTGTTTCATCAATCGAGTAAAACGAGTAAGATTTGTAAGTAAAACGAGCATGTATCTCCCCCAAAGAGTTCAAATTAAGAAAAGAGGGGCTATGAAACTCACCTTAGTAGTCTGGATGGAAAACAAATCAAGTATAGCGAATAAAATGCTCCGACACGCAACCTAGGTGAATATGTCAAGTTCCAGTATTCATATTCAAATATACGTGATTTTTAATATTTGTATCGCAATGTTTTGTTAACGGTAAATGTTAAATGAGACAACATGAAGTCTATTCAAAAGTTGGTGGATGATAAGATTTTATCATATTTCATATTTTTATGTTTATGTTTCGTTTGTTTCTCGATATATAATTATTTCATATATGTAAGTTTTGTAGAAATCCGTTCTCGATATATATACTATCTCGTATATGTAAGTTTTATAGAAAATCCTGAGTTGTTAATTTTATTTCTTATATTATAGTATATATTAAAACAGGAAGCAAACGACGCCGTTTTAGGTGCTTTTTTCCCGGTGTTTTTTTCCGGGCTTTTCCCGCCAAAATCGTTGGGCCGCTTTTGGCCTGATTTTCCAGCCTACCTTGGAGAGGTCCGATCCGTTTATGAGATAATTAATAGTCCCGTTCCAGAATATTCGCAATCGGTGTTTCTTACCTTTGTTGGATCTACTGTATGAAACCCTAGATCCAAAAATCCCCATCTCACAATTGCAGCGGCGACACTCAATGAAGGTGCAGTGTTTTTATTTATTATGAATTTGAGTTATGATATTGGTGTTGCATGTTGGAAAATTAGGGTTTTAATTAATTTGGGGTTTTTGTTCAATTTACATTTTGTGTTTTCATTTAATCTGAAATTGGGTTTTGATATTGGTGTTTGTTGATTGTGGTTGATAGTTGATCTGAACTGTAATTAATTTGGGGCTTTTTGTTGATTGTGTTTGAATCAATTTGATGCTGAAAAATTAGGTTTTCAATTAATTTGTGGCTTCTGTGAATTGGGGTTTTTGTATTTTGGTAGTGATAATTGTTTGCATGTTCTGGATGATGCAAGTTGAGGTTCCTTTTGGTTGTTAGGAATATATTTTTTTTGGGTACGGATTTTGTTGCCCGACCAGTAACCAATCTGAGGATTTGGCAGAGCAGACGATCAGATGCTTTTTGTTTGCTTATGTTTGGTTGCAGCAAACAGTTATGTTTGTAGTCATGTGCTGCAGTGTACGCTGTTGCTTTGTTTACTGACTGTGGTATTGCCTTGGCTTGTCTTTGAAAATGAGGCTGACCTGGGTTTGAAACTTTGAATGAGTCGGATTAAAAGTGAAATTCCCCGTATCTTGGCATGGCAACGTCTCGGCGTTGCAGCCATGGCGGGTGCACCTGCTTTTTTCCGTTTGCTACCATATCTGAGCCAAGCTTAGAAGGCTTGCTGGTATAATGGTTTTGCAGCCGTGGCGGGGCTATCATTCGTGTTAGCAGCCACATGCTGCAATATGTGGTCAGTGCACTTTAAAAGTGTGCTTTGTGTTTGAAAAAAAGAATTAATATGTTGATAATAATCTTGGGGCTATGATGAGTTTTAAGGTGTCTGTTTAAATGCGAGATAAGCCGTATGTTGGCAGGGCAGCCTATTCCGGTTGCAGCCACGGCGGTTGTATCCGCTTTTTCCTGACTGATACCATATCTGAGCCTAACTTTTTGGGTGCAACTGCTGTGGCAGCAACTTTTGATACCCAGTAACTCTTTTTTGTTTGGTGAATTAACAGTTGTTTGTTGTTAGAGATGTGCTAACTTGGTTATATGAATTTGAGGTTGAGACTATCTTGAGGCTATGATGAGTTTTAATGGGTGAGGATAAATGTGGGATTGTCTGTATCTTGGCGTGGCAGCCTATGAAGGTTGCAGCCATAGCGGGCACACTCGTTTTTTCCAAATTGCCACCCTATCTGATCCAGACTTTTGAGTTGAAACTCCTGTAAGTCTACTATCCCTAATTGTGCTTATACTATCACAGTTCACCGTAGATTAAATATATGATTCGTTAATTGTTATTTTGGATGGGTTAAAGAGAGATTATCTTAGTCATTTTGGAACAATCTGTGGCAATGATGATAATTCTGCTTCTTAGCTCTTCTATGCGTAAGCCTAGCGCAGACCCGCGTCTTGGCAGGGTAACCAGAAATTCTATCTGGGTGTAGCCATGGCGGCCGCATTCAGCATGAATGACAGAATGCAAATCCGAGCCTTACTAGATGGAGTAGCAGATGTGCGATTTGGGTAACCTTGAGGCTATGATGAGTTTTAAAAAGTGAGCGAAGTTCAAGCCAATATATGTAGTGCTTAATTTTGGGTAAGCTCATAGGTGTTTTTATGACAACCAAAGTTGTAAGACATTTACAACTTACAGACTCTAGATTTGGTTAACGAATGAGCATTTTTCAAAAGGGTCATGGGCATTTTTAGCTCAAGATGCAACAATCAAGACCACAGTTCTATTTGACCCTGCTGAGAGGATGAAAACCAGATTCGCCACATTCAAGGAAGACAATATATGTAAGTTTTAGATGAAACATTACTCGCATCCATATTTTTACTTCTATTAATCATTATTATAGTTAACAATATTTCATATAGAAAATTATGAAATTCGACATACAAGTGAAATATATTTTGTCGTTGCAGCTAGATAACAAAAACCTAGGAACATGGCAAAAAAACAGGGATGCAGTTCCTGTAATGCAGGTATGACCAATGAGAATATGAAATTGTTATCATCATATTTTATGGTTCGAGATGCCTGAGGATACACATGGCTCCTTAAAGAAACCGAACCTCCTTCTTTTATTGATAAGTGCAGATACAGAAACAAGGTGCCCATTTTTTAAATATCATTGTAAAAGAAGAAAAAGCATTGTTGCTATAGGAAACCATGGCTGTCATTGTGGGAAGACTTTAATGCACACAAGGGAAAGCCGAGGAAGGAGAATAATATTGCCAGAAATAGGCATACAATGACATGTAACAACTTTACTAAGCAATTTTAAATCTAATAGTGGCAACGAATAATAACTTATTTTGTTATTGTTTTTCAATTTCAGATATAGAGAAGCACAGATAGTTGTGGAAACTGAAGTTATTTTTTAAACGTGCTTTATAGATGGGGGTATAATATCAAAGTCATCATCCATAAATAATCATCCGAGCACAACGTTCAGTTCCCTCTCATCCTCTCAGTCATTTTCACTCCATTGATTTTGGATTGTAAGAATTTTCTTGAAATGTTTCTTAATTCCAATACACCTCATTCATTGTCAAATAGCAAAACTCAAATGTTTCGTTGACAAGTATATTGTTGTTCCTAATGTTGATAGCTAACTGGGGTAATTCTACATTTTTGGTATGTTGGATTACACAGGATTTTGAACGTATTGCAGCATTCGATCCAGTTGCAGACAAGGTTAGTTCCATAAATCATATATAATTCATTACATTGCCGAAAAAGGTTCTAATTTATTAGTACTGAATATTTGTTTAAAAACCACTGATTTTGTGCTCTTTACAGATTTGCAGTGGCCCTGTTCCTTAGACGACTAATTCCCCTCCTCACATGTTTCCAAAAAAGTAATCCATTTCAATGTTTTGGTCCTCCAAGTGAAACTAAAAGGTAACTTTAACTTCCAAGTTCGCATAAATGCTGTCACATAATGTAACACCCCAACCCGACAAGGGTAAAGATATCACAAAAATGGTTTCATACCAGATCAAAACAAAGCATACATTTACAGTAATACAAGAACCTCAAAGGTTACAAATGAAATACTGAAATTACAAGGTTACAAATGCGAATACAAATTCTAAAAATATAATATCTTCTAATCAACTCTAATCCAGAATAACTATCAAGTCTTCTAAGTTCAAGGTACTCTCCACTCATTCCCAGCTCCCTACTAAACCTGCCGCAGGAAAAGAAATGCGGCTGAGCTTAAAAAGCCCAGTGAACAAATATATATAAACGAAAACGAAAGCAAAAGGAAACGAACATATATGGTATAGTGCAATGGAATAACATAAGGTATAGACAAAGATACAAAGTAAGAAAGGAAAAAGGGAAGGTCAGTAATCCACCACGAGCCCGAACACGAACCAAATATCGTAACCATGTCTTCATAATCATATAGAGGAGAGACCTCTCAGATAATCAGATAATATGAGGGGTGTCCTCATTCTTCAAATGGAGTAGCTAGCTCCCGAACTTGTGAAAGACGTGGATTGCACCCAGCATCAGTCACCGAACAATATATAATATCAAATCATGTTAAGTCCACGAACACGGACACGAACCTAGGATTGCAACCCATACGTCCCCCGAACAATAATATTGGCCATAATAAATAATAAAGCGCGCATGTCAAAATGGGGACGGTGTGAGAAATCACTCACCCACACGTGAGTCATGCCACTGGTGCATCAATGACACGGCCATGTTACCTTCATGGCTAGGAAACGAACTTGGCTCGGGTATCAAACTGAAGGGTCAAAGGTCCAAATCTTAGCAAAGGTTCAAATAGTCTAAGTCATCGAATCATGGTCAAAGTCCCAATATCAAAGCAAAGGTTCAAATAGTCTAAGTCATCATCGGAGGTTCAAAATCAAATGATTCATTTAAAGTAATCTTTATCAAATGATTTTCATAAAAATAATCTTTAATAACGGTTTTCACAAAAGTAGTCTTTAAACGTAGTTTTCATAAAAGCTTAGCCAAATTCCAATTAAAAGTGGTAGCGCATATTTCATAAACGTCATTTTAAAAATAGTTTTTCCTCAAAACATTTCCATGATATAATTGAAAAGGTTTTCACATCTAGTTACCAAATTCAAATGAATCCTCGAAGTATCAAGTGAGTTGAATACTAATATCACAAGGTAACGAACGAATATCAAATGGATCATTATAGAGGCTTAAAGCAAAAGGGTCATATCGAACATCAAAGTCTAAATGAATCAAACAAACGAACCAAAGTGTAGGGGAAACATAGCAATGGCTTAGGGAATTTTAAAACGAATCAAGATCTATGAGTCATGAGAAAGAAGACACCCTTACTGAAAAAGGGTAGAATATCTGTACCTTATACCGCAAATGCAAACATATCTAAAGATCGGAAACAACTCCACCTCCAGCGAATCTACACGCATACATGGTCGTCTTAATATTAAAATCATCTTCAAATCAGATTTCTCATTTTAGTCGGCTTTCCACTTTTAGTAACTTTCCATTTATAGCAGGTTTCCAAAATTAGTAAGTTTCCATTTTTAGAAAGTTTCCTTATTTAGCAAATTTCCATAATTAAACAAATTCCACAAAGTAATTAGATTAAGTCATTAATTAAGCCTCATTATGGGAATAGGGTACATTTTAGCAAGTTACAAAAGTTTAGGGTTAATTATAACAAGTTTCCATAGCTTAGGGTTTTAAATGTAAACATTCCAAAGTTAAAGGTTTAACATGAAAATATCACAAGTTACTCATTCTAAATCATATGCCATCCAGAATTACACTTTTTACCCTTTAGGTTTCACAATTTACAATTTACACCCTTTAGTTAATTTAATTACAAAATAAACCCTATAATTACATAAATCACAATTTAGCCCTTATCATATTAACACATCAAGCCTTTTATTTTACCAAATTACATAATATACCCTCTAAATTAATATGTGGTACGAATGCCCCTTTCAAATTTCATAATTTACAAAACTAATCCCTTTAGTTTCCAAAATCTATAATTCGAAATCATATTTATTAATAATTACGCATTAAGCCCTTTAAATATTCAAAATTACACATTACACCCTCTATATCATTATTTATTCGAATCACCTTCAAGTTTCCAGAATTTACACTTTTAGTCCCTCTATTTTTATTTAATTCCAATTCGAACACTTATTTACCAAATAAACCCTTTTCTTGCAAATTTTACACATAGGACCCTCCTTTAATATTTTTTTATACATTACCCCAGATCTAAATAACCTTACAAAAATACTCCACAAGTTTAATAATTTACAAAACACACCCTTTTAATTTCCAAAACCAATCGGTAACCATTTTTATACACAAAACCCTAACCCTAATATTACCAATCATCATCCAATCATTAGTTCATCATTAATTCGTCATTAATACACCAGATTTAACCCCAAAAACCCTACCCCTAAATCGCATGCTAGGTTTTCTTTTTCTTTCTCATTTTCCTTTTTAACCCGATATACAAATTAAATCGACCAAGGTTATATGGGCTTCAATAAATCAAATAAGCATTTTTAAATAGGTTTCAAACCCATAAAATTCGTATGGCTTATTTTAGATTTTATACACGTTTTTGCTCTTTATAATTATAGCGATCAATTAACCTTGCATGGTTCGATTAGACTAATTTATATGGAACATATATGATGTAAAGAATGTAAGAAAAATACCAGGAGAAGATTAGAACGATCGAATAAGTTGTATGAATTTTGGTACCTCTCGGCTAAGGATAATCGACAAACAAAACTTCTAGCGATCGAATGAACAAACCCACGACCTCCAAACTATTTTTCTTGCCTTCCTTAGATGCAGATGAACTCCAGAAAATTACCCAAAAGCTTCCCAAAAATCGTGTGTGGTAGAGAGAATTTTGTGTGTTATTTGTTTTGGGTTTCGGTAAATAGAAAATACAAGAAATAGGAAACCGAGTATAATAGGGGAGGGGAGCAATAATTTCGGTCCAAGAAATATCAAATTACTGAATATGAAGATTTCCTAATTTATTTTGTAGTTATCTTGATTTTATTTGATTTAAATGGATTAATAATAATAATAATAATATACATAATAATATATAAATCGGCTCATATACATTTCTAAGTGTGACCATTAATTTTTGTACATTACAAAATGTTAAAATGTAGAAATAAAAATTACTTTACTTCATTTCTTGTTCATTTCCAAAGGTTTGGGATTTATTTGATACTTTCTGTACTTATTAATCAAATCTTAAAGTTACAAGGGTAATTTGGTCTTTTTGCATGTTTTAGATTTTTGGGGTATTACAACTTCTTCCCCTCTAAAAGAAAAATTTCGTCCTCGAAATTTGAAGTCGCAAGGTTAAGCGAAGTCGTAGCAAACCGCAAAAGGTCGTCACAAACATTCTCACGCCCGAGGAGGTTCTTCCAAAAGATCTTCAGACCAAATAGTTTCTCATGACTCGAATCAAAATGAGGTGGGTTCAAATTTCTCAGAAGGAGACAAAATAAGTTGATTCTGATCAAAAGGTCCATGCAACATAAAATGGACGATAGGTGAATCTTCAGGAAACTCATATGGAGTACGAACAAGATTTCAAATCAAATTGACTGTGTCAACAGTAGAGAGATCTACAAAGAGTTCAAGATTTATGACTGCGGTCAACAGAATGCAAAACGAGAGTCCAAAGTCATCCCGATATCTAATGAACGAAAGCAGAGTATACGCATAGGTAGAATGAACCTAAAGTCTCACTAATCACAGATAATCCAACGGAGATTCAAATTCTAACCTTCTTAGGTACTCCAAAGATATCCTATGCCGACAACAAGTGCACGTTATATGATGTAAGTATTATCACGTTGGCCAGACGTCATAATACTGGCATCATATAAATATGCCCTCATGATGGTCATACTTTATCTCAAGTAGTAATCAAAACCACCTATCTTAATCCACCTAGTACTTCTACATTCTCAGGGTCAACCAAAATCAAATGCCATAGTCAAGAGGGAAAACAAAACTATTCGCAAGAGTATCAAAATCCCAGATTGCCAAGCAGAAGTGAGGTACGCCGTCACAAGCATCATATCTTCCACAACTCGCCAAAATCTCTCAAAACAAAGTCATCACCGAACATACGAAAATTAAACACGAAACTGAAATGCTCCTAGGGAACTTAAATCGTAAGAGGATCTCATTACTATATAACGAAACTTAAGAGGGTCAACGGAAATGAAAGTTAGTCGTCAATAACTTCGGCTTCATAGAATCAATTCTTCCAAACATAAAGGGTCTGTTACAAAAATCCGTTCATTCAACACATCCAATCTACTCAAGTCCGGTTAATCTGTCTTCGTCCGTCCATCAATCGTGAAGTGAAACCAAAATCGGGAATTTGTGTCTAGTTCGTCGAGCCTCCTGCAGTTCTTCTTGGAATGTGATGGAGTAATGTGGATTTCTGGCATGATCTTTATATCTCTTCATCATCCAGTCTGCTTCCGCTCTCAATTCATCTTAGTACAACCAAGATGAATAGGGAAATGAGACTGCTTGTCTTCATCAACACTAGGTTCGCCATCTCGACTAGAATTTCTTCTTCTGCATCGCCAACACTTCTGCCTTGTAAGGAATGTCTTCACTCTTCAGGGTAGCCACCGTTGTTGTCAACTCCAGGTCAGACAATGAAGTAATTTTTCTGATGCGCTTCTAGTTGTCTTGATGCATACGCAAAACCTTCTGTGCCGTAAGGGAGTAAAACCGAGTCTCTTTCTGGAATGCCCCAAAATTCGTTCCGCCCGAAGGTATGGAAACTCCATTCTCAATCAAACTAAGCTGTTTCTATCGGTTCATGAAATTTCTCAATGGTATCGCAACTTGTGAACATCATTCAGAATTCTTCTGCAAAGCTCAAAGGGTTTCAGTTCTCCATTCTGTTATCGGTCTTGACCACTTGGTGATAGTTTTCAAAACTTGCGGGATTTAAAGAGATATCCTCAATTAAGAACATCGTTGTCTCACAAATACCAATTTCTCAGAATGTGCAAATGATCGACGAATTTCCTAACAAAGTGCAAAGATGATTTTCATGCTCCCCCTCGTTTCCGAACGTACTATTAAGCCATTACAATGACCATTTGCCCAAGTACTCACGAGAAAACATTATTTATCAAATTCGCAAAACAGTCAGAGCTTTAGCTAATACTATTAGCGTCACTAACCGTCATAGCAGTCGTTTACGAATACGGAAGGCGATTCCAAGAATAAAATCAATTCATCAGAAGGAAAACTTCGCGCTCTGAAATTACACAAACACATAGTCGTTTCAGGGTGGAGGAATATTGGCTCCTAACAGTAATACGGTTCAGCTTCTGGTAATCAATACATAACTCCAGTCACCGTCCTTCGTTATCGCGAACGAAACTAAAACACCCAGAAGATACAATTAAGCAAACTTACTTCCTGGTCTTCGGTTGCTGCTCTTCCCGGTTGTTCAAACCAACTGGTATGATCCCGGACACATCTGGAAGACACCTTCGCTCGGTGACTAGACAATCTCTCGGTAACATGTCAAATCCTACTTCACGCTCTGGTGGAAATTTGGTGGTTCGATCAGGAATCATATTCAGAAAACGCAGGGTGCCAAGTAACTCTCAAGATAAGGTTCATTCATTGATGTACAAAATGGGTTCTAGGAAAACTTCGTAACCGCGAAAGTAACACACGAGTCCCCAGAGTAATGGTGATAGCAAAGGGTTTAACAATCGGTAATCATGGTAGGGAGTTCAAAATTGTTGCAAACGCCAAAGGTGAGACATAGGGGAATAGTTGTCAATATTTGAATGATCAATCAACCAATTCCTTGTCAGAATAAAATCGAAGTTAACTATCCAAAGAAAGACGGATCACAAATCAAATCTTTATCATTCAAAGGTGAGGGGGAAACATTCTTATACTCGTGGTTACACACCACAAGACTTCTCATAGGGACAGAGATGGGCGAAACGAAATCAAATAGTGTCGGAAGATTCATAGATACTTATCAAAAGCAAGAGATAAATAACAAAATATATCAAATACGCCATCGCCATGGAGGTTCTCAGGGTGCCCGAAGAGGCGTCAAAATGATTAACGAAAGGATCAGAGATCAGAGTCAAAATCTGAAGATAAGGATCAAATAGTGTCAGGCAATTTTTATGGAATTCTCAATGCCTTCAAGATTTAATCAGGTTCAAATCTTAGCATAAGCTTTTACTTTCCAAAAGTGGTATCAACAGGATCTAACCAAAAGCAAGGAACGAATCAGAGTGATGCGGAAGCAATGATACTTAAACAAATGCCTTATAGTCTACCCCTTCCTCACTGGTCAAAACTTACATTCCTATAGGGAAATCTTAAAGCAAATTTTCAAATGTTGTCTTACGAGCGCCTACAGGGAAAACTTAGTGGTCCTAACTTACACAGGCCAAGGGTAATTGTATTAGGAATCGCAGCCTAGCTCTGATACCATAATTGTAATACCCCAACCCGACAAGGGTAAAGATATCACAAAAATGGTTTCATACCAGATCAAAACAAAGCATACATTTACAGTAATACAAGAATCTCAAAGGTTACAAATGAAATACTGAAATTACAAGGTTACAAATGCGAATACAAATTCTAAAAATATAATATCTTCTAATCAACTCTAATCCAGAATAACTATCAAGTCTTCTAAGTCCAAGGTACTCTCCACTCATTCCCATCTCCCTACTAAACCTGCCGCAGGAAAAGAAATGCGGCTGAGCTTAAAAAGCCCAGTGAACAGATATATATAAATGAAAACGAAAGCAAAAGGAAACGAACATATATGGTATAGTGCAATGGAATAACATAAGGTATAGACAAAGGTACAAAGTAAGAAAGGGAAAAGGGAAGGTCAGTAATCCACCACGAGCCCGAACACAAACCAAATATCGTAACCATGTCTTCATAATCATATAGAGGGGAGACCTCTCAGATAATCAGATAATATGAGGGGTGTCCTCATTCTTCAAATGGAGTAGCTAGCTCCCGAACTTGTGAAAGACGTGGATTGCACCCAGCATCAGTCACCGAACAATATATAATATCAAATCATGTTAAGTCCACGAACACGAACACGAACCTAGGATTGCAACCCATACGTCCCCCGAACAATAATATTGGCCATAATAAATAATAAAGCGCGCATGTCAAAATGGGGACGGTGTGAGAAATCACTCACCCACACGTGAGTCATGCCACTGGTGCATCAATGACACGGCCATATTACCTTCATGGCTAGGAAACGAACTTGGCTCGGGTATCAAACTGAAAGGTCAAAGGTCAAAGGTCCAAATCTTAGCAAAGGTTCAAATAGTCTAAGTCATCGAATCATGGTCAAAGTCCCAATATCAAAGCAAAGGTTCAAATAGTCTAAGTCATCATCGGAGGTTCAAAATCAAACGATTCATTTAAAGTAATCTTTATCAAATGATTTTCATAAAAATAATCTTTAATAACGGTTTTGATGAGGCGAAAAGTGTACCGCTTTTAAGGGGTCATTTAAGCCTTAAATTGTATTTATTTGATCAAATATTGCCCTAAATCGTTCCTTTTGTCATTTTAGGTACTTTTGAGGAGAAATCTGGAAAAGGAGGCATTTTGGACGTTTTTGGAGCATTAAAGTGAAGAAAACGGCAAAGTCTCAAAAATCAGCTAAAAGTTACTCCTGACGGCGTCACAATTTACTCTGGACGGCGTCATGCTTTGGCAAGAAAAGTTGGACGTGAAATTTACTCATGATAAGCCAGTGAAAATAGCATGTGAATTCTGACGGCGTCACGCTTTAACTTGATCAAGGGCGTCACGGCTTAAATCATAAGGGGACGGCGTCACGTTCTAGGTTCGACGGCGTCAAGCCTTGATAAGCCAGAATGGATTTTTGAAGAGCTAAAGAGGGACGGCGTCAAGAAGGTCATCCGGGAACCCTAGAAGCGGCGAGGTGACGGCGTCACACTCCATAAGGTGACGCCGTCAGATCCAAAAATCTATATATAGTTTTCTAATCTTTTGTCATTAAGGAGAGCTTAGTGTGTGGAATTTTGGGATAAAACCCTAAGACGATTTTAGCTACTTTTTCAGGGCTTTTTGCCTTGAGATCTTCCATGTTTCATTGAAAGATAAGTTATCAATTAATCATTCAATATGTCTATGTGTTGTTTGATTCTATCTTATTCTTGTCTTTTGTTTAACATGTTAGGCTAAATTTATCTTGTGTTTGCTTAGATCTAATGAAACTTAGCTATTGATTATTGGTTGTTAGTGTGTTGTTAGTTATATTGGATGATTGTTTATCTATGTTAGGCTTAAGAAAACTGGCTAACTTCCTATTCAGTAACTTGCTTGAACGTCTTAAGAAACATGAACCAAACGCGTACTAAAGGTTTTTATGGTTGTATTTAATGCACAAGCGAATTCTAGTGATCCCATGTTAGGAGCTTCCTAGCCGGCTCGACATAGGAGTGAAGTAGGAGCTTGTAGAGTTGGGGAAGTAAGTACGCCACCCCACGAATGGTATTAAGGAATACACCCGTCATCCACGCGACTAATACACACTAATTAACCGGTAAAAGATAGTTAGGGAGTAAGGAAATCTAAGTAAACACATTTCTCTACACATAAGTTTCTCACCACATTTTCATTTTTGTTATTTTATTTTATTTGCATCCGTAGTAAATTGGGTTAGTTGACTAGCAACTAATTCCGCCCACTCCTTCAAAACCCGAGATTTTACTTGCTTTCATAAAAACTATAAAAACATAAAAAGAATCTTCCTCAACCCTTAGACCTAATTAGAGTAGCCTTTCACACCTAACGAACACTATTCCCTGTGGAGAACGATCAATCCCCAGTACTTACCACTACACTATACTACATCGGTCAGGTACACTGCCTGGTGGGGTTGTAAGCCTCTTGAGATCCCTCGAGAGGTAAAACCTGTTGTAAGGTTACAAAACCACGCAATCAAGTTTTTGGCGCCGCTGCCGGGGAATAGTTATTGTTTAGGTTGAATTTTTATTTCTATTAGGTCTACTCACTAGATTCCTTTCTAGTGAGATTTTTATTTTATTTTTCTAGGTTTTCTTTAGTCTATCTATTTTCTTCGTGTCTTTGTTCGTAACCATACCATCCGACATCATGGAAGATGGTAATATCCTTAACCCCCACAACCCACCACCACAACAACCACAACCACCTCCTAGAGCCCGTACTTTAGGAGAGTATTCCCGTCCTAGCCACCATGGCTATCGAAACACCATTGAGCTCACTCAAGGAGCCAATATCACACCCTTGCGATCCGACACCATCCGGTTGGTGCAAAGTGGATGCGCATTCCATGGACTTCGTTCTGAAGATCCTAATCAACATCTCAAGGACTTTCTTAAAATCGTTGATTCTATAGACCTTGATGTTGCCACTCGAGAGACGACCCGATTGCGTCTCTTTCAATTCTCTCTGCGGGACCAAGCTAGTCAGTGGCTAGAACGTCAACCCGCAGGATCCATCACCTCTTGGGATGATCTCACCACTCGTTTCCTTTCTCAGTTTTTCCCACCGGGAAGAACTACCAAGCTAAGGAATGATATCTTGATGTTCCAACAACGTCAAGGCGAAACTCTCTACGAGGCATGGACTCGATTCAAGGACTTACTCCAAAAAGTCCCTCACCATGGCATAGAACTTTGGCTCCAAGTCCAAATCTTCTATGACCATATCAATCTCTCCACGAGGCAAACCATTGACCAAGCGGCCGGTGGCAAGCTACGTGATCTAAGTGCGGAACAATCATGGGCTCTCCTAGAGGATCTTGCTCTTTATGACAACGAAAGTTGGAGTGACCCCCGTGATTTGAATAAAACGGTCAAGGCAATATCTTTGCCCTCGAACAATTCAAGCACTTCTGACCGTAGGATCATAGAACTTGAAGACCAAGTCAAGTTTCTCATGAAATCCTACGAGGCTCCTAAACCTTCAAACCAAGTGAACAAAATCACTTCTTCATGTGAATTATGTAGTGGTCCCCACGACACTCGTGATTGCATGGAACTCCCCGAACAAGCTTTTGTGGACTACGCATCCTCGCGTACCGACGGAGCGGGAGACAAGTGGTACACTTTCAAACCCGAGCCAAACCATTATGGTGATTCATACAACCCCTCATGGAAAAATCACCCGAACCTTAGGTGGAAACAAAACCAAAACTCTTAACAAACCAATTCTTCCAACCCACCTAATCATTTTCAATCAAGCGGTTCCAACTCGAACCGCACTTTCAACAACAATCCTTCCGGCAATGGTAGTACCAATAACTTTGAAGGATTGATGTCTCAATTTATGGCATCTCAAGAAGCTCGTTTAGCCAAGTTTGAAGCCGATTTCAAACAAAAACAAAGCGAGATGACCGATAAGATTGACACCTTGTTGAAAGCCCTCAATGACCGAGAAATGGGAGCACTCCCTAGCAACACGGTCAAGAACCCGAAACTAAATGTCAACGCTATTTCATCGGTTTCGTCCCCTAGTTCTTGTCCACAATATTATTCGGTCAATTCCATGAGCACGTGTTTCAAACAAACCCAAGTCGTTCCAAATGACCAAGAAGTTATGACATCCAAATTGGTCAACAACATAGTTGAAACACCTCCCACTCAAAACCTTGACGAAGAATTCAAGGAGCTCCACCTTGAAAGTCCGGTTGTTGATGAGTTGGATGAAAAGAAGCTCAAGTTAGGCGAAAGAGGGACCGCCTTTGTTCAAAACAAGCTACCTAAGAAATTAGATGATCCGGGCTTATTTGTTCTACCTTGCAAGATCGGTAATTCGGAGGCTTACGACACATTAGCCGATCTTGGTTTAAGCCTTAACCTACTTCCGTTACCTCTCTACACCTCTCTAAAACTAGGAAAACTTGAAGAAACCGAGGTGATAATAGGCTTAGCGGATGGAAGTGTTGCTTACCCGGTTGGAGTAGTTAAGGACGTGTTAGTGCACATTGGAAAACTAACCATTTTAGCCGATTTCCACGTCCTTGATATGGTTAGCGACCCTACATGCCCCTTGTTGATAGGTAGAGGATTTTTGGCGACCGCTAGTGCTATGATTGATTGTAAGGAATCCAAGATAGCGGTAGGAGAAGGAGATACTTGGTCAGTCTATGATGTTAAGAAACATGCCTATGATACTAGTGAGGAACCAACACCACATTGGCTAGAATCAAATAGGAGACCATCTAGATATGGACCTTGGATTGATAGAGACTTCATAGGACCCCAACGCCCATTTTACCTAGAAGAGGACTTTGTTAACCGAACGCATTCGGTGGAGCAACTCTTGGCTAGGGACACCGAATTGGATCCATTTGAAGACCCTCTAGTTTTTAGAAAGATGATTGATTTCCTAGGAGTTCTGCCAATTAACCTAGGAATGAATAAGTGGATTTGTGAGGAAGATGATCATAAGTGGAATTGGGATAAACCACCCAAAGATGGAGATGGTTCATGGCATATTAAGATGACGTTGTATGACCCGGATGGAGAGAAGTTTGAAAAGATATATCGTACTAAGCGAACCAATAGGAAACTTCAATCCAAGCTTAACCCTAAAGACGTCCTTGATGACGAGCTTACTTCCATAGGGTAGCGTGACTTTGAGTCTAGCTACAAGACTCGTTAATAAAGAAAAGCGCTTCTTGGGAGGCAACCCAAGCTTTATTTTATTTATTTGCTTTGTGTGTTTATTTATTTGTTTGTTTGTTTTTATTTGTTTCCGTATGTGTGTTTAATTTTTATTATTATTGATTCATGTTCAAAACTAATTTGTGAAAATGCTTTATTTTGTTTTTAACTTCGTCTTAACTACATATAAAGGTATTTTGCAAAAGATAAGTGTAAGGGAAATCTAAATCGGTTTATTAGAACACAAATTAACATGAATCGTAATAATAATAAATTAGCATACATATCCGTATTTGTTTGAGTCAAATGCTTGTATCGAGTCATAATGATGTTTTGCAGGATTTCCAGGAAGTAAGGTAAAGGTTTTTCCATAAATTTTCCGGAAACTTAAAATGAAAATTTTTGTCAGGTCATTTCTGACGGCGTCAGGGGTTATAACCTGACGGCGTCAGATTTAATTTCCAGAAATTTTTGAAAGTTTTGTTTTCATAAAAAGTTTTTATTAAAATCTCCAACTTATAATCTCCAGGAATCTGCAAAATTTTCATTCCACAAGCATTATATCCTTATATATAGATTTTTTCCCGCCGATGTTATGCAGGTTTTCGTGTTTGTTTTCTCAGGTTTAACAGGTTATTTTGGACAAGGAGATGTTTTTGGAATCAAGCTTGTGGCGATGCATTAGTCATGGAGCTTCAACATTCTCTTTGGAGGAAGATTTAACCGTGTAATTTCATTATCCACCGAGCGAATCAGGGGAGTATTTGATTTCATTCTTTTACTTTTTGCTTTTACATCTTATTATTTGAACATTGGGGACAATGTTCATCTTAAGTGTAAGGGGGGGTAAAAGTACGATTTTAGAGAATACAATTGCGCTTGAATTTTGTTTGTTTAATAGTAGATGTGTAATAAAACTGAGATAAATACTTGTTAAGGTAATTTTAGTGCCAAATTTAAAATTTTTTACAACATATAGGAGTGAAACTTTGATCTTAATGAGCGTCTCACGGATAGGAGTTATATGACTAGCACAAAAACCGTACCACTAAAAAATTTTCCACCCCAAATATGTGAGGTTCGCCCTTAGAATTGGTAGGAAAAGCATTTATGCTATGATGTGTGTACCGGTAGCACTTAGATTCTAGAACTTGCGTTAGGACCATTACAAGGCCACAAGTGAGACTACATTCGTGTAGTTAGATTTACTACATGATAAGAGACATTAGGATTAACCCATTGTTTTACACCTGTGTTTTTGTTATAATTACGTTGGCTACATTGGTCAAGTAATTCTCCCACACCCTTTGCGTTGTACTCATTTTTAGTACACGATACCCCTAGTACACCCCTCAGAGCCTATCTTTTCGTTTCGACCTTTAAGCATTTTACTTAAAGGAAGAATTTGTTACACCCCACTTAAATGTACACCCAAATCGCCTTAGCCTACCTTGTATGCACTCATTTTTAGTGCATTATTGTTACAATATTTGTTTAAACCCAAGTTAATTATCTAGTTGATTACATGGTTGCTAAGTCGAGTCATATCCTTGTACATATTGTTTTGGGATGATTGGGACTCATGGGTAAAGTACTAGTGTAATGGAGTAATGGGGAAGAACATCATTTATTACCCCCATATGTGCTAAATATTTTAAAAGTACTCCAAGTTTTTCGATTATCTTAATTCGAGTCATTAGATTAGTAATTGTAAAGTTATGTAAAAGTTCAAGTGTAAGGGGAATGCAACGCCCCTATGATGTATTATTTTGGATGGTAGAGTAAAAGTGTATGCAAAAAAAAAAAAAAAAAAAAAAAAAAAAATCGAAAAAATCAAGAAAAATACAAAAAAATGAGAAAATGAAAAATAGAAAAAACATACGGACTACCATCCCGTTTTATTTTATGTTTGTTTTATATTTTTGTTATTTTGTTATTTTGTTTCTAGCTTAAGATCGAGTCTAGTCTTGGCTTAGCAACATTGTATAGTACATGTAATTGATCAAGATTTTTAACTCGCCACCAGTAAAATATCCTTTATCCAACAAAACCGTGTTTTCCTTTTCCCTACACCTAACGTTATAACCCATTTAAAAGCCCTCTTTGATAGTTTATCTTTGGTGCTTACGCCTAGTGGAGGAGGTTTTCGATCCTTTCCCAAGCCTATGGTAATCTATTTGCTATGACAGGTAGTGAGAGATATTATCCGTTTTCATTTATGAGATTTATTTTGATGACACTTGAGAGATGTGAGTATCTAAACACTACTTGTGAGGTGCTAGTTTATAATCTCCGTGCTTATTATGATTGAAGTGGAACGATTATTTGTTGTAATTACTTTTATGTTTGCATTAAATGACCCCTAACTTGTATTTTGATTAGAATAAAAGCGCATTTGCTTGAGGACAAGCAAATCTCAAGTGTAAGGGTATTTGATGAGGCGAAAAGTGTACCGCTTTTAAGGGGTCATTTAAGCCTTAAATTGTATTTATTTGATCAAATATTGCCCTAAATCGTTCCTTTTGTCATTTTAGGTACTTTTGAGGAGAAATCTGGAAAAGGAGGCATTTTGGACGTTTTTGGAGCATTAAAGTGAAGAAAACGGCAAAGTCTCAAAAATCAGCTAAAAGTTACTCCTGACGGCGTCACAATTTACTCTGGACGGCGTCATGCTTTGGCAAGAAAAGTTGGACGTGAAATTTACTCATGATAAGCCAGTGAAAATAGCATGTGAATTCTGACGGCGTCACGCTTTAACTTGATCAAGGGCGTCACGGCTTAAATCATAAGGGGACGGCGTCACGTTCTAGGTTCGACGGCGTCAAGCCTTGATAAGCCAGAATGGATTTTTGAAGAGCTAAAGAGGGACGGCGTCAAGAAGGTCATCCGGGAACCCTAGAAGCGGCGAGGTGACGGCGTCACACTCCATAAGGTGACGCCGTCAGATCCAAAAATCTATATATAGTTTTCTAATCTTTTGTCATTAAGGAGAGCTTAGTGTGTGGAATTTTGGGATAAAACCCTAAGACGATTTTAGCTACTTTTTCAGGGCTTTTTGCCTTGAGATCTTCCATGTTTCATTGAAAGATAAGTTATCAATTAATCATTCAATATGTCTATGTGTTGTTTGATTCTATCTTATTCTTGTCTTTTGTTTAACATGTTAGGCTAAATTTATCTTGTGTTTGCTTAGATCTAATGAAACTTAGCTATTGATTATTGGTTGTTAGTGTGTTGTTAGTTGTATTGGATGATTGTTTATCTATGTTAGGCTTAAGAAAACTGGCTAACTTCCTATTCGGTAACTTGCTTGAACGTCTTAAGAAACATGAACCAAACGCGTACTAAAGGTTTTTATGGTTGTATTTAATGCACAAGCGAATTCTAGTGATCCCATGTTAGGAGCTTCCTAGCCGGCTCGACATAGGAGTGAAGTAGGAGCTTGTAGAGTTGGGGAAGTAAGTACGCCACCCCACGAATGGTATTAAGGAATACACCCGTCATCAACGCGACTAATACACACTAATTAACCGGTAAAAGATAGTTAGGGAGTAAGGAAATCTAAGTAAACACATTTCTCTACACATAAGTTTCTCACCACATTTTCATTTTTGTTATTTTATTTTATTTGCATCCGTAGTAAATTGGGTTAGTTGACTAGCAACTAATTCCGCCCACTCCTTCAAAACCCGAGATTTTACTTGCTTTCATAAAAACTATAAAAACATAAAAAGAATCTTCCTCAACCCTTAGACCTAATTAGAGTAGCCTTTCACACCTAACGAACACTATTCCCTGTGGAGAACGATCAATCCCCAGTACTTACCACTACACTATACTACATCGGTCAGGTACACTGCCTGGTGGGGTTGTAAGCCTCTTGAGATCCCTCGAGAGGTAAAACCTGTTGTAAGGTTACAAAACCACGCAATCAGGTTTTCACAAAAGTAGTTTTTAAACGTAGTTTTCATAAAAGCTTAGCCAAATTCCAATTAAAAGTGGTAGCGCATATTTCATAAACGTCATTTTAAAAATTGTTTTTCCTCAAAACATTTCCATGATATAATTGAAAAGGTTTTCACATCTAGTTACCAAAATCAAATGAATCCTCGAAGTATCAAGTGAGTCGAATACTAATATCACAAGGTAACGAACGAATATCAAATAGATCATTATAGAGGCTCAAAGCAAAAGGGTCATATCGAACATCAAAGTCTAAATGAATCAAACAAACGAACCAAAGTGTAGGGGAAACATAGCAATGGCTTAGGGAATCTTAAAACGAATCAAGATCTATGAGTCATGAGAAAGAAGACACCCTTACTGAAAAAGGGTAGAATATCTGTACCTTATACCGCAAATGCAAACATATCTAAAGATCGGAAACAACTCTACCTCCAGCGAATCTACACGCTATAAATGGTCGTCTTAATATTAATATCATCTTCAAATCAGATTTCTCATTTTAGTCGGCTTTCCACTTTTAGTAACTTTCCATTTATAGCAGGTTTCCAAAATTAGTAAGTTTCCATTTTTAGAAAGTTTCCTTATTTAGCAAATTTCCATAATTAAACAAATTCCACAAAGTAATTAGATTAAGTCATTAATTAAGCCTCATTATGGGAATAGGGTACATTTTAGCAAGTTACAAAAGTTTAGGGTTAATTATAACAAGTTTCCATAGCTTAGGGTTTTAAATGTAAACATTCCAAAGTTAAAGGTTTAACATGAAAATATCACAAGTTACTCATTCTAAATCATATGCCATCCAGAATTACAATTTTTACCCTTTAGGTTTCACAATTTACAATTTACACCCTTTAGTTAATTTAATTACAAAATAAACCCTATAATTACATAAATCACAATTTAGCCCTTATCATATTAACACATAAAGCCTTTTATTTTACCAAATTACATAATATACCCTCTAAATTAATATGTGGTACGAATGCCCCTTTCAAATTTCATAATTTACAAAACTAATCCCTTTAGTTTCCAAAATCTATAATTCGAAATCATATTTATTAATAATTACGCATTAAGCCCTTTAAATATTCAAAATTACACATTACACCCTCTATATCATTATTTATTCGAATCACCTTCAAGTTTCTAGAATTTACACTTTTAGTCCCTCTATTTTTATTTAATTCCAATTCGAACACTTATTTACCAAATAAACCCTTTTCTTGCAAATTTTACACATAGGAACCTCCTTTAATATTTTTTTTATACATTACCCCATATCTAAATAACCTTACAAAAATACTCCACAAGTTTAATAATTTACAAAACACACCCTTTTAATTTCCAAAACCAATCGGTAACCATTTTTATACACAAAACCCTAATCCTAATATTACCAATCATCATCCAATCATTAGTTCATCATTAATTCGTCATTAATACACCAGATTTAACCCCAAAAACCCTAACCCTAAATCGTATGCTAGGTTTTTTTTTTCTTTCTCATTTTCCTTTTTAACCCGATATACAAATTAAATCGACCAAGGTTATATGGGCTTCAATAAATCGAATGAGCATTTTTCCAGAGTCATATGGTTCGTATAGAGTTCAAATAAAATAGGTTTCAAACCCATAAAATTCATATGGCTTATTTTAGTTTTTATACACGTTTTTGCTCTTTATAATTATAGCGATCAATTAACCTTGCATGGTTCGATTAAACTAATTTATATGGAACATATATGATGTAAAGAATGTAAGAAAAATACCAGGAGAAGATTAGAACGATCGAATAAGTTGTATGAATTTTGGTACCTCTCGGCTAAGGATAATCGACAAACAAAACTTCTGCCGATCGAATGAACAAACCCACGACCTCTAAACTATTTTTCTTGCCTTCCTTAGATGCAGATGAACCCCAGAAAATTACCCAAAAGCTTCCCAAAAATCGTGTGTGGTAGAGAGAATTTTGTGTGTTATTTGTTTTGGGTTTCGGTAAATAGAAAATACAAGAAATAGGAAACCGAGTATAATAGGGGAGGGGAGCAATAATTTTGGTCCAAGAAATATCAAATTACTGAATATGAAGAGTTCCTAATTTATTTTGTAGTTATCTTGATTTTATTTGATTTAAATGGATTAATAATAATAATAATAATATACATAATAATATATAAATCGGCTCATATACATTTCTAAGTGTGACCATTAATTTTTGTACATTACAAAATGTTAAAATGTAGAAATAAAAATTACTTTACTTCATTTCTTGTTCATTTCCAAAGGTTTGGGATTTATTTGATACTTTCTGTACTTATTAATCAAATCTTAAAGTTACAAGGGCAATTTGGTCTTTTTGCATGTTTTAGATTTTTGGGTATTACACATAAACGTTTAAATTAACTTTTGAGCTGTTATTTTATTTTTCTGTAGACTACCTAGCGGTCATTTGAATTAAAGGATTTACAATATATATTCATGGCTGCAAGATTTTCTAAAGATGATTATACATAACGCCTTAATAAAAACTCAAGTAGCAATAAGTACGCAACTTTGTGTAACATTAGAAGATAATGCAAAATTGTCAAAAAATATTCTTTGTAAGAGATGACCGCGGTATGTCAAGAAGGAAAAAAGAATGTACTTTACGGAATAGATGCGTGGTGAGTCATTTTCTAAGCTTTTTTGTTTTGTCATACTCATGTAAGTATTATAGAATGAAGCAATCAAGGTTGCAAATTAGCCGAAGAAACTCAATACCATCTACAACTTAAATGACACGGTAGAACCAAGGTCAGGGTAACTAAAACCTATTCTTTCCCTGAACGCCATACAACTTGCTTATCTCCATATTTTTTGCTGATGACAATATATTGCTCTTTATTTTTGGGTCAGGTGCAACGGTTATCCAGCTGCAACAATTATGATCCAACTGGAATTGGCTAGATTAAGCTATGTAGAGAGTCATTAAAATTAGATGTCTTCGACAAGGTATATCTTATATCTTTGTATGCCTACTTTTGGTTTTTCCTAATGTGTATACCAGTGTATTTGAATAGGCATAGTATCTTTATTTACATCTTCGATGTATACAATCAGTCCGTATACAAAAGCAAATGCATCAAAGAGCCCATTAGAAAGTTAATAACAATTACTAAATAATAAAATTATACACCATTCAATAACTCACAAATATACAATGTCCCGAAACATATAACTTGAAAAAAGAAAATCGCACTTAAAGAAGAAGTACACAACACAACAAAATCAAGCTGGCTAAAAAAAATCCTATAAACAGTAAATATTCTACTAAAAAATAAACAGTAAATATTCTACTAACCAAAAAAAACATAAAATAAAATAACAATGAGAAAAAAGCAACACGCTAAAACAAAAAACCGATAAACGACAGAACGAATAAATAAAGCCTAAATATTCTACTTTATTTAGGCAAAACTAACACAACAAAAAAAGAAAAACCAGCAAAAACAATGGAAAAAATAAACAGGCACGCCCGCAACGCGGCGACCATCGCCATTCTCGTAAGTTTTATAACAAATCCCAAATCATTAAGTAGTGAAACATATTATCGAAGTATATATAAAAATATTGCACTTTATACCCTTGTAGTTTTTAAAAATGACATTTTATACCCACAACTATAGATCGTTGGCAAAAATAGCCCTTATGTTAATAACGTTGTAATATTTACAATTTTGGCCCAAGAAAACTCCAATTTTCAGATTTGGCAAGTTTTACCCCGAAAGTTTTAATATGTTTTGTTCGAAGTTCTAGATTCGTTTTAAGCGCGTTTTTTATTTAGAAAAAGGCGAGGCTTGCTACGACTTATTGAAATATCTTATGATAAGTTTGAAAATAAGTTGTAAATGGCTTATTGGCTTATATTTCAGCTTATAGCTTTAAAGAGAATTAAAATGGGTGCGTTTGATTATATGCTCGACAAGGCAAAAACAAAAATAAATAAAGACGAGGCCTTATGAGGTTTTTACTACGTTCTTGATCCTTTCAATAGTTTGCTACGTGATCTTTCTAATGGTTTAGATTCGAAGTTCTAAGCTATGAGGTCCATTGTAGAAGAATCTTTAGCCCATCTAGGATATGTTTTACAATCATTATTGATACATAGCAGCGGAATCAAACACGAACAATAATGATAAACAAGGTTGTATTTATTAAAGGGACGGCGCCATTTTTATTGAATAATAAATAAAATAAACCTACTACTACTAAACGTGTACAAACACATGTTTGCTAATCGACTCTCATTGGAGAGATCAATGTTTTTCTATATCCTTCTACTGCCGCCTACAACCCTTTATAAATAGGGTTTACACAATGACCTAACTTACACAAGAAGCCAACTAAATATTACATAAAGTCCCTATTCTTTCATTTGTCTTCATTTCGGCATATATAGTTTTGTAAACATCAAATTATAATTCCCAACAATCTTCCCCTATTTGATGTTACAAAACTATCTCCATGAAACAATGCTTCCTTGAGGTCTTCTTGAACATGTCACCACACAACAAGCTGCAAACCAATCATCTTCCCCTTTTTGTAATCATCCAATAGGGGTCTTCCATGCAACTTGAATCAAAACGCTTCCCCTTAAGTGGTGCACATAGATGGATAAACAATTTATCAATAAGCTTCCCCTGAAACTAAGCATGTTTACCATCTCTTGAATCACGAACTCGATAGGATTTATGAAATAATCACTGACGAAGAAAACTGAGTATACCAAACTTGATGAAGAAGTTGAATTTCCCAAACTTGCGTCTTATATCTTGCACTATCCACGTGACTCCAAACGTATCCTAGAAGTAGGGATTAAACCTCTTGATAAATCCTCAACTATATGAGACACTGAGCACTATAATGTAACTCCTTTAAGTGATAGCAAATGTGAACATTACGCACCCTAATTTGTAGATCACACATCCTTGCTAGATTCATCAAGTCTTTGTCACCACCGTATAAAACAAACAAGTTATCTCCAAATGTGGTTCGTCATTTGAGATATGATAAGAACACGCACCTGTGAAACTCAACTACAACATCAAATAAGTAATATTCAATCGTCTTCTCCAAATAATCACCAAAACAAGCCATAAAAATAAATTTGTCCGCGATCCACAACTGCTCCAGCAGAGCAGTACTAACCAAAAACGCAACAGTATTAACCAAAACCATGAGCAGAATTAATGAAACAGAGCAGCACAATTTAAGTCTGGTCACCAGACTTAACAATAACAATAACCATGAGCAGACTTAACATTCAACGTAGCAGACTTAAAATTAACTTTCAAATCGTCAGGCCAGAATTAACTCACATCCAACCAGAATTAATACTCACCGACCCCACAAAGTATCATGTGCAGAGTACGACAAGAATAAAACATCGTCCCATAAACCACTTGCGACAAAACACAAAAAAAAAAAAAAAAAAAAAAAAATTGCTTCCCATCATTCACTTCAGCCCCTACTTACTGATCAATCACATAAATCCCACGTGAAGTAGCAGCATATATAAAATGAGTCAACCAATTCAATTTTCAATGTCATCTGACATTGATTAAATGGCAGCCCTATATTCACGTGACAATCAAACTCAATATTCCACATAACCATTTAATTGAATCCCACAAACGACAAACCCTTAATAGACCAACCATGAATATCGTCAATCGACATCATTGACCCCATATACTGAATCCTCCATCTCACGTTGAATCAAGAATATGTGTATGCATTGACCACCGACTAATTTAATACATATCAGCCAATCGAATATGTCGTCATACAAAAATAAAACCAAATAGCCAGATCGATACCATGTGAAGAAGAATTAAAATTACCACCAATCAGATCTGCTAAAAAAAATACAATTACCTCATATTCACCAGATCTGCTCTTCCTTTTCTTCGAATTTGCTCCATCTCCAACCTTGTAGATCCTAGATATCGAGAGCAACCCTCTCTGATACCACATGTTGAAGAATCTTTAGCCCATCTAGGATATGTTTTACAATCATTATTGATACATAGCAGCGGAATCAAACACGAACAATAATGATAAACAATGTTGTATTTATTAAAGGAACGGCGCCATTTTTATTGAATAATAAATAAAATAAACCTACTACTACTAAACGTGTACAAACACACGTTTGATAATCGACTCTCATTGGAGAGATCAATGTTTTTCTATATCCTTCTACTGCTGCCTACAACCCTTTATAAATAGGGTTTACACAATGACCTAACTTACACAAGAAGCCAACTAAATATTACATAAAGTCCCTATTGTTTCATTTGTCTTCATTTCGGCATATATAGTTTTGTAAACATCAAATTATAATTCCCAACACCCATTATGGTAGTTTGCTCGCAATAATTTATCGAAGAGGGGGTGTTGGGGCGTTTTCGATAAAGGGAGTGTTTGTTTTACACGCGACAAGCCCAAAAGAGGCTCAAATAAAAATGAGGCGAGGCAATATTTCCGTGACGCTTTTGTTCCTTTATTATCTTTGCTGTGAGGTCTTTTAAATTGCCAAGTTTCAGATTTTATGAACTTCATTTGATGGTCGAATTAAATAGCCAAAGATGGTTACTTGGGACAGTTTCTCGATAAGAAAAAGAAAAAGAAAACGATTTGGTTTTTAACTTTAAAACTTACGGCCTGATTTTTATAACATCTTAACAAGATTATAAGTCTATATATTTGATTCTTAGAGGGTTTCATAAGTTGTGATTTTAAACTATCAAAAGAAACTAAATTTGGGGCGTTTGGTCTTTTGGCTCGTGACAAGGAAAAAGGGCTCAATATACAACGTGATACCTAGGTGTTTTGGCCAGGTTAGTGGGGCATTTTGGAGTGTCCTGGGTGGTGGTTAAAAGAGCTTTTTGGCTGGGTCTAATACCTTTAGCTTGTGGTAGAAAAATGAAGCGCAACATTAGGGCTGACAATTTTGACACGAACACGAAAACACGACTTGTTAACAGGTTTCGTGTCGTTAACAGGTCGACCTGTTAAGACCTGTTAAAATTCGTGTCTTAACAGGTCTAAACCCGTTAACCTGTTAAGACAAGCTTAAATTAGTCCAGCCCACGATCAAATTAGTCCAACCACATTTTAGTACTCAAAGCCCATCTCACTTTAACCTGATATAAAAGACACTAACTACTCACACACTCAAACCCTAATCTCACTTTAAACACACCTCTTTTCTTACTGGTGCAGCCACACTCGTGACAAAAAAATTCGACCCTCTTATTTATTGTTTCTGTTAAGATCTTGTAGCAAGGCTTTGGGTAAGTGACCTTTTAGTTTGAGTTTTGTTGAAACCGAATAAAAAGAAGGATGTAACAAACTTGTTATTTTCCTTTCTTTTGATGTTCGAATATATAGAGAAGTATAGATCAACAGGATCTATGATGTTTGTTCCTTTCGTGTTTTGATCTATAACGATTTATGGAATTATTATTCCACACGAAATAAAATGACTGAGATCTCTTTGTCTTTTTAATTTTAAATCTTGAACGAACTTGTTTGTTGTTGAACTAATTAATTAAACCGAAAGAAATTGAAAGAAGTAACACGATTGTTATGTTCTTTTCTTTAATTTTCGGATATAATTATGAAGCAAATCTTCGAATAGATCGATGATGGATATTGTTCACACAATTAAGATCTTTTAGATCCGTGAATATGCTATTGTGTTATGAACAAATCTGAGATCTTGGGACTTTGTTTTATTTTACTATTTCTATGATAGATATTTGAATGATAAACCGACAATTATTGCGACGGCTACTCATGTTTTCTAAGTTTTCATGTAGGTTTATTGCAAAAGTTTAATTATTGCAAGCCTACATTTACTTCAATTTCGTGTCTTAACAGGTTTTTCGCGTTGACCTGTTAATAAACAGGTCGTGTTCGTGTTTTGAAAATTTGACACGAAAAATTATCGTTTCGTGTTCGTGTCTGCCCCTAATCGTGTCGTGTCTTAACAGGTCGTGTCTGACACGATTTGCCAGCCCTACGCAACATGGGCGTTTGGGACTATTTTAGCGTATAGATCAGGAAAACAGAAAACAAGATTCATGATGTGTTGATGGTTTTAATGGTTTGAATACATGTTAAATAGATTATAAATGTTATGTAAGAGTGAATAGAGGTTGGAAAAGACTTAAAATAGCTCATACGAGCTTAATTGCGAGCTGCTGTGATCTGGTAGCATAAAACGATCAAAATAGAATCCTAAAGTGTATAATACCGAATCCAATGCCCCTTCTTGCTTCTCTTGGCCTAAACACAGTAGCTTAGAGTGTATGTGTGAGTGTTTGTGTGTTCGAATAAGGGATGAGTAAAAATGGGGAGGTTAGGTCGATTTATATAGGGGAGTTTTCTAGGGTTTATTAAATGGAAATTTGCCACTTGTAGAAGTTTGTTAGGATTAAGAGGGACATGGTTAGGTGTGTGTATATAGACCATGTTTTAAGTTGTTGGTTCGAATGGTTTTAAAAGAGTATACTTGTTTGATTTCCAGCTTCATGGTTCGAAAGGTGGAGAAGAAACCATGTGCATGGCTAGCTATATTTGACCTAGGTGTTGAAGATTAAGGATACAAGGTGATGTGTCTTAATTTGTGCCTTGTTATTGTTTAGTTAGCTTAAAGATTAGTTAGAAACTAATTAGGGCTTGTTTGGTTGATTTTTGGTTCGAATTGGACTATATGGAGTAATGTGGATCAAATATGGCTCAAGGTACTTGTACCTTGAGCTTGTTGATGTTGTACACAAGTTTTGGACAATAGAAGACTTTGTTGAAGCCCTTGATTAAGTTTTGTAGCATTTAGTTTAGGTTTAGTTAGGTTTAAAGTAGTAAAAGTGTAGTTTTTGTATTTCATGCATTAGGTACTTGTACCATAGGCTTTAAGAACTTGTACTATAGGTTTGAATATTATAAGAAAACTAGGTTTAGGGTCAGTGCATGAATGTCTTGTATCATGTGCTTTAGAGTAAGTACACTGAGGTTTATAATGAGGTTTTTATAAATGTTGTGCTCTTATGCATTAAGGACTTGTACATGGGCTTTAAAGACTTGTATATTTATATTTTATAGAAATCATGTACATATTAATTAGGGTTTGTGATTTTATTTATATAAAATCATAGTTTTTGTAAATCTAGGGCTTGTGCCGGGAAATAAAGTAAAGTTGAGTTTTCATGCTTTAATGACTTGTACCTTGCCTTTAAAAACTTGTACATTTATAATTTGTAGAAAACATGTCCCTAGTAATTAGGGTTTGTGATTTGATCACATAAAATCATAGGTTTGTGAGTTTAGGGCTCGTATCGGGAGATAATGTAAAGTTAGGGTTTTGTGCTTTAGAAGCTTGTACCTTAACTTTGAATGAGTTGTACTTTAGAGTTTCAGGGTTTAGTTACTCATAATCATAGTTATAATAGCTTAGTGTTTCGTAAAAACTCTAATAGATAGGAACCGTTTAGTTTAAATGTTTATTAATCATATGTTAACGAAATATCGTAAAATGGTAAAAGTGGTAAACTTTATACTTGACATATAAGAATGTTTATGTGAAATAAACATTAAGGTGTTAGTGTCGGTCCTTGTGAGCAGGTTTATTGGGAAAGTGAGTTATGTAGTTGTGATCAGATAAACTGATTACGTTAAAAAAAATAGATGTGGAAAATGGACATGTATTCTTTCGTTAGAATATTAATACAAGTGGGATTTTACCGGTGGTTACAGTCTCACCCCCTTAACGGAATCCCGTCCCGGGATTCAATTTGTGATAGGTGTTTAAGTGATGAGGACGAAAGGTGGTTTCACTTGTGAAAACTTTATAAGTTAAAATTTATTGTTTTACATGTGAAAAACATTGTTCCGAAGGTCATATAATCTTAAGAAAATTTTATTTCCTTTCTTCCACCAAGGAAACCAAGGAAGTTTTAAAATACGTGCAACCAAGGAAGTTTTAAGTAACGAATTTTAACAATGAAGGTTTCGGAAGAGAACTTGATGAATGTAGAGAAAGTTGTTGGAATTAAGTTTTTGTAGATGATGAATCAGTTTGTTCCTTAGTACGATGAACAGTAATTTCAAACGGTCATGAATAGTGTCCCAACGGTCGTGAACTGTAAAATAACGGCTAGTTTTTCCCCTATATATACTCCATTTTAATTTCCATTCTTCCACCAACCATATTCCTCTCATTTAGTACTTCCAAAATGCCGCACCCTATTACTATCCTCGCAATCGTGTATGTCGTTGTTGTTGTCATCTACTTGACATACTTCCCTGACGAAGATTACGAATTATTGGTTGGGATCTTAGCGTTTCTCATACCACTAGTGGCTCTAGCCATTGTCGTGGATAAGACATGGGGGCAATAGATAGTAGGAGTGTTGAAATAAATCGTTGTAAATTTAGCACTACCAATGCTAATTTCATTGTTATGTATTAATTTCCATGGATTCTAATAAAATTTACGTTATTTGTGTTTTTCATATACCTTATGAATTCTTGTGATCCTCGAGTTCATACTCATGTCGTTTCAGATACAAATAAGCCCACTCATTTATAGTTCATTACTTACATAGAGAAGCGTCCCAAACAATGTAAATAAAGAAGTATAATCTTATGGTTCGGTATTCATAATTTCTTTATTTAAATAAAAAGGCGTCCCAATTTATTCAAATAAAGACATTGTAAATCATCCTACTTAAGAATTTCTGACTCAACATTCGTATTTAACCGATGAGTTACAAGGTAATTTAGTGAGGGTACGGAAAGAGTATTTACACTCATCTGTTGAGATGGAAGTAAGATAATTGATTTAACAATTGTAGTCCAAGGAATTGCACAAGAAATATGCAAGACCCGAGTCGTTTGTCCCGATGAAGATCGAATGGAATTTGTGTTCCCGGGACGTGATTCGTGCAGTGAATGAGTGTAAAAGAGTGATTGATTGGTGATTTTATACTACAAACAATAAAATAATAAAGATAAACAACTAATTAAGCTAATGGTACAACTAAACTAAGCATACGAATTTAAAAACGAACATTTGAATTTAAAAACGTTACGCGACGAATTATAAAACGTAAATAAAAATGATTTTCAAAAATTTAAAACCTAAAAATATAGAAATAATTTTCCTATATTAAAACTGATATAGTCGGTGGTGTACGTGCGAACGGTGTGGTAATGATATTCGGGACGGAAGTTGTTTATTTTGTGGTTCAAGTAATTCATGTTATGATCCAAATCCGAATTCGTTCACCGACTCCTCAAATTTTTCCGACTGCCCGCCACAGCCCAATTTATCATCGTTCAATCAATGTTATTGTGATGGATGTGGAAATCCGTTTGATCCGACATCGACTTATTGTCAACAATGTACTTGCGAGAGGTGTGGTAGTAATTTGATCAACGGATTTTGTTCGTTTTGTGCTTCGGAAGCTGAAAATTCATACACTTATGGTTTTAATCCGAACATTTCCGATTATCCTCAAAACAATTTTACTCACCCTCCTCAAAACTTTTATGAGCAAGAACCGTATTTCAATGATACACCGAATTTTTCTTGTACAAATTGTGGGGGTCATCATAATGATTATCAATGTCAACCGTGGAATCAAAATTGCTATGAACCTAATCCTTGTTATAATACTCACGGTTTTGCAAATTCTCAAGTAAAATGAACCTTTAAAGCTGTAAAAATTTCTTTGCACAAACCACGAGACTACTTTTAATCTAGAAAAGAAAATTTAAAAAGCAAAGTAAGCAGAAAACAAGATTAAGCTGATATTGACTTTTTATTTGACTTGAATCAATATTAAGGAGAAATTAAAATAGATAAGCATAAACCAACTAACTGACAACAAAACTAAAACTAAAAGGCAGGAAAGTGAAAATAAGCACTCATAAGAAAAATAAGCTGACGAACAGTAATCTTTTGACCAAACTTGACTTTTATTAACAATAAAAAAAACTGAGTATAACTGAACTTGAATTGTGAATTACAACTTAAATGTAAAAATTACACTACGAAAACATTAAATGACAGGAAATGAAAATGGTAACAATTTTTTAAGACTTAAAATTGGACGATCTTCACTGAAAGAGGAGGGCTCTATTTATAGCAATCCAGGGAAGGATCTAGGCTGTCCACGCTGGCAATCCGTGCTTATTCTGCTCTTTATCCATCCTTAGATCTTTTCGTGCTCCCTATTCTTCATTCTTGGCCCTTGGATCAAGATAGTGACGCGGCTTGTCCACTAAGCATCTCCCACGTGTCCTCTGAGCTGTCAGGAGCTTCCAGAATTTACCCAATCATGATATAATCATTATAACGAGGTTAATTTTTGGGTCAGTTATTTTAGGGTTTAAGGTTGGGGTAAAAGAGGGATAATTTTGGCGCGTTGAGTGTGTGAGGGAGAGTGAGGGTGTGGATTTTTTTTATTTTTATTTGACCTTAGGCTGACCGGGTATAAAAGTGGAGCTCGGGTTATGGTTTAAACGAGTGGACCGGGTTTTGATTTTATTAAAAGGTGGATTTGGGCTGGGGAAGAGTAGATGGTGGACTGGGTTTAGATTAGGATGGATTAAAAGAAAAGGATTTAAGGGTTTGTTTTAAGCTTAGGTAATTTAAGGGACCAGGGTTGTAATTTCTGAATTCCAAAGGACTGAATTTGCCAATCTTCCAAAATTTATCTAAGGGTGATTCTTGACTAATTGACCAAGCATGACTTTCCCGGATTCGTTCCTGAGCCCTTTTCCGTATCCCGTGCTCGTTTTCTTTGCCGGGTTTTTCGCGATATCCGTCCCTGCATAGACAAAACACAAAAACACTATATCTTTTGGCATTATAGTCGGGTTTTTGGTCATTTTGGTCCGGTATTGGTCAAATAAAGGTATGTGAATACGCAAATACCAATAATCAAGGGAGAGTCGACATAGTATTTAAAATAGTTTGGTGAGTGTTAGAATTGTGCAACCCACAATGTCTTTGGAAGATTTCGTAAATTTAAAAAATATAGAAGTAGGTACATGCTTGAGGAAATGTGATCGAGTCGTGATGCCTTAGAATAGGCATACGTAAGTATGTTTGATTTGTCGTTTTTTGTATATTTATATTTTCCAAAGAAAATACAACGAATGTATTTCCCCGGGTCGTAGTCCCAACGAAGGTTGAAGTCGAGTTGTCGGTAACGGTATCAAAAAGTGAAGTGAAATGGTGTAAAAGAGTGATATTTTGGTGTTTTTACACTACGAATATGAAATAACAACTAAAAACAAGTACTCAAGCTAAGAGTACAAGCAATCTAAGCACACGAATCCTAAAACGTAAATTTAAACTTAAAAACGTACATTATGATTTTTTTTTAAAACGTACCTAAAAAGTGAAATCCTAAATTATAAGTCCTAAAAATATAAAAATAATTTTCCTATGTTCTAAATACTACAAGAAAATTTTAGAAAAAAAAGAATTATATTTTTTTGATTTTTTTTTTTTTTTTTATGAATTAAAAACTAAAAGAAAGTAATTAAATGATTAAAAATAGTAAATGATTTTGGAAAATTATGAGATTTTGCTGGAAAATCTAAAATGATATGAAGAAGCTATGAAAAATGAAATTTGAACTTTGCTAAACCCTAATAAGCAGTTTGGGGGAAAAGCAGTTTCAAATAAGCTCTTGAAATATGCTCTACAGTACCAAAATTCACCAAAAGCTCAAAAACAGATGAACACACCAATTAAAGCTTAAAACAACTTATTAAGACCAAATAAGCACTCAGGAAAAGCAAATAAGTAGTTGTGCAGTTGACAAAATTAGGGCAAAAACAAATGAGTGAACAACCCACTTTAATCCACTCTAGAAGCTAGTAAAAAGCTAATTAGGGGAAACTGAAAGCTGATTCTAAAAGCTAGTACTACAGACTACTTCTAGACCAAAATTGTCCAAATTTCACTATCAATTGCTAATTCGATTGAGGCCAAGAACAGATGCACTTGGGACAAAAATTGATTGTAGGTCTGAAACAGTCCTAATGGGGCTTTTTGCAGACAACTTTTAAGCTAACTGATACGCTACTGAGTGAATTCCAATCTCAGAACCTTAAAGCTAGTACTACTAACTTCTAGCAAACCAAATTTCAGGCACTAAGCTTAAGTGAATAAGCAGTTGCATAGGAAAAAAAAGAAGCTGAGATGAGCAAAAGATGTGCAGGTCTGCACAAATAAATCTGATGCAGCAGCAATGGATTTTTGCACTTAACTCTTTCAATTCCACATGAATCAATACCTACTCTTGGAACTTCACTTTAAACACTGAATGGAACTCAAAGATGCCAAAGGTTATGTCCTAAATAAGCTCAGCTTATACTGAGCTTATAAGGGCAGGTTAAGATATAATATTTGCACCTATCAGCTCAAAACTTCAAAAGGCATCAAAACCACTTAAAATCTATCAGAAATACCTTATACAAACTTAATTAAGCTAGATCAAAACTTATCTAATTGTAAATGAACAGTACCAATAGCTTTTGAACACAAACAGCTCTAATGCCAAACACCCTCTATAAGAAGCTGATTTTGAACTTTAGAACTAGAGACCACCAAATAAACCTATCAATCCTCTTAACTACTGATTATATGACTTATAATTATCCTATTAAGCAACTTTTAACCATAAAATAAGCACTTACTAAGCTATAAGCTACTGTGGCTGTTTTTGATTTTTTATAAAGCTTTTGAGAGCAAATTGAAATTAAAGCACTAACTACTATCAATTGAGCTATATCTATTCTAATAAGATTAGAAATGATTAAAATAAGCTGAAAGAACAGTAATAAGCTAATGGAAACAGATCTACGCTAATTAAGCTATAAAATGCAAATTTAACTAAAAATTGAAAAGAACAAGCTTACTTTTTGCCTTAGCTAAACAAAGGCACCAATTATGGCAGCTACAAGCTCTAGCTTATTCATAGAATAAGCTAGTTAAGTCCTTCTTGCCCCTCCATTGCAGGCAACTTCCAAAAGCTTTCCACAATATGCATAGGTTTGACTTTTGTTGACTTTTGAGAATTTTTTAGACTAAAGCTGATTTATTCTAATTAAAGACTCACAATAAGCTAATCAGCTTATATGAGCTTCTACTAATAAGAAAACAACTTATTGAAGCTGAGATTTAAGACTTGAAACCATATTTTCGATTTTTTTTTTTTTTTTGGAATTTTCTGATTTAAACGACAACAATGAAAGGAAATGATCAAAAGCTCATAATAAGGTAAGAGTAGCTTATAAAACAGTAAAACAACTAATACTAACAACTTTAAATGGAAATGAGATTCAATAAGCAATATAGATGAAAAAGTAAAGCTAAGATTTCATTAAACAAAAGCTTGATTACACTATATGAAACTTGAAAATACAATTCATAAATCATAATTACAGCATAAAATTAACTAAAAACTACTTGATAATCAGAGGAGATGAGGGCTCTATTTATAGCCGAGCTTGGATGCTTCTAGGGCTGCCATGTCATCAATCCACACCATTTTGTGCTTCTTCAAGTTGATTTCAGCCTTTGGATCATCTTTTGGTCATCAGTCAATCATCCTCAGCCCTTGGATCACTATACCACGTCCCATCAGCCAATCAGAGGCCTTCATTTGCCCTGGGATTGCTGACATGTTAGTCTGACATGTCAGATATCTTTCTAGAAGTTCGTGAAAAGTACACAATTGTCCTTAATCTCGGTTAATTTCTGGGATGGGTAAATTAGGGTTCATGAGGTTTGGGTAATTAGGGGAAAAGGGGCGCGGGTGAAAATGTTTGACCGGTAATTAATATTATTGACCGGGTAAGTGGGATTGACCCGGGTTGTGGTATGGGTTGGAGCGGATAATGGTTTTGGGCTTGTGGGATCATGGGTTGGGCTTGTGGGTTATATCTTGGACTGGACTTGGATTTAATTTGAAATCCGGATATGTAGTATAGAGTTTAGGTTTTTAAGAAACTAATTTTGATAAGGACTATTGTTGTAATTTCTGAAATTCTAGGGACTAGTTTTTCCAAACTCTAATAATGTGATCCAAGGGCTTGTCTTGTCATTCTTTGATTCTTCAAGGACTTGTTTGACATATTTGCTTCCCGGCTTCGGCTTTAAATATCTTTTCCAAATCTCGTGCCCGTGTTTTCCGGGTTTTTCTTTGATTTTTGTCCTTTTTCGTTTATCCGTTGCCTGCACAAACATAAACACAAAAACACAATATCTTTTGGCAATTTGGTTAGTTTTTGGTTATTTTGGTCTGATTTTGGTCAAATAAAGGTATATCTTTAAGCATATACCAATGTTGATTCCATTGTTTGTATAAAGTGGTAGAAAGTAAGTTGAGCGTATTTATATCAGTATACTAAAGTGTTTGTGTAGCATAAATTACCTAGAAGTCACATAATTGTCTGGAGGATGGAAGACACGGAGAGCGAAAGACTATAAAATATTTTGTGAAAAATCAGTTCTAGTTTAGGTCTCAATTAGACCCGTTTCTCTATAACTATAGCTCTGATGTCAATCTGTAACACCCCAATTTCGTGATACGCAGCGGAATTCAAGCCGTGTGTTACTCGACGGTACAACAATTATAATAATAGAAAATGATCTCTAATTGAGTCGTTTTAAAAGATTTATCATTCGAATATCAGAGTTTACAAAATGAGGTCCCAGTAGTTGAAAATTTTACAAAATAAGTTTTCGAATGATAATAAAATTTATAGCCCTTTTGATGTATTCGTGCTCCTCCATGCCACCCTCGTTCATTATGGACCTGAGATAAACATGCTAAAAGTGTCAACACAAAGGTTGGTGAGTTCATAGAGTTTATAAGTAAAACAGTTGATTTCAGTAGTCAAAGGTTGAGTGAATCCATAGTGTTTGTAAGCAAATCAGTTTAACACAAGTTTCAAGTTTAATAGACAGTGGGCCTCGTTGTTGCACCCATAAATTCAGTAGTAGCAATACTGTATCATTACAATACCGTATTATTGCTCTAAGCCTCATGACACGCAAACGTTAACAGTTGGACATCATAGTAATGAACTACTGATGTAAGTTACTGACATCATAAAGATATAAGTAACAAGGCCCTCGGGCAGGAGCTTGCCAACTTCCTGTTTAATCTCAAATAAAGTGCATTTGACTATCTATCTGGCTAGCACTAAGGCTATCTATCCGGCTAGTACAAATGGGTCGTCAATTCCAATAGATCTATTCACTATATTCGCGTTCACTCGCAAGTGATTAATGATTCATGATATGAGGGACTTTCAATGGCAATAGTGGTTAACTAAGGCAATATCAACAGCATACATAGTGTACTTGTGTTCAGCATGTAATAAGTTTCAATAAGCAAATAGAGTGTTTCATCAATCGAGTAAAACGAGTAAGATTCGTAAGTAAAACGAGCATGTATCTCCCCCAAAGAGTTCAAAATAAGAAAAGAGGGGCTATGAAACTCACCTTAGTAGTCTGGATGGAAAACAAATCAAGTATAGCGAATAAAATGCTCCGACACGCAACCTACGTGAATATGTCAAGTTTCAGTATTCGTATTCAAACATACGTGATTTTTAATATTTGTATCGCAATGTTTTGTTAATGGTAAATGTTAAATGAGACAAAATGAAGTCTCTTCAAAAGTTGGTAGATGATAAGATTTTATCATATTTCATATTTTTATGTTTATGTTTCGTTTGTTTCTCGATATATATGTAAGTTTTATAGAAATCCGTTCTCGATATATATACTATCTCGTATATGTAAGTTTTATACAAAATCCTGAGTTGTTAATTTTATTTCTAATATAAGTTTTATAACAAATCCCAAATCATTAAGTAGTGAAATATATTATCGAAGTATATATCAAAATATTGCACTTTACACCCTTGTAGTTTTTAAAAATGACATTTTATACCCACAACTATAGATCGTTGGCAAAAACAGCTCTTATGTTAATAACGTTGTAATATTTACAATTTTGGCCCAAAAAAACTCAAATTTTCAGATTTGGCAAGTTTTACCCCTAAGGTTTTAATATGTTTTGTTCGAAGTCCTAGTTTCGTTTTAAGCGCGTTTTTTATTTAGAAAAAGGCGAGGCTTGCTACGACTTATTGAAATATGTTATGATAAGTTTGAAAATAAGTTGTAAATGGCTTATTGGCTTATATTTCAGCTCATAGCTTTAAAGAGAATTAAAATGGGTGCGTTTGGTTATATGCTCGACAAGGCAAAAACAAAAATAAATAAAGACGAGGCCTTATGAGTTTTTTACTACGTTCTTGATCCTTTCAATAGTTTGCTACGTGATCTTTCTAATGGTTTAGATTCGAAGTTCTAAGCTATGGTAGTTTGCTCGCAATAATTTATCGAAGAGGGGGTGTTGGGGCGTTTTGGATAAAGGGAGTGTTTGTTTTACACGCGACAAGCCCAAAAGAGGCTCAAATAAAAATGAGGCGAGGCAATATTTCCGTGACGCTTTTGTTCCTTTATTATCTTTTCTGTGAGGTCTTTTAAATTGCCAAGTTTCAGATTTTATGGACTTCATTTGATGGTCGAATTAAATGGCCAAAGATGGTTACTTGGGACAGTTTCTCGCTAAGAAAAAGAAAAAGAAAACGATTTGGTTTTTAACTTTAAAACTTACGGCCTGATTTTTATAACATCTTAACAAGATTATAAGTCTATATATTTGATTCTTAGAGGGTTTCATAAGTTGTGATTTTAAACTATCAAAAGAAATTAAATTTGGGGCGTTTGGTCTTTTGGCTCGTGACAAGGAAAAAGGGCTCAATATACAATGTGATACCTAGGTGTTTTGGCTAGGTTAGTGGGGCATTTTGGAGTGTCCTGGGTGGTGGTTAAAAGATCTTTTTGGCTGGGTCTAATACCTTTAGCTTGTGGTAGAAAAATGAGGCGCAACATGGGCGTTTGGGACTGTTTTAGCGTATAGATCAGGAAAACAGAAAACAAGATTCGTGGTGTGTTGATGGTTTTAATGGTTTGAATACATGTTAAATAGATTATAAATGTTATGTAAGAGTGAATAGAGGTTGGAAAAGACTTACAATAGCTCATATGAGCTTAATTGCGAGCTGCTGTGATCTAGTAGCAGAAAACGATCAAAATAGAATCCCAAAGTGTATAATACCGAATCCAATGCCCCTTCTTGCTTCTCTTGGCCTGAACACAGTAGCTTAGATTGTATGTGTGACTGTTTGTGTGTTCGAATAAGGGATGAGTAAAAATGGGGAGGTTAGGTCGATTTATATAGGAAAGTTTTCTAGGGTTTATTAAATGGAAATTTGCCACTTGTAGAAGTTTGTTAGGATTAGGAGGGACATGGTGAGGTGTGTGTATATAGACCATGTTTTAGGTTGTTGGTTCGAATGGTTTTAAAAGAGTATACTTGTTTGATTTCCAGCTTCATGGTTCGAATGGTGGAGAAGAAACCATGTGCATGGCTTGCTATATTTGACCTGGGTGTTGAAGATTAAGGATACAAGGTGATGTGTCTTAATTTGTGCCTTGTTATTGTTTAGTTGGCTTAAATATTAGTTAGAAACTAATTAGGGCTTGTTTGGTTGGTTTTTGGTTCGAATTGGACTATATGGAGTAATGTGGATTGAATATGGCTCAAGGTACTTGTACCTTGAGCTTGTTGATGTTGTACATAAGTTTTGGACAATAGAAGACTTGGTTGAAGCCCTTGATTAAGTTTTGTCGCATTTAGCTTAGGTTTAGTTAGGTTTAAAGTAGTAAAAGTGTAGTTTTTGCATTTCATGCATTAGGTACTTGTACCATAGGCTTTAAGAACTTGTACTTTAGGTTTGAATATTATAAGAAAACTAGGTTTAGGCTTTAAGAACTTGTACTTTAGGTTTGAATATTAGAAGACTTGGTTGTACATGGGCTTGAAAGACTTGCACATTTATATTTTATAGAAATCATATACATATAATTAGGGTTTGTGATTTTATTTACATAAAATCATAGTTTTTGTAAATCTAGGGCTTGTAACTCGAAATAAAGTAAATTTGAGTTTTTGTGCTTTAATGACTTGTACCTTGGCTTGAAAAACTTGTACATTTATAATTTGTAGAAAACATGTCCCTAGTAATTAGGGTTTGTGAGTTTAGGGCTCGTATTGGGAGATAATGTAAAGTTAGGGTTTTGTGCTTTAGAAGCTTGTACCTTAACTTTGAATGAGTTGTACTTTAGAGTTTCAGGGTTTAGTTACTCATAATCATAGTTATAATAGTTAGGGTTTCATAAAAACTCTAATAGATAGGAAACATTTAGTTTAAATGTTTATTAATCATATGTTAACGAAATATCCTAAAATGGTAAAAGTGGTAAACTTTATACTTGACATATAAGAATATTTATGTGAAATAAACATTAAGGTGTTAGTGTCGGTCCGTGTGAGCACGTTTATTGGGAAAGTGAGTTATGTAGTTGTGATCAGATAAACTGATTACGTTAAAAAAATATTTTAGATGTGGAAAATGGACATATATTCTTTCGTTAGAATATTAATACAAGTGAAATTTTACTGGTGGTTACAGTGCTAACCAACATATGACTAATAACACTAATAAGATGTTTGGTGGTGTTGATATTACTGATTTAAAACGTACTGTTGGTCATCCTAATGGTACTTTGGCTAAAATAACTCATGTTGGAAACTTAAGGTTAAATAACAATGTGGTTTTGTTTGATGCGTTAGTTGTGCCTAAGTATTCTATGAGTTTGTTATCTGTTCATAAGATGATTAAGGATAGTAAGCTTACTGTTGGTTTTGATGAAACTACCTGCTATATTCAGGATTTGAAAAAGGAGAGTGTTCTGGGGACTGGTAGTGAGTTTGGTGGTCTATACATATTTGATAAGGATCCTACTTGTCTTGCTTTGACTAATCTGAGTGAGTTTTGTGTGTATCATGTGTCTAAAGAAGTCTGGCATACTAGGTTGGGTCATCCTGCTAATTAGGTTTTGAAATTGTTAAAAGGTTCACTAAATCTTACAAATATAAACCATGAAGGTCCTTGTGAAGTTTGCCATAAGGCTAAACAAAGCAGGGATTCTTTCCCTTTAAGTGAAAACAAATCCACTGTTTTTGGGCAACTAATATATCTTGATTTATGGGGGCCTTATAAAGTGATTAGCAGGGAGGGTTTTAGGCATTTTTTGACCATTGTTGATGATTATAGCAGACCTGTTTGGGTGTATATGCTTAAAACCAAAGATGAGGTGTTTGGAATGTTTGTAAAATTTTATAACCTTGTTTTAACTCAGTTTGATAAAAAGGTTAAGGTTATAAGGTCTAATAATGGTACTGAGTTTGTTAATAATAAGATGTCTGATTTTATTAATACTATGGGAATAATACATCAAACTACTTGTGCATATACACCACAGCAGAATGGTATAGCTGAAAGGAAACATAGACATCTGTTGAATGTTGCCATAAGTCTTATGTTTCAGGGAGTGATTCCTCTTGTGTTTTGGTCTGAATGTGTTTTAACTGCTACATATCTGATTAACAGGCTTCCTTCCTCTGTTTTGAATGGTAAGTCACCTTTTTCTTTGGTGTATAATAAGGAACCAAACTTGTCCCATTTGAGGAGTTTTGGGTGTTTGTGTTTTGCTGCAATTTTAAAAGGATATGATAAATTTTCTTCTAAGTCTGAAAATGTGTCTTAATTGGTTATGCTAGTGGTAAAAAGGCATATAAGTTGCTGAGACTTGAAAATAGGCCTGTTTTATATTCTAGTGATGTCAAATTTTATGAAATTGTTTTTCCTTTTAAAATGAGTCAAAATTTGTCTACTGAGTTTGAGTCTGAAGTAACAACCTTAAACTTTTTTGATTGTTTTGAAAATGAGTTTAAAACTTCATCTGAAACTCCTGTCCCTAATCCCAGTGATGATTTTCATGAAGGAAATACATCTGTTGGTAGAGAAGGTAGAGAACATCAACCAGATGGGGTTGTGGATACTTCTGGTTTGGATAATTTAGAGCAGATACAGTATCCTGTTTCTGATAGTATTCCACAACAACCTCGACATGATGTTACCTCTACAACTCCTTTAGATGACAACTATTATTCTGAGGGAGACTTTGATCCTGATTTTGAGGTTCATGTTTTTTAAAATGTGTGGTAATGAAACAGAGGAAGGGAGACATAGGAGGTCTAATAGACCTTCTAAGTTGCTTGTCAAGTTGAATGATTATGTGTTAGATTCTAAAGTTAGATATGGACTTAATAAATATGCTAATCATTGCTTGTTAAGTGCTGAGAATTGTTGTTTTGTCACAAATTTAAACAAAACTGCTGAGCCTACTTCTTATGAGGAGGCTAGTGATGACGTATAGTCCACATTCGGGTCACGAACCCGACCAATGGACGCTACTACCACTCAAGCCCATCACGAATGGGGTCAAGCCCATCATGAATGGGCTATCACGATAACGGTTTGGGCTTACGAAGGCCCAAACCCGAAGTTATTTATGATCTTGATATAGGATATCTCTTATTTATGGGATATGTATCAAACGACCGACTTAGGCGGGATACGCCGAAGGGTAAGGAACACGAAACCAACAAGGATTTCGTGTGTATATATAGAGGGCATCTCGGCTCTCATTGAGGTACGATCTAATAACCCTAACTCTTCAACTAAACCCTAAAACCGATTACTTACTCTCACGCCGGAGGATAATCGTGGGAGACAATCCCACGATAAGCTTAACGGTGTCTTTTTGTTCTCTTAGTGCGCAGGTCTCAAGCATTAAGATCTAATTGATACGGAAACATGGAACGCCCAACTTTTGTATCAATAAGTGGCGCCATCCGTGGGACCCTACACTAAGAACTTTACTAAGAACTAGAATGACAAAGCACGAAAACCCAAACCTGCGGACTCCGCAGGCGAAGAAAACGCATGGTGACCTACAGGGGGAAAAGCAGCAAATTGATTCAGCCACTAAGCAGGCCTCTGGAACAACCAGCGCGCCCAAAAACCGAGGATCATACTCAGATCTGGTCTTTACTACAGTAGAACCGGTCGCAAGAACTACCCATGCTTCTACAACAACCACTAGCACGGAAGATCTACAGCGCACTCCTCTCACCATGCCAGAATTAGACCTAACTAAGCCACCAAATGCGCCTATCCGAAACAAGGGTCCTGATTTGGAAACAGACATCCTCGCGCTAGAAGGAGTCACACCTGAACTAGCTCCAAGTGATTTCGTATCTCAAAACTACGAAACCTTGGCTGCGCTTATGCGAGAGGAAGCGAAAAAGAGGTCAAGCCAGAGTCTGCAAGCCCGACTCAACTTTGACCCTAAGCATGAAGCATCCCCACCGCGTTACCGAAAGGAAAGGGGCGAGAAGGATAGCCGCCAACACCTAGTGTTTACTAGGATAGGAAGGAAAGTTGTGGGTGATGAAGCAGCCGACTTACAGTATCCGGAGGAGCATGAAGACGATGGACGACGCACCAATGTCCACGCTAGGCTTGGCAGTCGCAGGATTCACGATAGGCTTGGGCGACGGTGCTCCCCAAGCGAAAGTCCTTCAAGCTCGGATTCCGAGGATAGTCGGCGCAAGCGCCGCAAAAGAGTAAGCTCATCCTCAAGTGACTCCTCGGACAACGAGGACAAAGAAACAGGACACTGGAAGTCCAGGAGAAGATACAGCGACCAGGAGGACGAAGATATGTCTCGTCCCTGGCGCTGCCAAAAGGTTGACGCATTCACTCGGCGCATCAGTGATTTTTCAGAAGATAAGAGAAGGCGCATGCCCGCTAATGTCAAAACTTATGATGGAACAGGTGATCCTGACGACCACCTAAAAATTTTCGAATCAACAGCTACTATCGAAAATTGGCCACAACCTGTGTGGTGCCACATGTTTAATTCTACGTTAGTAGGGAATGCGCGAAACTGGTTCAGTAAGTGATGCGCGTGTGCGTATGCTCTAATTTATACCCACGGTATGTCGTTGTGGTTTTAGCAGTATTCAAGTTTTAAATTTATATTTAGCCGACTTATCAATAACACACACACTTTAACGAGCAGTGTACCCGGTCAGTATGAATATAATGGTAAGTAGAGTGTCGATCACTAAGAGTGGAACGTATTATCTAGTTATCCTAATCAGTATTTTAATATCTTAAGTTAGCTATACAACCTAATCTAACGCAAGGGGGTTCAGCCTGAAAGACTGGCACGGTTTGGTTATGATTAAATATAAACTAAACTAATAGGCACGAATCAGCGAATAGCACACACGTACACAGATAAATACTCGAGACAATAAGAAGACCTGTCCTGATAGTTAAGTAGCTTGTCACTTGTTTTATTGCTAGTTTTATATGAAGTGTATAGTTCGATGCAACGCACCGAGATTAAGTCCTTTCTCGTTGGTTCTAATCTTATCGGCGAGTAAACCCTTAATGATTACTTATGACTATCCTATTTATCTTTCTTCCTACTTTTCTACAGACGATAGAATGCATAGGCGATCTAATAAATAGGCGAGGGCAGAGGCATGGCGACCCGATCAACGCTCAGCTAGACACAGAGGTTATCAATGCACTAATAAAAGTCACCAAAGACATCAACATATAAACTTTAATTAATGGGAAAACAGTTTTAAGGGAGTGCAACCTTTCCGTTGTCACATTACACAAGCCACCAATCCTGATGAATTAAAGTTTACTAATACAATAAAACAAAACTACTTAATGAATTGAATACATGCAGGACCTTCTTACAGCTCTTGTATCTTCGTTCAAGGTGTGTCTTGTGCTGCTACTTCGACTGAATTCGTCCTAGGGTTTCTGTCTTCTCGTACTTAGCTAAATGTCAAACCTTCGAAATTCGTCTGGTCTTGGGGTATTTATAGTTTCTGTCTGAGGGTAAGATGCGGCGCATTGACTTAACTTCGCGTGGGGTCCAAGATTAATATATTCAGGAATATTCGTACACCGCCAGAAGATGCGGCGTATCTTCATTCTTAGATGCGGCGCATGTCCTTTGCTGTCTTGGATCGTATCTTGTGAAATCTTGATAGTGATGCGCCGTATGTAATAAGTAAGATGCGGCGTATCTGGAGCAGAATGTCTTGATCTTGTACATTTCAGTAGACTCTTAACTTCTTGCTTGTTTTGCTCCATAATTAGTCCAAAATCGCCAAGTTTCACCAAATGCTTGTTTTTAACTGAGAATTACAAAAGTAAACATTAACGTATCAGTTCTCACAGATAATATAATAAAACAAGTCAAATAAATAGGATAAATGACGGTAATAAAATGTACTTATTTGAGTTCATCAAATATCCTCCCACTTGAACTTTACTTGTCCCCAAGTAAACCTTAGAATTAATCTTATGAAAATGTATCCTAAAAGATATTAGGATTTATTTTTATATTTAAGCATGTATTCATTTTTGTCATAATCACACAACCAAACACTTAACGAATTAGAAGTAAAATAAAATATTTTGATAAAAGCAAATCTAATCGTTTAACTGTCCAGTCGTGACGAATATTCTATCATAGGCTTGGCAAGTATACGCATCTCCCCCACTAAAGCCAAGGAATAACCAGTCTAAAGCGGTAAAAAGGGTTTGTAGGCTTAAAGGTTAATCATTCTTCTTAATCTCTATCGATCTCAAATTCCAGAAAAGGCGACAAAATCACAAATACATGATCGAATCCACGAACACGATACTTGCAATTGCTCAAATCCTTAACTCGAATAAGCTAAAGATAGGACCAAGTAATCTTCAACAATAATATTATATCAAAAAGGGCGACAAAATCATAAATACATAGCCGAATCCACGACTACGATACTTAAGATTGCTCAAATCCCTAATCTCAATAAATCAAAGGTTTGGATAAAGAATAATATAGGGTATGGATAATATTTGGGATACAAATTGGTGTAAAATGAAAAAATAAACAAAACAGATAAATTAAAATCCTAAGTGTGGTTAATTACTATCCCAACCATCCCATGAATAAGACTCATATCATAGAATAACTCACGCTTTAACACTTGAAACACACGCTTTAGGTAGACACGAATTATACTCAACAAGATCTCAATCAAGGAATAACCTTTAGTTGGCGTTCCCATAACGTTCAGCTCCCACTCAATCCATAGATATAATATACAACAACTAGTGGTGATATCAACACTTAATACAAAACTTTACATAAGTTGGTTAAAACAAACATCCAACTCTTCCCTTTTTCTTTTTTCTTTTCTCATTTTTTTTCAATTTTTTTTTTCTTTTTTTGAAACATAAACATAGATGTGTAAAATTTCACAACTTTTCTATCACTTTCTTTCCGGATAATTTTTCCATACTTTTCATGACTTCAGAAATAACGGTAATAGTGAAAGTAGTAAACACACGAAAAATAAACTCAAAGATATACAATATTTACTTTCACTCCAATTGCATTGTGCAATTTCCCGACCTAACCAAAGATAATGAATTACGCACGCGAACACAGGTAATGTAAGGAAACACACTTTGCCTAAAGCAATTAACCAACCACGGATTTTAATCTACAGGGTAGGCTAAGGTGTAAGGGTGTAACGAAACATTTTAAACATTGGTGTAAGAAACGAAAGGAATGGCTCTGAGTGTTTTTCTAGGGGTATCTTACTCTAAAAATGAGAGTAACAAAAGGGTTTATACGGGGGTTAACTAACCAGTGTAGTTAGCTAATAACACATAACATATAAAGGCTATTTGGGTGTAATCCTAGAATTTTATCAATTTAGACAAGTCATTCCAATTATATAAAATAATACTTATTATGGTGGTCTCGAATAGTATACAAGCCAAGTTCTAAAGTTTACAAGTCACCGGCACACTCATAGATTTGTGAATTTTGAAAAATCACAATTTTTGAAAATAACGTTATGTGTGCAGCTATGCAACTTAGATCTTAAACAAAAACATGCTAAAAATTTTAAATTTTGATATATTAAGCACATTTTAAGCATATTTTGAAAAGTTTAGGACAAGTAAGTGTTCTAATTCTCCAATCCCCCCACTTAAGTTAAACAACGTCCTCGTTGTTTGTATCAAAGGTTAAAAACTGGAAAATAAAAGAATTAGAACAGAAAAACTCCCCTGAGATTTGCTCGGTATGATCCTCCATTATTTGTATAAGAGCAAAAATCATCTTTCTTGTAGATGAGAACATTTAAGCTTCATAATTGATGTATCCACAGGAAATGCAGGAATCTATAATACCACCAAGACTTTAAAAACACCTAAATTAAGAAGGTTCAAACTTGCATAATACATTAGTAGTTAGTAAAAATAAAACTTAAAAATTAAAATGAAAATCATCAGGTCAGTCGATACGCCGTATCTTATGGAAGAAGATACGCCGTATCGAGCCTGGAATAATTACGAATCAGAATGGAAGATGCATCGCATCCTTAACCAGGGATGCGCCGCATTAAAATAAACTGACAAAAAGTTTTAAAGTTAAAAATAAAAATTTAGAAAAATAAAATAAGATATGACCAGAGCAGGAGATGCGTCGCATCTAGGGATTGAGATGCGCCGTATCTTCTGCGGGCCTGACTGACTCGACACAGAACAGAATAGTAAAAATTTTCTGGGTTGTCTCCCGGTCAGCACTTGTCTTTATTCCAGAGTCTTCAAGTTAGACTCACGTTCAGCTCTTTATTTTGTTCTTGTCATGGTCCATCCTTCTTCTTTCATCCGAAAGATGTTCCCGTATAGCTCCGCAACATTTTCTTCCGTTCGACTTAATCTAGTATAACTCTTGGTCTTCGTCGCAACATATTCTTCATCTGGTCCTAAAGAGTATTTAATGACTTTAAATTTTTCAGAAATAATCATGGGTGGCTTATTATAAGGGATCCCAAGTAGTTGACACTTTCTTTTGATGAATTCTTCTTCGTCTTCTTCAACAAACTTAAAATAAGGATCCTTAATCAAATAGTCATCAAGTTCATCAATTAATGACTTATTGTAATCATCATCTTGAATTGCCTCCTACTCTCTTTCTAATTCCCATTGTAAGCGTCGACTAAGCTTTGTGTAATCATCAAATTGTCCATGCACCCATTCCCAGAAAGTAGTATTCGATGTTCACTTTAGCTCTTTCAAGTATTCGATCCTACCCTTTTCTTGCAAAGCCTCCGCTTTTTGTGGGCAGTCTTCAACATTATCATACCACTCGTAGTCTTCAAAGGTTACATCGTTTCCAACTCGTTTCATTCCAATTATACTTCCCCCATTACAGGTTCCGTCACTCTTATAATCACAGGTTGGCCATTTACTACTTCCATCCTTGAAAACGAAAGGTTTACAAGTGTGATCAATATGCTCAAATTCCCATGGTTTATCCCAAACCCATGGTATTTGGTCATTCCATTCATAGTACCAGGTGTTTTTGAAATCATCATAAGTTTTGAATCCTGGTAGATCTCCAGTAAGCACATCAGCGTCGATTTGAAGAAGGTAATTAAATTCTTTGAATTGTTTGCACAAAGGTGTCTCATAATTGAACAGATCAATGTCTATGTTGAATAATTCTTCAATGCCCTCATTGATTGTTGAATCATTAAGTGACGACCCATAGTCGCTCTCTACTTCTTCATCTTCCCCTCTCATCCAATATACCCATAACGCATCTTTAGTAGCTCGATCCATGCTCTTATGGTTATTGAACTTACTAGCCAACCAATCTGAAAAATCAACATTATTAGGATCGTGAAAGCTAGTTGATGAGGCGAAAAGTGTACCGCTTTTAAGGGGTCATTTAAGCCCGAAATCGTATTTATTTGATCAAATATTGCCCTAAATCGTTCCTTTTGTCATTTTAGGTACTTTTGAGGAGAAATCTGGAAAAGGAGGCATTTTGGACGTTTTTGGAGCATAAAAGTGAAGAAAACGGCAAAGTCTCAAAATTGTGCTGAAAGTCACCTTTGACGGCGTCAACATTAACTCCAGACGGCGTCATGCCTTGGCAAGAAAAGTTGGATGTGAAATTTACTCATGACAGGCCAGTGAGTTTGCATGAGAATTCTGACGGCGTCACGCTTTAACTAAATCAAGGGCGTCACGGCTTAAATCATAAGGGGACGGCGTCACGTTATAGGTCCGACGGCGTCAAGCCTTGATAAGCCAGAATGGATTTTTGAAGAGCTAAAGAGGGACGGCGTCAAGATGGTCATCCGGGAACCCTAAAAGCGGCGAGGTGACGGCGTCACAATGCATAAGGTGACGCCGTCAGATGTCAAAGTCTATATATAGTTTTCTAATTTTTTGTCATTAAGAGAGAGCTTAGTGTGTGGAATTTTGGGATAAAACCCTAAGACGATTTTAACTACTTTTTCAGGGCTTTTTGCCCTGAGATCTTCCATGTTTCATTGAAAGATAAGTTATCAATTAATCATTCAATATGTCTATGTGTTGTTTGATTCTATCTTATGCTTGTCTTTTGTTTAACATGTTAGGCTAATTTTATCTTGTGTTTGCTTAGATCTAATGAAACCTAGCTATTGATTATTGGTTGTTAGTGTGTTGTTAGTTGTATTGGATGATTGTTTATCTATGTTAGGCTTAAGAAAACTGGCTAACTTCCTATTCGGTAACTTGCTTGAACGTCTTAAGAAACATGAACCAAACGCGTACTAAAGGTTTTTATGGTTGTATTTAATGCACAAGCGAATTCTAGTGATCCCATGTTAGGAGCTTCCTAGCCGGCTCGACATAGGAGTGAAGTAGGAGCTTGTAGAGTTTGGGGAAGTAAGTACGCCACCCCACGAATGGTATTAAGGAATACACCCGTCATCCACGCGACTAATACACACTAATTAACCGGTAAAAGATAGTTAGGGAGTAAGGAAATCTAAGTAAACACATTTCTCTACACATAAGTTTCTCACCACTTTTCATTTTATTTTCATTTATTTTATTTTATTTGCATTTGTAGTAATTTGGGTTAGTTGACTAGCAACTAATTCCGCCCACTCCTTCAAAACCCGAGATTTTACTTGCTTTCATAAAATTATAAAAACATAAAAAGAATCTTCCTCAACCCTTAGACCTAATTAGAGTAGCCTTTCACACCTAACGAACACTATTCCCTGTGGAGAACGATCAATCCCCCGTACTTACCACTACACTATACTACATCGGTCAGGTACACTGCCTGGTGGGTTGTAAGCCTCTTGAGATCCCTCGAGAGGTAAAACCTGTTGTAAGGTTGCAAAACCCACGCATCAAGTTTTTGGCGCCGCTGCCGGGGAATAGTTATTGTTTAGGTTGAATTTTTATTTCTATTAGGTCTACTCACTAGATTCCTTTCTAGTGAGATTTTTATTTTATTTTTCTAGGTTTTCTTTAGTCTATCTATTTTCTTCGTGTCTTTGTTCGTAACCATTACCGTCCGACATCATGGAAGATGGTAATATCCTTAACCCACACAACCCACCACCACAACAACCACCACCACCTCCTAGAGCCCGTACTTTAGGAGAGTATTCCCGTCCTAGCCACCACGGCTATCGAAACACCATTGAGCTCACTCAAGGAGCCAATATCACACCCTTGCGATCCGACACCATCCGGTTGGTGCAAAGCGGATGCGCATTCCATGGACTTCGTTCTGAAGATCCTAATCAACATCTCAAGGACTTTCTTAAAATCGTTGATTCTATAGACCTTGATGTTGCCACTCGAGAGACGACCCGATTGCGTCTCTTCCAATTCTCTCTGCGGGACCAAGCTATTCAGTGGCTAGAACGTCAACCCGCAGGATCCATCACCTCTTGGGACGATCTCACCACTCGTTTCCTTGCTCAGTTTTTCCCACCGGGAAGAACTACCAAGCTAAGGAATGATATCTTGATGTTCCAACAACGTCAAGGCGAAACTCTCTACGAGGCATGGACTCGATTCAAGGACTTACTCCGAAAGGTCCCTCACCATGGCATGGATCCTTGGCTACAAATCCAAATCTTCTATGATGGTGTCGATCATCAAACTAGAAGAGCCATAGATTACGCCGCCAATGGGAGATTGAGCAGGCTCAGTGTCGATAAGTGCTGGGAAGTCATTGAGGACTTAGCACAGTACGAAGAAGAAGAATGGGATGACTCAACATTCTCGGAAGGAGGGATTTTAAATTGCATGAATGCAACCCAAGAACAGCTGTTCGCAAACATAAAAAGGCAGGTTGAGAGCTTAATGAAAGCTGAGATACCTACGGCTGATAAAAATCCCGATGAGTGCGTGAACACAATTGGTAAACATACGTTTCGCCAATTCTCACGACAAGATGAGTTTGAAGGGATAATGTTAACTTTCGTGAACAACCAAGAGAGACGTATCAAGGAATTAGAAACTCACTTGAAAAACACCCAAGATATGTTCATGGAGCTAGCAGAAAAATTCATCTCGAGAATAAAAGAGAAAATTAGGGAAGAAGCCTCACACAAAAAGATCGAGAAGATCTTTGAACTCCCGGTCCCTAATGAACCATACAACGAATGGGATGATGAAACCCTCCTCCCCGAGCCTTCACTGTCAAAACCCTCTTATTTATTTAGATCCTCTCGCGAGAAAAACTCTCATGATCGCAGCATTTTCGTGGGGAGCATGGTTGTCACGCTCCCTAACTTTTATGAAGCTAGGAAACGGTCTTTTGGCTTTAAGCCAGGTGTGAGAAGAACTCAATTAAAGCACACCATCATTTTGAAAACCCCCTGGGAAAGTTCCTCCCACTCCCTGAATACTCGCCTTGATGGAAATTGGGACCCGAATAAGACGTCAACCGACCCTTTTCAACATTTTACTACACCCCGTGACAGTAACAAAACATTTGACCCAGGAGGAACTTGTTAACGAGACTAGCTATCAGGATTATTGACCCTGACTAGCTGCTCTCTTAAAGTACGAGGGGCTCATTTGTAAACTGGCACAAAGTAGCAAAATACGCTAATCTGACGGCGTCAGAATTTGCACTTGACGCCGTCACCCCGCCTGCACAGCAATAATAACTTTAATTCCATCACTTTCATCACAAACCCCACAAACCATATCCTCTCCAACCCCACCTCCGATTTTCCCAGGACAAATTCGCCAATTCCCGCTTCCAATCTTCACGTGGTAAGTCATTTTTACTCATTCTTTTCGCTTCAATTACTCATAGGATTTGTAAATTTCGAAAATCCCCAACTTGTGAAACCCTAGGATTGATTCATGCTTAGAACTCATAATGTGTTTTAATTAGTGTTATTTAACAAAGATTAAAGCATTTGATGATTGGCAATCAATTGGGTCTATTCACTAATAGGGAGGCCACGAATTTGAACCATAACCTGTGATCCAATCACCCATTTTTCTGCAAAAAGTGGTGTGTGGTTATTGAGCCTGAAGTTTGAATATTGATTTTTCCCTCGTAATTATGGATTTGAACACTGATCAAATCTGACGGCGTCACCTATCAAAGCGTGACGGCGTCAGACCTGTCTGATGCGCCACCAAGTCTTTTAATTCACATATTAACACTTGTATTCCTCCTGCTTTGTTCCAGATAATGAGTAAGCGTCAAAGACCCAGCCGAGGAAGTTCTTCCCGATCTCAACAAGAAAACTTTGGGGATACGGTCCTCAGTTGGGGTATCTTTGACAACGATGCTGCTACAAGCAAATACGCACAATTGCTACTGCACAAGGTCGAGAATGGAGCAGTGGTTGACTGGGGCTTTCTGAGGAGAGTAGGTCTTGAGCAGACTTTTCTCCAAAGTTTTCAGACAGATGGGTTTACCGGCCCCCAGTGGGAAAGACTGTTTAAGATTCAGGAGCCGGTATATGAGGAGTTGGTACGGGAGTTCTTTGCCACCTTTCATTTTGACATGGCTGAGGCGAGGACCGATGTGGGCGGTACCACGATCTATTTCAGGCTGGGGGGTGAGCTAAGGACGTGTTCTGTTACTGAGTTTGGGTGGAGACTGGGGTTATATGATCAGCATGATACCATTCAGGCAGGGTTCATGCAGAGGTTGTTGCATGGGGAGTCGATGAAGAATGATTTTAGATGCTCTATTTTCTGGCAGACTATTGGGGATGGGGTGTATACCTCGACCACTGTAGCATCCCAAATCAGGGATCCTAGGGTTCGGTTGACTCATCGTTGCCTCACCTACAGCTTGACAGGGCGTCACAGCTCTCACCACCGTGTCACAGCTTCTGATCTCTTCTACCTGTACACCATCTATTCTAATGATGTTTACTGCAACATCCCGTTTTGGGTTGCTAGCTTTATGCATGGTGGAGTTGGGGAGCGGGAAGGTGACAGGATTTATGGTGGGATGTTCATCACCCGACTGGCTCAGTCTTATGGAGTCCTCAGGCCCGAGGTCATGAGGTATTTGAGTGGTGATAAATGCAGGACGGTGAAGGAGAGGTCCCTGAAGCAGATGGAGGTGATCATGGAGATGCATGACGGGTCCTTTATGTGGTATCACCCAGTTGGAGCTGAGGATGATGGTGATGAGGATGACGATGAGGAGGAGGAGCCCCAGCAGCAGCAGCATGATGGGTATGAGGCCGGTACAGCTGATTACTACCGGCATATGAGCAGGGGGGACTGGCAGGCTCACCAGGGGACCTGGATGGGCCAGGTTGATGCTTGGAGGACCAGGGCGGACGAGAGGTTCGACTGGATGTATGATCACACGGTTCGTCAGATGCAGCATCTATCCACACGTGATCAGATAGACCCGCATCTGCAGATTGACCCTTTCCCGGGTCGTGAGCAGGATTACCCTCCATACGGGTACTACGGGCATCTTCCTCCTGGCTATGACTATCGCCAAGGACCCCCTCCCCAGTGATGTTGTGATTTGATGTTTTGATGTTTGAACAATTTGATATTTGGTTGTATGAGTTGAAACAATATGGTCTGTAATAATTTAGGGAAGGCATCTGTTTGCCTTAAAACATTTGTTACATTGATTTTTCTTTTATCGCATGCTAGCCTCATTGGATTGTTATTTTATTTGTTTTGTGTGTTTATCTATTTGTTTGTTTGATTTTATTTGTTTCCGTATGTCTGTTTAAATTTTATTATTATTGATTCATGTTCAAAACTAATTTGTGAAAATGCTTTATTTTGTTTTTAACTTCGTCTTAACTACATATAAAGGTATTTTGCAAAAGATAAGTGTAAGGGAAAGTCAAATCGGTTTATTAGAACACAAATTAACATGAATCGTAATAATATTAAATTAACATACATATTCGTATTTGTTTGAGTCAAATGCTTGTATCGAGTCATAATGATGTTTTGCAGGATTTCCAGGAAGTAAGTTAAAGGTTTTTCCAGAAATTTTCCGGAAACTTAAAACGAAAATTTTTGTCAGGTCATTTCTGACGGCGTCAGGGGTTATAACCTGACGGCGTCAGATTTAATTTCCAGAAATTTTTGAAAATTTTGTTTTCATAAAAAGTTTTTATTAAAATCTCCAACTTATAATCTCCAGGAATCTGCAAAGTTATCATTCCACAAGCATTATATCCTTATATATAGATTTTATCCCGCCGATGTTATGCAGGTTTTCGTGTTTGTTTTCTCAGGTTCAATAGGTTATTTTGGACAAGGAAATGTTTTGAATCAAGCTTATGGCGATGCATTAGTCATGGAGCTTCAACATTCTCTTTGGAGGAAGATTTAACCGTGTAATCTCATTATCCAACGAGCGAATCAGGGGAGTATTTGATTTCATTCTTTTACTTTATTCTTTTACATCTTGTTATTTGAACATTGGGGACAATGTTCATCTTAAGTGTAAGGGGAGGGTAAAAGTACGATTTTAGAGAATACAATTGCGCTTGATTTTTGTTTGTTTGATGGTAGATGTGTAATAAAACTGAGAGAAATACTTGTTAAGGTAATTTTAGTGCCAAATTTAAAATTTTTTACAACATATAGGAGTGAAACTTTGATCTTAATGAGCGTCTCACGGATAGGAGTTATATGACTAGCACAAAAACCGTACCACTAAAAAATTTTCCACCCCCAAATATGTGAGGTTCGCCCCTAGAATTGGTAGGAAAAGCATTTATGCTATGATGTGTGTACCGGTAGCACTTAGATTCTAGAACTTGCGTTAGGACCATTCCGAGGCCACAAGTGAGACTACATTCGTGTAGTTAGATTTACTACATGATAAGAGGCATTAGGATTAACCCATTGTTTTACACCTGTGTTTTTGTTATAATTACATTGGCTACATTGGTCAAGTAATTCTCCCACACCCTTTGCGTTGTACTCATTTTTAGTACACGATACCCCTAGTACACCCTTCAGAGCCTATCTTTTCGTTTCGACCTTTAAGCATTTTACTTAAAGGAAGAATTTGTTTACACCCCACTAAAATGTACACCCAAATCGCCTTAGCCTACCTTGTATGCACTCATTTTTAGTGCATTATTGTTACAACATTTGTTTAAACCCAAGTTAATTATCTAGTTGATTACATGGTTGCTAAGTCGAGTCATATCCTTGTACATATTGTTTTGGGACGATTGGGACTCATGGGTAAAGTACTAGTGTAATGGAGTAATGGGGAAGAACATCATTTATTACCCCCATATGTGCTAAATGTTTTAAAAGTACTCCAAGTTTTTCAATTATCTTAATTCGAGTCATTAGATTAGTATTTGTAAAGTTATGTAAAAGTTCAAGTGTAAGGGGATGCAACGCCCCTATGATGTATTATTTTGGATGGTAGGGTAAAAGTGTATGCAAAAAAAAAAAAAAAAAAAAAAAAAAAAAAAAAAAAAAAAAAAAAAAAAATCGAAAAAATCAAGAAAAATACAAAAAAATGAGAAAAAGAAAAATAGAAAAAAAAACATACGGACTACCATCCCGTTTTATTTTATGTTTATTTTATGTTTATGTTATTTTGTTTCTAGCTTAAGATCGAGTCTAGTCTTGGCTTAGCAACGTTGTATAGTACATGTAATTGATCAAGATTTTTAACTCGCCACCAGTAAAATATCCTTTATCCAACCAAACCGTGTTCTCCTTTTCCCTACACCTAACGTTATAACCCATTTAAAAGCCCTCTTTGATAGTTTATCTTAGGTGCTTACGCCTAGTGGAGGAGGTTTTCGATCCTTTCCCAAGCCTATGGTAATCTATTTGCTATGACAGGTAGTGAGAGATATTTTCCGTTTTCATTTATGAGATTTATTTTGATGACACTTGAGAGATGTGAGTATCTAAACACTACTTGTGAGGTGCTAGTATATAATCTCCGTGCTTATTATGATTGAAGTGGAACGATTATTTGTTGTAATTACTTTTATGTTTGCATTAAATGACCCCTAACTTGTATTTTGATTAGAATAAAAGCGCATTTGCTTGAGGACAAGCAAATCTCAAGTGTAAGGGTATTTGATGAGGCGAAAAGTGTACCGCTTTTAAGGGGTCATTTAAGCCCGAAATCGTATTTATTTGATCAAATATTGCCCTAAATCGTTCCTTTTGTCATTTTAGGTACTTTTGAGGAGAAATCTGGAAAAGGAGGCATTTTGGACGTTTTTGGAGCATAAAAGTGAAGAAAACGGCAAAGTCTCAAAATTGTGCTGAAAGTCACCTTTGACGGCGTCAACATTAACTCCAGACGGCGTCATGCCTTGGCAAGAAAAGTTGGATGTGAAATTTACTCATGACGGGCCAGTGAGTTTGCATGAGAATTCTGACGGCGTCACGCTTTAACTAAATCAAGGGCGTCACGGCTTAAATCATAAGGGGACGGCGTCACGTTATAGGTCCGACGGCGTCAAGCCTTGATAAGCCAGAATGGATTTTTGAAGAGCTAAAGAGGGACGGTGTCAAGATGGTCATCCGGGAACCCTAAAAGCGGCGAGGTGACGGCGTCACAATGCATAAGGTGACGCCGTCAGATGTCAAAGTCTATATATAGTTTTCTAATTTTTTGTCATTAAGAGAGAGCTTAGTGTGTGGAATTTTGGGATAAAACCCTAAGACGATTTTAGCTACTTTTTCAGGGCTTTTTGCCCTGAGATCTTCCATGTTTCATTGAAAGATAAGTTATCAATTAATCATTCAATATGTCTATGTGTTGTTTGATTCTATCTTATGCTTGTCTTTTGTTTAACATGTTAGGCTAATTTTATCTTGTGTTTGCTTAGATCTAATGAAACCTAGCTATTGATTATTGGTTGTTAGTGTGTTGTTAGTTGTATTGGATGATTGTTTATCTATGTTAGGCTTAAGAAAACTGGCTAACTTCCTATTCGGTAACTTGCTTGAACGTCTTAAGAAACATGAACCAAACGCGTACTAAAGGTTTTTATGGTTGTATTTAATGCACAAGCGAATTCTAGTGATCCCATGTTAGGAGCTTCCTAGCCGGCTCGACATAGGAGTGAAGTAGGAGCTTGTAGAGTTTGGGGAAGTAAGTACGCCACCCCACGAATGGTATTAAGGAATACACCCGTCATCCACGCGACTAATACACACTAATTAACCGGTAAAAGATAGTTAGGGAGTAAGGAAATCTAAGTAAACACATTTCTCTACACATAAGTTTCTCACCACTTTTCATTTTATTTTCATTTATTTTATTTTATTTGCATTTGTAGTAATTTGGGTTAGTTGACTAGCAACTAATTCCGCCCACTCCTTCAAAACCCGAGATTTTACTTGCTTTCATAAAATTATAAAAACATAAAAAGAATCTTCCTCAACCCTTAGACCTAATTAGAGTAGCCTTTCACACCTAACGAACACTATTCCCTGTGGAGAACGATCAATCCCCCGTACTTACCACTACACTATACTACATCGGTCAGGTACACTGCCTGGTGGGGTTGTAAGCCTCTTGAGATCCCTCGAGAGGTAAAACCTGTTGTAAGGTTGCAAAACCCACGCATCAGTGGTCAACGACAAAGCAAGCTTTTCCAATCATTTTCCTCCTTATCTCCATGAACTCGTTAAATTGTTCCCTAAAACTCCGTGAGGTCATAATGCGTTTGATTTCATTCACAGGAGCAAATTTAGGATTACCGTATTTAAGTTCAAGCCATTCTTCGAGGGAGATGTCCATCAACCTTACCAACCTGCCATGAAATAGTAACTCCGACACAGCATAAATTCTTTCATCGTCCAGATAGTTCTCATTTAATCCCCAGTACTGTTCGGAATAAGGCATGTAAGAGATTTGCATAGGTTGGGTATTGCCTCCATCGCAACTTTTATTGCTTGAGTTCATGTATTCAATTTGGAATTTCCCATCATTCTCTTCAATAGTAGTCCAAGTCAATCCTTTAGATTCAATGATGGGCCATAAGATTAGCAATTCATCTTCAGTGTAGCTCATTAGTAAATCATAGGAGAATATCCCATCTTCGATATTGCATAAGCGTTTAAATTCCTTATAAGTGGCTTCAAGAGGGGTCTCCCAAGAGAATAAATCGGTATTAATCATGAGCACATTGAAGTTGACATCATCAAAAACTTCCCTTTTGAATGAATCCGAAAGCAAGAGTTCCTTAGCATGATATCCGTTCACTGACATGTCTTCCATAGCAAAACCTGACATCATAGGTAAAATCGTAAGTAGGATTTGTTCGCTAGAAGAGAAATTAATGAATATAGAAACGGATATAAGAATAAAAATAACTGTCTCTGCAGACGATGCGCCGTATCCAAAAAATTGGATACGCCGTATCTTATTACGTTAAAATTTAATCAGACTTTATTCAGAAAATAGATACGCCGCTTATAAATTAGAATGCGCCGTATCAGTTTTAATTATCAGAAATCGATTATACTTATTAAAATTAAATGCGTCGTATTAACAAAAGTTAATGCGCCGTATTTTCGTTACGTTTCAAAATACAAGATTTTTGATTCAGAAGATACGCCGTATCGATAGAGATCGTTGCGTCGTATCTGTTTAATAATTCGAAAACTGTTTTTAATTAAAATAATAGATACGCCGTATCTGTAAAAACAGATGCGTCGTATGGTGTTATCGCTTAGAAAATTTTTTTTATTAAAAACAGATACGCCGTATCTTGGGGAAAGATGCGCCGTATCGAATTAATTAAACGCGTTGTATTTTATAAAAATTAAACGCAATACGCCGTATCTATGAAAATAGATGCGCCGTATCGTTTGAATAAGCTCAGTACAACGATAGCAGAATACAGAAAATACGAAAAATAAAAACACAAATAAAAACAAACGAAAATAAACAAAAACAAAAAGAAAACAAATAACACACAAAACAGAAAATATGCAAAATAATACAATGAATGCAATTTAACTAATACACAACAGAGTTAACGGTTAGATTAAAAATTAAAAAGAAAAACCTAATTAAAATACTAATCAAATTAACAGATAATAACAATTCACTCCCCGGCAACGGCGCCAAAAAAACTTGATGCGCGTGTGCGTATGCTCTAATTTATACCCACGGTATGTCGTTGTGGTTTTAGCAGTATTCAAGTTTTAAATTTATATTTAGCCGACTTATCAATAACACACACACTTTAACGAGCAGTGTACCCGGTCAGTATGAATATAATGGTAAGTAGAGTGTCGATCACTAAGAGTGGAACGTATTATCTAGTTATCCTAATCAGTATTTTAATATCTTAAGTTAGCTATACAACCTAATCTAACGCAAGGGGGTTCAGCCTGAAAGACTGGCACGGTTTGGTTATGATTAAATATAAACTAAACTAATAGGCACGAATCAGCGAATAGCACACACGTACACAGATAAATACTCGAGACAATAAGAAGACCTGTCCTGATAGTTAAGTAGCTTGTCACTTGTTTTATTGCTAGTTTTATATGAAGTGTATAGTTCGATGCAACGCACCGAGATTAAGTCCTTTCTCGTTGGTTCTAATCTTATCGGCGAGTAAACCCTTAATGATTACTTATGACTATCCTATTTATCTTTCTTCCTACTTTTCTACAGACGATAGAATGCATAGGCGATCTAATAAATAGGCGAGGGCAGAGGCATGGCGACCCGATCAACGCTCAGCTAGACACAGAGGTTATCAATGCACTAATAAAAGTCACCAAAGACATCAACATATAAACTTTAATTAATGGGAAAACAGTTTTAAGGGAGTGCAACCTTTCCGTTGTCACATTACACAAGCCACCAATCCTGATGAATTAAAGTTTACTAATACAATAAAACAAAACTACTTAATGAATTGAATACATGCAGGACCTTCTTACAGCTCTTGTATCTTCGTTCAAGGTGTGTCTTGTGCTGCTACTTCGACTGAATTCGTCCTAGGGTTTCTGTCTTCTCGTACTTAGCTAAATGTCGAACCTTCGAAATTCGTCTGGTCTTGGGGTATTTATAGTTTCTGTCTGAGGGTAAGATGCGGCGCATTGACTTAACTTCGCGTGGGGTCCAAGATTAATATATTCAGGAATATTCGTACACCGCCAGAAGATGCGGCGTAACTCCATTCTTAGATGCGGCGCATGTCCTTTGCTGTCTTGGATCGTATCTTGTGAAATCTTGATAGTGATGCGCCGTATGTAATAAGTAAGATGCGGCGTATCTGGAGCAGAATGTCTTGATCTTGTACATTTCAGTAGACTCTTAACTTCTTGCTTGTTTTGCTCCATAATTAGTCCAAAATCGCCAAGTTTCACCAAATGCTTGTTTTTAACTGAGAATTACAAAAGTAAACATTAACGTATCAGTTCTCACAGATAATATAATAAAACAAGTCAAATAAATAGGATAAATGACGGTAATAAAATGTACTTATTTGAGTTCATCAGTAAGCTTCCACGTTGAAGCATCGATGGGTTTGAAGAGTTGCGGAAGGCGTTTCGTTTGAACTTTACTCAGAGGAAGAAGTGCGCCAAGAACCCTGTCGAACTCGCTAGGGTAAAATAGCGCCAAGGGGAATCCACAAGCGCTTTTATGGAGCGCTTTAAAGACGAATGCATACATGTCAAGGCATGCCCCGAAATACTAAAGATCTCAGGGTTTATGAACGGAATCAATAACCCAGAACTTATCAAAAAGTTAAATGATAGGGTTCCCCAAACCTTTGACGAACTTATGAAGCGCACGAGGTCCTTCATCCAAGGAGAAGCCGCCGCTGCGGATAGTAAGAAAGGCTACTCAAACTATAGGTCACAAGAACAGCCAATGAGACAATCCAATGACCAGAGTAACAATCGTAACAAAAGCTACCGCAGTCAGGGGGGCGGACGAGAGAATGACAAGTATACCCCACTAACGAAGACTCCAAAGGAGATATTTGCGACGGAAGGAGCGAACTTTCCGAGACCCCCACCGATGCGCACCCCAGAAGATCGGCGCGTAGGGAACGGATACTGCGAGTATCATGGACAGAAGGGCCACACAACCAATGAGTGTGTCCAATTGCGCCAATTAATTGAGAAGCTAGTAAAAGAAGGCAGATTGGACCATCTAGTTAAGAACATCAAGGATGGGAAAGACAAACAGAAAACCGGGGGCAAGAAAGAAGCACCTAAGGACAAGGATGACACCATCTACATGATACAATCATGGCAGCGAAAGACTAGGCAAAAGGTCAGCCAGAAATTTTCTCATGGAAGCGAAATCTCTTTTCCCACCTTGGCTGCGGACAACGCAGTGGCGGAACCACTCACCATCGAGATAAATGCGGGGGGTCACGATATCCACCGCATGTATGTTGATGGAGGGGCATCAACAGACATAATGTATGAGCATTGTTTCAAGAGATTGCGACCTGAGATACAAAGACAGTTAAGCCCAGCCACGACTTCGTTGACTGGCTTCACAGGAGAAAAGATATGGCCCATGGGGCAACTACGACTACTAGTTGTTGTTGGTCATAAGGAACACTCCACGACAGCCTGGATGAATTTTATGGTGATCAGATCTCTTTCGCCATACAATGGCATTATTGGAAGACCAGGAATTTCGGCAATACGCGCAGTACCGTCCACAGCACACGGGATGCTCAAATTCCCGGTAGAAGGCGGCATTGTCACCATCTACAATAGCGCTGCGCCACCTAGAGAGTGTAACTCGATTACATGCGAGACAACGCACACCCTAGAACAGAGCGCAACTAAAGTACCAAATCTGAAGGTCGCAATTCATCCTGATTACCCGGAACAAGAAGTATCGATCGGGGGATCGCTGTTTGATAAAGGCAGAGCTGCCGTGTGCGCGCTCTTGCAAAGGAATCTGGATATCTTCGCATGGGAACCAAAGCACATGACTGGTGTGTGATGCGTGGTTTTGCAACCTTACAACAGGTTTTACCTCTCGAGGGATCTCAAGAGGCTTACAACCCCACCAGGCAGTGTACCTGACCGATGTAGTATAGTGTAGTGGTAAGTACGGGGGATTGATCGTTCTCCACAGGGAATAGTGTTCGTTAGGTATGAAAAACTACTCTAATAGGTCTAAGGGTGAGAGAAGATTCTTTTTATGTTTTTTATAATTTTATGAAAGCAAGTAAAATCTCGGGTTTGAAAGAGTGGGCGGAATTAGTTGCTAGTCAACTAACCCAAATTACTACGAATGCAAATAAAATAAAATAACAAAAATGAAAAGGTTGGTGAAAACTTATGTGGAGGGAAATGTGTTTACTTAGATTTCCTTACTCCCTAACTATCTTTTACCGGTTGATTAATGTGTATTAGTTGCGTGGATGACGGGTGTATTCCTTAATACCATTCGTGGGGTGGCGTACGTACTTCCCCAACTCTACAAGCTCCTACTTCACTCCTATGTCGAGCCGGCTAGGAAGCTCCTAACATGGGATCACTAGAATTCGCTTGTGCATTAAATACAACCATAAAAACCTTTAGTACGCATTGGTTCATGTTTCTTAAGACGTTCAAGCAAGTTACCGAATAGGAAGTTAGCCAGTTTTCTTAAGCCTAACATAGATGAACAATCATCCAATACAACTAACAACACACTAATAACCAATAATCAATAGCTAGGTTTCATTAGATCTAAGCAAACACAAGATAAAACTAGCCTAGCATGTTAAACAAAAGACAAGAACAAGATAGAATCAAACAACACATAGACATATTGAATGATTAATTGATAACTTATCTTCAATGTAACATGGAAGATCTCAAGGCAAAAAGCCTTGAAAAAGCTGCCAAATTCGTCCTAGGGTTTTCACACACAAAGTTCCCCAATAAGTTCCACACTAATGACAAAAAATTGCAAAACTGTATATAGACTTTCAGATCTGACGGCGTCACGTTATGGAGTGTGACGCCGTCACCTCGCCGCTTTTAGGGTTCCCGGATGACCTTCTTGACGTCGTCCCTCTTTAGCTCTCCAAAATCCGTTCTGGCTTATCAAGGCTTGACGCCGTCAGGATTATGCGTGACGCCGTCCCTCTCTAAATTAAGCCGTGACGACCTTGATCATTCCAAAGAGTGACGCCGTTAGAATTCCCATGCAAATTTCTCTGGCTTATCATGAGTAAATTTCACATCCACCTTTTCTTGCCAAGCCATGACGCCGTCCAGGGATAATCCTAACGCCGTCAAAGGTAATTTCCAGCATGATTTTGAGACTTTGTCGTTTTCTTCACTTTTATGCTCCAAAAACGTCCAAAATGCTTCCTTTTCTAGATTTCTTCTCCAAAGTACCTAAAATGACAAAAGGAACGATTTAGGGCAATATTTGATCAAATAAATACGATTTAGGGCTTAAATGACCCCCTAAAAGCGGTACACTTTTCGCTTCATCAGTGTGCCACGCTCGATTGCAGAACACAAGCTGAAAATCCGACAAGGATATTCCCCAGTACGGCAGAAAAAGCACGGCCAGGCTCTAGAGCGTGCAAAAGCCATTCTGGAAGAAGTACACAAACTTGTTGACGCAGGTATCATGCGAGAAGTCTATTACCATGACTGGCTCTCCAACCCAGTAATGGTCAAGAAGAGTGATGGTAGTTGACGGATGTGTGTGGATTTCACTGATCTCAACAAAGCATGTCCACAGGACTGCTACCCACTGCCAGAGATAGACTGAAAGGTAGAATCTTTATGCGGATACCCCTTTAAATGTTTTTTAGATGCATACAAAGGGTACCACCAAATCCAAATGGCTAAAGAGGACGAGGAAAAAACAGCCTTCCACACAAGCCAAGGTGTCTATTGTTATACAAAGATGCCTTTTGGCCTAAAGAATGCGGGCGCCACCTACCAGCGATTGGTAGATAATGCATTTGAAAAGAAAGTGGGCCACAATCTAGAGGTCTATGTTGACGACCTTGTCATAAAAAGCCATACCGAAGGCGAATTGGTCTGCGACATTGAAGAAACATTTAGAACACTACGAAAGATCAACATGAAGCTAAATCCTAAGAAATGCACTTTTGGCGCTACAGAAGGCATGTTCCTAGGATACTTGATTGAACCTGATGGCATTAAACCATGCCCAGAAATAACAGAGGCTGTCATCCAACTCCTTTCACCACGCACGTTGAAAGAAGTCCAGTCTCTGAATGGAAAACTAGCCGGGTTAAACAGATTCCTGTCTAAATCAGCAGATAAGTCACTCCCCCTCTTTAAAACGCTCAAAAAGTGTACAAAAAAGGGAGACTTTCGTTGGACTACAGAAGCGGAAGAAGCTTTCACACAGCTTAAGCAACATATAGCAGCGCTTCCCAAGCTAGTCGCACCCCGACCAGGGGAGGAGTTAATTGTGTATTTGTCTGCGACTCATGGAGCAGTCAGCGCGGTGCTACTGACAGATAGGAATTCCGTACAAACACTGGTATACTTTGTAAGTAAAGCGCTCAAGAAGATAGAGATTAACTATAGCCCAATGGAAAAGTTGGTCTTGGCATTAGTATTCGCCGCCAAAAGATTGCGCATATACTTTCAAGCACACCCAATAGCGGTGATCACGGACCAACCAATCAAGCAAGTTATCTCCAAACCCGACGCATCGGGGCGATTACAAAAGTGGAGTGTATTGCTAGGCGAGTATAACATCTCTTATAGACCACGCATTGCGGTTAATGGGCAAATACTAGCAGACTTCATCATCGAAAAACCAGACACCGATGCTGCACCTCCACTGAGCAAGGTAGAACTACAAGAGCCATGGGTCCTGTTCACGGATGGATCTTCATGCGTGGATGGGTCGGGCGCAGGCCTTATCCTCACCAATCCAGAAGGAATGGAATTCACTTACGCACTGCGCTTTGAATTCACAGCTACGAATAACGAGGCAGAGTATGAAGCCCTAATCGCTGGATTACGCATTGCAACTCGAATGGGTGTACGTAACCTAGAAGCAAATGTGGACTCCCGATTAGTAGCCAACCATGTGTTGGGCGAATATGTGGCTAAAGAGGATAACATGGTTCAATATCTTGACAAGACCAAGTCACTAATCCAAGGTTTTGACAGGTTTACCATTAAACAAGTTCCTAGAGGTGAAAACAAAAAAGCGGATGCGCTAAGCAAGATCGCATCTACAAGCTTTGCACACCTGTCAAAACAAGTGTTGGTGGAAATCCTAAAAAATAAATCCATCTCGGAGATGGAGATATTCACGGTAATAGAGGAGGAGAATCCTACGTGGTTGACCCCTATTGTCGAATTTATAAGCAAAGGCATATTGCCCCATGAGCAGAAGGATGCTCGACGGATACGGCGCACAGCGCAGAGGTTCGAACTTCGAGATGGTATCCTATATCGGCGCTCATTTCTACAACCATGGCTTCGGTGCGTTGGACCTCTTCAGGCAGATTACGTACTCTGAGAGATCCACGCCGGTTCATGCAGTATGCATTCAGGACCACGGTCCGTTGTAGCATGAGCCTTGCAGTCAGGATACTACTGGCCCACTATGCATCGCGATGCGCGTAATGTGATAAAGAAATGTAGCGACTGCCAAGTTCATAGACCCATCCCGCGCAGACCACAACAAAGCTAACGCCTATCACTTCTCCATGGCCATTCTATAAGTGGGGTATCGACATTGCGGGTCCCTTCCCTGTTGCAGCGGGGGACTGAAATTTCTTATTGTGGCAATAGACTACTTCACTAAGTGGATTGAGGCAAAAGCAGTAGCGACAATCACAGGTAATCAAGTAAAATGATTCGTTTGGGAAAATATTGTATGCCGCTTTGGATTACCTGGGGAAATCGTTTCGGACAACGGAAAACAATTCCGCGATAACCCATTCAAAGACTGGTGTGCAGAACTAAATATCACACAACACTTCGCGTCAGTTAAACACCCACAAACCAATGGTTTGGTTGAGCGCGCAAATCGTAGTCTAGGAGAAGGAATTAAAGCGCGTCTGGACAAACACAAAGGAAGATGGGTGGACGAATTGTCGCATGTCTTATGGGCGCACCGCACGACAATCAAAGTTAGCAATGGAGACACTCCCTTTTCTCTTGTCTATAGGACAGAAGCTGTCATACCAGCTGAAATTGGGATGCCAACTATTCGTACCGCGGAAGTTAATGTCGCAACCAATGACGACGAACGACGTATAGACTTGGACCTATTGGAAGAAATGCGTGAACGCGCAGCTATACGTGAGGCAAAAGCCAAGTCAAAAATGAAGGGATACTACGATGCTAAAGTTCGAAGCACCTCATTCAGACCAGGCGACTTTGTATATCGCGCTAATGATGCGAGCCACGCAGAAGATACAGGTAAACTTGGACCAAAGTGGGAAGGACCCTATGAGGTCGTTGAAGCACTAGGAAAAGGCGCGTACAAGCTGCGTGACATGGATGGCCGTGAGCTACAACGCACATGGAATATCTGCAATCTCAAGAGATACTATCTTTAGGAAAGGTTACGACCCTACCTACGGACACCTCCGCACTTTAGTAAGTGCTCAATAAATATCCGTGTATTTACATTTTTTGTTTCATCTAGGCAAATGTTTTTCTTTTTTCAAAAACTTGCAAGTATTAATTAAATGTCGCGGTTTCTAGCTAACTCCGCGACACACTTTACTTTATTGTTTACATATTATTTATGTCTCAATATTGTTGTTATTTTACTTTCTGCCTACATGGCGTGCATGCACTTATTAAAACCCACGATGGTAAAAGGATGAGTAAACCTACTAAAAAACTCGTTGAGTAAGAGGGTTGCAAACCCATCAACATCGGATCACGCATCCTTGTTAAACACCTTACTCTCAAGACGTTGGAGTAAGTTCAATGTGTATCCCACGACGGATACACAACAATGCACACTGTGCGCGTTTAACAAATTAGGAGTTAAGACACTTAACTCCTTGATATGATATTTGCAGTACGCTGCATATCAATCTATACACTTGTAAATTTTATGAACTTCATACACGATTATGGATTCTTATAAATTTTCTTAAGTATGTACACAACAGTTTGCTTCTTAGACACAACGTAGACGTCTTTTACGCAAAGACAAAATCACTAAGTACAAACATTATAACCACAATCACATTTGATACAATATGCGTACAATCGTATTTTTCAAAATCAACATTTTATTGTGGACTACGAGTTCATATAAAGTATAGATTCAACATGCACATGTGCAACAAAAAGTGAACCTATTACAAAACATCACTACATCTAAGCAGCCTATATACTATGTGTGCGTTGAAGCCCTGAACTGCCCACTTGGCGCGCCGCACTGGAAGCCTCTTCAAGCTTCTTCAACAGGTCAACATCCTTGGGTGACACCGTTGGCACGCTAACGGGCACTCCATCAGACCTCGGAATATGGGCCGCACCAAGACCACAAAGGATGGCTTTCCCCTTCACACCCTTCTTCTTCGCAAGTCTCATCTCATGGGCCTCTAGGGACTCCTTCAGAGGAATTTCCTTCTCAAGAGCGAAAGGATTCAGGATATCACGCGGACAAGCAAAGAGGGGTACCTGCAGCTGCGACACATCGGGCTTCAAAAAATAATCAGGTTGTGCCTCAGCGTCATCTGCTGTGTGCCTAGCCAAAGTTAACCCCTCCATAATCACACCTATGGGATAATCCTGGTTACGCTCCAGTTGAGCAATATGAGGAAGCTCCAAAAGCTTCAACTTCTCCATAGCAGCAACAAGATCATCATAAGTGTTCTTGTTGTAACCCGGTACTTGGGCGGCGGGCACAGTCAAGATCTTGTTCGCACACAGCTCCTCTACAGCCTCTGCCTTACCACGTGCCAGCGCATACTGAACAACATCCCCAAAGGCGTCCTTCACCTCTTGAGACTCCAGAGTTTTCAAGGCAGCAAGGCGCAAGCCATGGCTGATAAGCCACCTGCGCTCAGCAATGGTTGACACCAGGTGAGGGTACAACTCTTCATCGTATTTGATGCTGAGCTTGCGCAGCTTGCTCTCTTGTTTCTCCAGCAAACCCTCTATGGACTTGCGGAACTCCTCCAACCTAGAGAAGTGCTCATCCTTCCCATTCTCCAAATATTTCAAAACCCAAAGACAAGAAGCCTTGTATTCTTTGAAGCTAGCACGCTCTTGGCTCACTTGGGCAAACAATGATAGCCTCTCATCAGCAAGCTTCTGAGCATACACAGTGGTTGACTCTGCTTCAGCCTGAGCATCAGCTAACTGCGCCTTTAGTAGCGCAATTTCCCCATCCCTCTGCGCACTGCTGCTACCTTCACCCGCATGCCTAGCTTTGAGCTGTGCAACCAATGAGGCTTGATGCGCAGCAGCCAAGCATAACTCCTCAATAAACTGGTCCGTAGGCACATCTTCAGAAGCCTTTGTCCCAGATCCTTGGCTCCCCTGCGCAAGATGATCAGTAGGCGAGGGACTCGCCTTGGATGGCGATTTCCCAGCGCGAGCAGCATCCCCAGCAGCTTCAACACTGCATGTAAATGACGAGGGCCCAAGGTTATTATTGTAATCTCAGCGCAAAATATAAACCAAAATGTTGACGAAACAAGTCTAATTACTTACTTGAGGGGAGGAGTTTCAGTTGTATCCTTCTGCGACGCATTCTCCTCTGATAATGATTGCTCACCAGAGATAAGATGGCGCCTTCTTTTGGTCGTACCAGCGCCATCATCCCCAGCAGCTTTCTTGCGCTTCACCCATTGGTTAGTGCCTTCTTGCTCACTTTTAGACACATCGATCCCCACACTCTCTGATGAGTCTGTGTGCGATGGCTCCACCACGGGGTCTTGTACAGCAGGATTTGGAAAGCTGCGAATAGGAGTTGGCTCTAAAATAGTTGGGGGAGTCTCTTCTTGCTCCTCCTGCACGATCTCCATCGTGCGCCCCCGCGGTAGCCTGTAGAACTGGCTCCTCGCCATCTCTCAAAGGGCGCACCCCTACGGTCACCTGCGTGGGCCTCGCCAAGCGAACAACACCGAATAGATCCATCTCTGCGCAACAAACAAAAACAAAACGAGTTAGATAAGATACAAAGGGAAGAGCGCTTACAACTAATAAGCGAAGAGGAAGGAAGGACAAGCACCCACCCCGGCTATTCTCGTCCAAAAAAGTTGGCACTTCCTCCGGACTACCGAAGTAATTGCGACTGATGCCCATGTGCACCAAAAACTCCTCTGGATACGCTTTGATCGGTATGCGATTGGTATTTATCGTATCCGCATCAGCTACGTTATACACTCCGGGGTCTGGGCGCTCATCCTTCGGTAACGATTTTTGGGTATAGAATTCGAAGTCCCAGGGGAACAACGCATCATCAACCCAGAAGAATTTCTCCCTCCAATTCCTCAGTGCGTCTAACTTTTCCGTATAGCACTGCAGCGGCCCTGCGCGCTTGGAAAAGGACACCCACCCGTTTGACCACGACGTGTGATAAAACGCGCGGAATAGATGGATTGTGGGTTCAATCCCCAACAAGCGACAATTTACTTCAAAATTTGTTATTTTTGCTGCACCTATACAGTGCAGTTGGGAAATATGGAGACGATAGTGGTTTAACACATCGCACAAGAATAGGGAAATGGGCACATGTTGGTTAGCGAATTCGAAGAAGCGTGTGTAAACTCCCACTTTCCCTTCCGGGAAATTCGCTATGGACGCAGTTGCCACCGGAACCACCGGGTGCAATGCGATAGGGATATAATAATCCGAGGTGAACTGACGAAGTTCGTCCTCAGATATATCGGATGTAAAGTCAGATAATTGAAGAACCATGGTTAGAATTTAATGGATTCTGAAGCGCACGCGCTATTACCTTAGATTTCGTTGATTTTTTTATTGTTGTTTGAAGGTTTAACAATGGTGGAAAATGACGGTTTTTACTATGATAGCCACAGTGAAAAGACGGCTCAACTTTATATAGGGTTACAAGATCTCATGGATGATTGACATGTGTCACCCACTTGCTCTAATCGTGTGGCTGGGAAGCCAAAAGGTGAAGCACTTTTTCACCCACCCCTCACGATTTACGAAGAAAATACGGATGTACTTGGACTAGATTCATCGTATTGCTTTTTAGGCGGGAAACACTTGAAACTTCTCCGCTACGCATTCAGGAATACCTTTTTGCTACATTTGTTAGTCTAGCATCCGCAGTAGGTACACTGCGCATACTAGACTGGGGGGACATGATGACGTATAGTCCACATTCGGGTCACGAACCCGACCAATGGACGCTACTACCACTCAAGCCCATCACGAATGGGCTCAAGCCCATCATGAATGGGCTATCACGATAACGGTTTGGGCTTACGAAGGCCCAAACCCGAAGTTATTTATGGTCTTGATATAGGATATCTCTTATTTATGGGATATGTATCAAACGACCGACTTAGGCGGGATACGCCGAAGGGTAAGGAATACGAAACCAACAAGGATTTCGTGTGTATATATAGAGGGCATCTCGGCTCTCATTGAGGTACGATCTAATAACCCTAACTCTTCAACTAAACCCTAAAACCGATTACTTACTCTCACGCCGGAGGATAATCGTGGGAGACAATCCCACGATAAGCCTAACGGTGTCTTTTTGTTCTCTTAGTGCGCAGGTCTCAAGCATTAAGATCTAATTGATACGGAAACAAGGAACGCCCAACTTTTGTATCAACAGCTAGTAAAAATGTTAATTGGTTAAATGCTATGAATGAGGAAATGCATGCATTACATGAGAATGATACTTGGGAGGAAGTAGAGTTACCAATTGGTAGAACACCAATTGGTAGCAAATGGGTTTTGAAAATTAAGTATAAGTCCATAGGGGAAGTGGAAAGGTATAAGGCTAGATTAGTGGCTAAAGGTTTTAGTCAAAAGGAAGGGATTGATTATGAGAAAACCTTTAGTCGTGTGGTTAAAATGGGCACTGTAAGGTGTTTATTAAGTCTTGTTGTTCAAAAAGATTGGAAAATTTTTTTAAATGAATGTTAATAATGCATTTTTATATGGGGATCTTAAGGAGGAAGTGTATATGCTTCCTCCACCTAGGTATTTCAAAGAGGGTAGTAACAAAGTTTGTAAGCTAAAAAAGTCTTTATATGGGCTTAAACAAGCTCCTAGACAGTGGAATCAAAAATTGTCTGAGGCTTTGTTTGAGGCTGGTTTTGAGAAGTATAAAAATGATCACTCATTGTTTATCAAAAAGAAGAATAATGTTGTTTTATTCTTGTTAGTCTATGTTGATGATCTTGTTATTACTAGTAATTGTAAAAAAGAAGTTGAGAAGTTTAAAAAGTTTTTAAAGAACAAGTTTAAGATCAAAGACTTGGGTGAAGTGACATACTTTCTTGGAATAGAAGTCTTAAAGACTAAGAATGGTCTGTGCTTGAATCAAAGAAAGTATTGTCTTGAGTTGTTATTTTGGGTTGCTTGCATGTAGGCATGTGTTAACTCTTATGTTGTGCATTGTCTTAGCCAACACATGCATGCTCCTTTGCAATCTCATTATTACTTTGGTTTAAGAATTCTTAGATATCTGAAACTTGCTCCTGGTAATGGTATTGGGTTTAATAAAACTCAAGGTGGTTTCAAAGTTACTTTTTTTTTTCTGATTCTGATTGGGCTAAATGTCACCATCATGGCAAAGCAATACTAACCAAGTTCGAACATAAAAAGTGAAAAACAAGTTAATGGTTTTACGAAAAGCTAACCACTAGATAACGCCAAAAGATACACGCATTGTATACAAGTGGGTCAAGTGGAAGTTGCTAGCCCTTCATATAGGGCCCGTTTAATTGGGTTTGACAATAACTTTTTCAAACCAATAACATTGCATCTTCGGATTAAAATAAACTACATGTATTGATGTATACCTCTCATCATTATATTGATTGTTATGTTTTAATTTTGTACTGCAAGTTGAGACTGAAAACAAATATTGAAATGTGCAACTTACCTTTCTATGACAATTATCGTAATTGATAGATTTTAACACGAAATGTCGAAATGCCAAAGATCAACCTCATATTTTTGAATGACTTAAGTGACATTTTTGCAAGTTTGAATAACTTTATCAGATTAATATATAGCAAAGGGTAATTCTGAGACTGTCCCAGTCGCTCGAAGTGGTGGGCTTTTGATGACTCACTTTAGTGAGTTTCTTTAACTAGCCTGAGCGACTTGCGACTTTTTAAGTTTTAATATGAGGGTGACATGTGGCACCCCAAAAAAGTCGCGCCCAATCATTAAAGTGGTACTTTTGTCATAACCCACTATGCGTACCTTCTAAGCGATATTTTTACAACAACTTTTCATACTTTAAGCGACCTTCTATTTTGTATTTTTTCACCAAAAAAGTCAAACTTCGAAAAATATTATTTTATTATTTTTGCCCCTTCCCAATGTTGAGCAACCTAAGCGACTTACGGCTTGGTACTTTGAGCAATTTTTTTTTACTTTTCACCTTTTTGTACTTGTGTCAGTACTTTTGTAAAAAGTATTATTTTTTAAATACTTTTTAAAATATTTTATAAACACTTTTTTATTTCTAATTCTTGAGCGACGTAATAAAATATTTGGGCGACTATATTTTCTTTAAGCGGTTTTTTTTAAAAACACCCCCACATTAACCCGTAACACACATACACACGATCAAATTTCCCCAAAACACATATACTCAGTCTCTTTCATCTTCACTTACCTTTACACCTACTCTAAATCAAACCCAAAATTAAAATCAAAATCAAAGTTTAAACCCTAACCCTAAATTGTGTATTCCAATTTCAATAAAGGGATCAATCTACTCTAACCCTAGACACAACCATTATTAATTAGTGAAGACCTACATGGAAAATCTAAGCAGATACTTTGATGCAAAGATAATTGTTCGTTCCAAGGTACATTATCTAGAAACGATTAAAGGTAAGTTGGGAAAGAATCAATCTCGAATTAGCCTGTTCCGAGAAAGTGTTTTCGGCCCATGGTTAGTAACCCTTAACTTATTAGAAACTTTAAAGGAGTTTAGATGGAAAATAGTTCATTTATTTTTTACTTATCTATCGATTGATTATCTGATGATTCGCAGGAGAACCACACGGACAGCCTCAAACTGTCACTTCAAGACATAAAGTCGGCCACTGAAACTTTCAATCAAGACAATCTCATTGGACATGGAGATTTTGGGAATGTATACAAGGGTCACACTCATGAGCATAACTTAATTGCTGCAAAGCGGTTGGGTAAGAAATCTGCTGAAGGAGAAGTTGAATTTATGACAGAGCTTGAAATCCTTATGCAGTATAAACATGAAAATGTAATTAATCTTTTGGGCTACTGTAATGAAAATGATGAGAAAATTATTCTCTACGAGTATGCATCTAGAGGAAGTCTTGATAAGTACTTGAGCAATGATAGGCTTACGTGGGTGATGCGGCTTAAAATATGCAACGATATTGTAGTCGGGTTGGAGTCTCTGTATGGAACTGTTTCAAGTCCAGAAATGGTAATACATAGGGACATCAGCAGGAGCAACATTCTACTGCTTGATGATTGGAAAGCAAAAATTAGTGATTTCGGGCTCTCCTTGGTATGTCCAACAAATCAGGATGTAGACTACGTCATCGACAATGTTACAGGCACAATTGGCTATCGTGACCCACTATACTCAAAAACTGGCTTCTTAACTAAAGAGTCTGATATATTCTCACTGGGTGAGGTTTTATTTGACATATTGTGTGGGAAACTATCATCCAAAAAGATAGATGATGAGTATCGTTATTTACATTTTTGGCTAAACACCACTATTATGTTGAAAACCTTGATAAGTTAGTGTTTGAGGGTATCAAAGAACAAATTGTGCCACAATCATATATTACCTTTACAAGGATTGCCCTTAAATGCTTACATCACAGGAGAGAAAGACGACCAACAGCTCATGAAGTGGTCATACAGCTCAAGAAAGCATTGGAATTTCAGGTAAGTTTCTATATTTTGGCAAAATTGGCTAATTTTTTATACATGTATATCTAAACTTTGGCCTTTAACTATTTTATAAACTGTAAGAAAATAAATGTATGAAACATGAGTTTATTAACTGATTAATGTATGTACAGGAGGATTATGAGAAATGGGAGCCCAAATTGCCTAAAGACTGTAAAGAAATAATCCAGAAGTCAAAGTGCACTGAAATTTATTCTACCATCAAAAAAGAGGATCTTTACAACATATTTTCGAAGCGAATCCTCCTTCAAAAAGACAAAATGGTAATCAGTTCATTCTCAAATCTCAGATATATTCTTGTGCATCTTGTGTCCTATGTATCCTTTAGTTTAGGGATGCATCGAAATCATACATGCATTTACAGATCCTAACGTTGAGTCTAACTTATTTTTTGTTGTATTACAGTTGATGTCATTCGATGGTATTGGAGAAAGAAATGCAATGGTTTCAGCGACATTGTTTTTCTACGAAAATAGTTGTCCACATGAGTAGAAATCTCTTCCGGAATCAAGGTTATTCTCTCTACCTCTGTTCGTACATATATATTGTTGTTAGATGCATAAATTTCTCTTCTAATCTACAATCTAATATGATCAACAACTTCAAGAATAAGAGATATAAAAAAACCGAGTTTCATAATCAGATATAAAAAAACAGAGTTTCGAGATTGTTCTCGTGAGTGTGAGTTCCCTTGTGACTCGTCTTCAAAGTTGAGGCGGGTTTTCACTTGCCTCATCTTTTCCGCATGGACTTTGTCTGCCATTAAGGGCAATAGTTGGTCATAATGCTTGTCGCAAAATTCTCTTATCGCCTCTTCCGGGAGGGAGCCCGAATGGTGTTCTTCTCCCTCATGGCCCTTCCCTTTCTCAAGAGTGTTCCGTACTGTGGAACGCTCTCGGGTTGGGGAGGAACCATTCACCTGGTTACTCATGGTAAAGTTCTTTTAGAAACGCAGTTATGTAACTGGTCCCACGGATGGCGCTAACTTGTTAGTACAAATCTTGGGCTCAATGCAAGACCTAGGTTAGACTAGCTCTTGGCGAGGGCGGATCTTGTGCTAAGTACTTTGTAGAGCTGCTAAGAAAAAGCACCACCGTTAGTCTTGCCGCGGAAGGGGGCTTCCACGGTTGGCCTCCAGTGTGAGAGTAAGTATATCGTTTTAGAGAGAGAAAGTATGTGTACGGACTATGTGTGAGTAAATGCTATTAGTTGAGTAATAAATGAGATGGGGGTATTTATACTACCACATTCGTCTCCTGTAGCTACATCGGGACTCTGCGAGCCGAATTGCGTCTCCTTTGACTAGTAGATGTCAGATCACGTGGGAGGCATGATCCCACAAGATCTGGCTTTTGGCAGCGTGGCTGCCTGGCGACGGCCGGGGATGTGTTCCGGCCCGGCTTTGGCGAGACCGGGGTGTATTCTTGTCCGGCTTGGTGAGACTGAAGTCTGTAATGTGTGCTTGTCCGTCTTGTCTCTGCCGCGGCTTAGGTTATGAGCATGTCCAGCCCAGTATGCTGGGTCCGGGAGTACTATACACGATCACTAATAGTTATACACCCAACTCTAACTATGATGGGAAAGGAAGTTACTTGATATTCAACGTTGGTGATGCAATTTTCATTAGCGATTTGAATTCTCAAGATAAGGTACGTACCTTATACAGATAGATTTCTTTTGTTAAGTGCTTTAGTGAATTTAGATTATAAGAAGCTGTGACATTGTATGCAGGATCCTATAAAGTCTATACATTTTAGTACTTCCAATCCCATTTCCCATGCTTTTGATCCGGATGCTAAAGACGGACATGATTTGCTCGTTGGGTTAAACAGTGGAGACGGTAAATTTTTATATCTCAAAACAAATTTTAGTATGAGTGACATGTTTTTGTGTTATATATTGCATGTTTTGTGAATTTTGCAGTTTATTCAGTGTCGTTAAGACAACAATTACAAGATGGTGGAAAAAAGCTTGTTGGAGCCCAACATTATAAAAAAGATGGCTGTGTCAATAACAGGCGAGGCATATTCTTAATCTTATTGATATGCAAAAATTCTAAATCTTTTTTATAGTAGTATGCTCTTTTTTGTTGTCTGATCAAGTAGCCTTTGTTTCTTTGAACAGTCGTTGTACTAGTATTGCATGGGTCCCTAACGGTGATGGAACTTTTATTGTTGCACATGCGGATGGAAATATGTATGTATATGAAAAGGCAAGTCAATAATCTGCCATTGTCTACTACTCCATATACACTAACTAATGTTGTGGCTGGTCGCAAGTTATTCAAGTTTTTAATTCTATTCTCTTATCTTCCAGAGTAAAGACGGTTCAGGCGATCCCTCATTCTCGGTTATCAAGGATCCTACTCAATTTTCTGTTTCGCATGCACGCTACAGTAAGGTACATTCGACATGCATTGAATTTTGTATCTGTTTGTATGCGATGATGGTAAACGCTTGAGGCTAGAGGTGATAATTTTTTAGCCATTTATTACAAATGGTTGTTTGCGTTACTTTATATCTCCGAAGGGTCAAACGGGTAAATTAAGTATAATTAGCTTAAAAGTGAACTTTTCAAATGTGTCGAACAAGTCGATAATAACTTTTTAGTAATATAAAGATATCGGGCAAAAAGTGTTTTGTGTCAGCCCGACCCGTTTTGATCTTAAAAAAGTTACCCATTTTTGGCCCATTACCGAATCTGCTCAACAACCCGCCTCTTATTGCCACCTCTACTTGAGGCTAATATGAGTGCTTAGTAAACTCGAAGTTAATCGTTATCCGTATGTGCAGAATCCAGTTTCTAGATGGCATATATGCCAAGGTTCGATAAATAGCATTGCCTTTTCAAGTGATGGAGCTTATATTGCAACTGTCGGAAGGGATGGTATATAATAGCATCTTACTCTTTTTTGCAAATTTTGAAATACTTGTTTTAGCTTCCTTTTATCTGGTACTAGTACATCATAGTTAATAAATTTGGTCATTGATTGTAGGTTATCTACCAGTCTTTGACTTTAAAGCTGAACAACTTGTATGTGGAGGGAAAAGCTATTATGGTGCTCTATTATGTTGCACTTGGAGGTGAAAAGCTCCTTCCATTTACTCGGGTTACGCTTCTTTTGTTTACATTTTAAATTGATTTTCTAAACTAGAGGTAACAATCATACAACCTTCTAGGATTTTTTATACAAAGAATTGGTTTATACAAACAACTGGATTGTTGTTTATAGTGTTTTAAGAAATTGGAGAAAAAGTGTTGGGGGTAAACCTGACCTACAGTCAAACTGTCCCATTTCAAGCCAAACCCGTTTTGACATGTTTTCTAGACTGACCCGTTCTTTATAAAGCTCCTTTTCTCACAAGTCCTCCGAGATTTTATATTTAGACTTTCAATAGATGATAAATTGCTCCTATTTTTTCTTATCTACTTTGTGATTTTGTTATTAACCTTGAATAAAACCAAGTGTAACTGAAAACAAGTGAAATGACAGCATGGATGGAAAATATATATTGACCGGAGGTGAAGATGACCTGGTTCAGGTTTGGAGTATGGAAGAACGGAAAATTGTCGCGTGGGGTGAAGGACATAGCTCGTGGGTAAGCTTTTTTATTTTATTTTTCAATTTGGTGAACTGACCACTTGTCTACTTTGTGTGTGCCAGTGGTTTCTGATATTCTAGTGGGTGACAGGTCAGCGGAGTCGCATTTGATTCATATTGGTCTGCCCCAAATAGCGATGGCAGTGGGGAGAATATCGTGTATCAATTTGGTTCAGTTGGTCAGGTAAGCTACAAGATGTTTCAAAGTTATGTTTTAAATGAATTACGGTGTTTTTTATATTACATTGATGTTGCTTGGCTTTTAGTGTAGTACCCAACACTTCTGAACAAAATTGCTCATTTTTGCCAAGTTGGGGGCTGTTTGGAATTGCAAATTATTGCTAATGCATACTCTCAAGGAATTGTAAAATAAGCACCTTCACATTTGTTTATAAATAAGTGCTCCTTTTTGCACAATATAGCAAATAAGCACTTTTTATCTTAACATTCAAACACTCATAAGCACTTGGAAATTATACAATCCCAAACACCCTCTTAGAGCTGTTTACATGTTTACAAGAATTATTAAATAGATTTATTTATTCTATTTAAGAAGCTGCAACTCTATATGCGTTGTAGTTGGATTCAGCTTATAAATTACATAAATGTAGGACACACAAGTACTATTGTGGGATCTTGAAATGGAAGAGCTAGTTGTGCCAATGCATCGTGCTCACGGGGGACCCCTACAATGAGTACCGGAATTGTATGAATACCCGGCAATAATTTAAACGAGGTTAGTATAAAAGAGGTTACAAACATAAATTTGGCCTAAAGTAAAATGCTTAATGGTTAGATGGTATTCGGATACATAATCGGTTGTATAGACTCAAGTTTAAAGTCAAGATAATTCATTTGAGCTTCAAAAAAAATTATTACGCAATCAAACTTAAGATAATTTTCTTGTAGGAGTGAAGTATAATTTTAGAAAGTTGAGGGGCAAAATCGAAAGTTTATTTGATGTTTTGGCTCTATATAAACCAACAACGAGAGGGTGGGAGGGAGCAGCCAATTCAATCGAATCCCTTTGAGAAAAGAAAGAGAGAATGGGAAAACGAAGTAGGCGGGGGGTTTTATCAGAAGAAAAAGTGGAGGAGGAGGAGGAGGATCGAATAAGTTTGCTACCAGATCACTTACTTAATGAAATCATCTCTCGTATACCTAAAACAAAATACGCCATTAGAACAGGTACACTCTCCAAAAGATGGCAACATCTTTGGCCTCAACATCTTCCTAATCTCATTTTTATTGATTGTGGAGCTTTGGATGATTACGCTCCATTCTATTCCTCCATCGAAAGAATTTTAAGCCAATCCAACACCCCTCTCAACAAATTCAAACTGTGGGCCTATCACAACTATGAGACTAATAAATATCAAATCTACGGTTGTATTCGGAAGGCTATTACTCATAATGTTCAAGAGTTTGATTTTGACGTGAGTTCCTTGGATTACTATAAGTTTCTTTTACCTTGGTTTTTTTTCACCTGTTCAAGTTTTATTCATCTCACTTTGTGTGGGTGCTCATTTTATGCCAATGATGATGTCGTTAGTTGGGAAAACCTCAGGACTTTGCATATTGAACATGCGGAATTAAACCAACATCTGATTAAAAATATTTTATCCGGAAGTCCTCTCTTGGAAACTTTGGAGTTGGGTAGTTGCTATGGTTTTAAGCGGATCGATGTTACTAACAAAAGTGTTAAGAACTTGGCGCTCATTGGCGACTTACATGGTGTAGTCGAAGTCAATGCTCCTTATATTTTGTCATTAGCATTCAAAAGAGAATTGGTATTGCAAAAGGGTGTCTTGCTAAATGTGTCTTCCGGAATTAAAGCTGAACTAGATTATTCCAAATGGCCACTTGATAAGCCTGAGGAAATGCAGGAGGAGATGCTCGAAGGATTAATACTAAGCCTTGGCAATGTCAAGGAGGTTAAAATTGGGAAAAAATGCTTAGAGGTAAAACTTTCTTTTTACCTTGGGAATTTGCATCTTAGTGGTTGTTTGGATATGCATTTTGATTGTGATTAATAATGTGACTTGTATGTATGGAAACAAACAATTTGGTTACATGCAAAAACACATCAAACAAGTTAGAAAGGACTATAAGTTATACCAATTATTATTATTTTATTTTTTTTGAATGTTCCCTGCAGAAACTCACAAGTCACAACACTTGCTCTAATTTAATGATTCGTGGTTTCTGTTTATTAACACACATTTTCATGTTCAGTAGTGTAAGTTTCATTATATTGACATAGAATTATAAATGCTTGTTTTGTTTCTTCTTTCTTGTCACAACAGATGGTGTTATCATGTAAATATGTTTTAACATTTTTGATTCTTGCACAAAGGGGACACAACTTGTTAATTCCATGTGGGCATGATTTTTGATTTTAGTTGTTCTACTGTTTTATCTTAACGTGAGGATGATGGTTAAAAACAGAACACACAATTACAAAAGTATTTAAACTGAGGTTTTTATAAACCAAACAATGCTTTTAGAATAATCATACCCATATTTATTCCACCCATGGTGAATCCTTTACAGAAGCCAAACACCACCTTAGACTTATTTTGAAAATCGTCATACCGTATTTGTATATTGCACAAGAAACTATGAGCCCGTCCCATCATACCTTGTCACAGACAATGAGTGTGTACTTACTTGTTGATGGTCTTTGTCGTGGATGCTTTGTTAATTAGCTGCTTAAAACTAATTCCTGGAGTATATTGCAAGTTCCATTTTCAGTGTGCCTTCTAAATAGTTAATTTATATTATATATGGATTGCACCATTCTCATTTTTGTTCTCTTCTCGTTGCTCTTCTTTATTGGCAGGTTTTCACTCGTTTGAAAGCTAAAGGTCTCATTTTTCAGTCAAACATAGTGTCCCAATGAAGATGAAGATGAAGACTCATATTCAGACTAACCTGCACTCATTTTATCCATCGAACTTGAAGGTTTTGTATGTTACATTACCTTTATACCCTTTCCGCAATTTGATGGAGCTAGATGATTGGTTTGATTGTGATTCAGTTGAAAGCAAAGTTTTGGAGGTGTTATTGCTTGACCACATTCCCAACAGTGTTGAGGTTAATTGATCACTAGCACTTAATAATCATGTTTTTATATTGTTTTCAAGACGATAAACTGATGATGTTGGAATGTTACCTTATATGTATGAATGGCACAAGAATATGAGATAGTTAAGTAATTTCAATTCCTCTAAAAGAAATCTATTAAATATTTTCAGTTTCTCTTTGCTCTTTTTCTTTCATACCGATCCTAAAGCCTAATCCTATTCGAAATCCATAGACAATCCAAACGCACCCTAAGGTTTCAAAACTACTTATGTTAGTTTATTCATTACATAACAAAGAAAAAGTGAAAAGTTTAGTCATCTAATAATTTTTCACAACTAAGTAAAGTGTCGAGTTCGATACACCCATATACTTGAATTTGAATAATAATTTTTCACACAAATACTTTCTTAAAACGCTTCACAACTGAAGAAATGTTTGTCAGATGAAACTCTTGTCATCCCAATGAAAGAAATCCGACTCGATGACAAACTCGTATTCACAAAAGAGCCAGTGGAAATAATGGACAGAGAGGTGAAACAGCTAAAGCAAAACCGAATTCCCATTGTCAAAGTTCGATGGAACTCTAAGCGAGGACCAGAGTACACATGGGAACGTGAGGACTAAATTCGCGACAAATACCCCCATTTATTCCCATAGACAACCCTAACAACTATCTTTGACTTTAATTCCGGGACGGAATTCTGTTCAACGGGTAGGTACTGTAGCAATCTGTAAAATTCCCCAATAATTTGTACATGCTAATCAAGTATTAATTAACTAATATAGTTCAGTTAACCATTTTTATGGGCAAAAATTTAAAATTTTATTTATTACATTTCATAATTCACAAATACATTGGAACGAGCTCACACATGGACCACAACGAATCCAACACACTCATTATAAACTAAACGGATCCTTATATTATTCCTGGCCCAATTTTCGGCCTGTTACTATTCACAAGCCCAACCCAACATTTATAAGTTTTATAATTCTTTTATTATCACTCGACTGATCACCCATCATTTAGGCTTCGATTTCTTTGAAATTCGACACACAACATATGCAACTTTTTACACATTTCGAATCCTCATACACCAAAGAAACAGGATGTCGAGTCTCACATTCTATTTCAAATATTTGATCACTAAACGAGAGGCAAAATAAATCACCTTCGACACTTGTACAAATTCATTCCAATTTCACCCATTTTAACCAAATTCGGTTTAACTTATTTTCACCGAGCTCATTTATTTTTCTGTGATCGATTATGAGTTTATAAGTTTGTTCCTGATCATTTCTCACCTTCTATCACATTTGGTCACGTTACATTTAATATTTCTATAAAAAGTTTTAGATTTTTCTCAGATCATTTAGTATTTATTAGAATTTTTATTAGTTTAAAAAGTATTTAAATAGGTAATTAATTAATAATAAATAAATAAATAGTAAAATAAATATTTTATTTTTCCTAAAATTTTCTTTTATCATTTGGATTCTAAAAATATAATTTTCACATCCGTGGGATTTATATTGGTCAGAATTCACGTTTTATTTTGTACGTTTACGTAATTTTTATTTAAACGTACGTTTTTAAAGTTTTAAGCGTTTCTAAGTCATTTACTTTCACGTAATTGTTTTTATAGCTTGTTTAAGTTATTTTCTTTTAAAAATTCCTTAGTTTAATCACTCACACCCTTTTCCTATTCAATTTCACCCGATCACAGATTCGTTCTATTACAGTGTTCACACCTCGTTGGGACTTAACGACCCGGGGAATCACTAAACTCCTTTGGTAAATTGCATTGTGCCCTAGATTGTTTGAATCTTGTTGACCATTTACCTTGGTCAATATTAGTTGACTGTTTGAGGCCGATCAGTGAGTTCCTTGGATTATTGTTGGATTGACTATAAGTTTGTTTTACCTTGGTTTTTTTTCACCTGTTCAAGTTTTATTCATCTCACTTTGTGTGGGTGCTCATTTTATGCCAATGATGATGTTGTTAGTTGGGAAAACCTCAGGACTTTGCATATTGAACATGCTGAATTAGACCAACATCTGATTAAAAATATTTTATCCGGAAGTCCTCTCTTGGAAACTTTGGAGTTGGGTAGTTGCTATGGTTTTGAGCGGATTGATGTTACTAACAAAAGTGTTAAGAACTTGGCGCTCATTGGCGACTTATATGGTGTAGTCGAAGTCAATGCTCCTTATATTTTGTCATTAGCATTCAAACGAGAATTGGTATTGCAAAAGGGTTTGTTGCTAAATGTGTCTTCCGGAATTAAAGCTAAACTAGATTATTCCAAATACCCACTTGATAAGCCTGAGGAAATGCAGGAGGAGATGCTCGAAGGATTAATACTAAGCCTTGGCAATGTCAAGGAGGTTAAAATTGGGAAAAAAAATGCTTAGAGGTAAAACTTTCTTTTTACCTTGGGAATTTGCATCTTAGTAGTTGTTTGGATATCCATTTTGATTGTGATTAATAATGTGACCTGTTTGGTTACATGCAAAAACACATCAAACAAGTTAGAAAGGACTATAAGTTATGCCAATTCTTTTTTTTTTTTTTTTGAATGTTCCCTGCAGAAACTCACAAGTCACAAGACTAGCTGTTGATACAAAAGTTGGGCGTTCCTCGTTTCCGTATCAATTGGATCTTAATGCTTGAGACCTGCGCACTAAGAGAACAAAAAACACCGTTAGGCTTATCGTGGGATTGTCTCCCACGATTATCCTCCGGCGTGAGAGTAAGTAATCGGTTTTAGGGTTTTAGTGAAGAGTTAGGGTTATGATATGATACCTTTAATGAGAGCCGAGATGCCCTTTATATACACACGAAATCCTTGTTGGTTTCGTGTTCCTTACTCTTCGGCGTATCCCGCCTTATTTGGTCCATTGATCCTTATCCCGTAAATAAGAGATCCTATATCAAGGCCAATAATAGATTTCGGATTTGGGCCGTTGTAAGCCCAAATCTTTATCGTGATAGCCCACGTGTGATGGGCTTGAGTATTGGTCGGGTTCGTGACCCGAGTGCGGACTATACGTCATCATGTCCCCCCAGTCTAGTATGCGTAAGGTGAAACTGCGGATGCTAGACTAACAACTGTAGCGAAAAAATATTCCAGAATGCGTAGCGGGGAAGTTTCAAGTGTTTCCCGCCTAAAAAACAATACGATGAATCTAGTCCAAGTAAATCCGAATATCCCTCGTAAATCATGAGGGGTGGGTGAAAAAGTGTTTCACCTCTTGATCTCCCAGCCACACGATTAGAGCAAGTGGGTTACACATGTCAATCATCCATGAGAGCATGTAACCCTATATAAAGTGTTGTCTCCATTTCACTGTGGCTATCACAGTAAAAACGTCCATTGCCACTATTGTTAAGACCTCTAAACAGCGAACAAGAAATCAACAACTCCTAAGGTAATAGTGCGTGCGCTGCAGAATCCATTGAATTCTAACCATGGTTCTTCAATTAACCGACTTTACATCCGATATATCCGAGGACGAACTTCGTCTGTTCACCTCGGATTATTATATCCGGGTAATCAGGATGAATTGCGTCTGTAAATATGTTTTAACATTTTTGATTCTTGCACAAAGGGGACACAACTTGTTAATTCCATGTGGGCATGATTTTTTATTTTAGTTGTTCTACTGTTTTTTCTTAACGTGAGGATGATGGTTAAAAACAGAACACACAATTACAAAAGTATTTAAACTGAGGTTTTTATAAACCAAACAATGCTTTTAGAATAATCATACCCATATTTATTCCACCCATGGTGAATCCTTTACAGAAGCCAAACACCACCTTAGACTTATTTTGAAAATCGTCATACCATATTTGTATATTGCACAAGAAACTATGAGCCCGTCCCATCATACCTTGTCACAGACAATGAGTGTGTACTTACTTGTTGATGGTCTTTGTCGTGGATGCTTTGTTAATTAGCTGCTTAAAACTAATTCCTGGAGTATATTGCAAGTTCCATTTTCAGTGTGCCTTCTAAATAGTTAATTTATATATGGATTGCACCATTCTCATTTTTGTTCTCTTCTCGTTGCTCTTCTTTATTGGCAGGTTTTCACTCGTTTGAAAGCTAAAGGTCTCATTTTTCCATCAAACATAGTGTCCCAATGAAGATGAAGATGAAGACTCATATTCAGACTAACCTGCACTCATTTTATCCATCGAACTTGAAGGTTTTGTATGTTACATTACCTTTATACCCTTTCCGCAATTTGATGGAGCTAGATGATTGGTTTGATTGTGATTCAGTTGAAAGCAAAGTTTTGGAGGTGTTATTGCTTGACCACATTCCCAACAGTGTTGAGGTTAATTGATCACTAGCACTTAATAATCATGTTTTTATATTGTTTTCAAGACGATAAATTGATGATGTTGGAATGTTATCTTATATGTATGAATGGCACAAGAATATGAGATAGTTAAGTAATTTCAATTCCTCTAAAAGAAATCTATTAAATATTTTCAGTTTCTCTTTGCTCTTGATAGTTCCCAAGCCTACGTAGTCATAGTGATCTGTTTGAAAAAGATGTTTGTATATGCATTAAGGTATTACTAGTCAAACACCCGCGTAATACACGGGTAGGTAAAAAACCTTTTATAAATTCAACATTGATAAATAAAAATATGTTATTAAATTATGTATACATTCATATCTGTCATCAAACCAACTCTTCAAATAACATGCAGTAATGAGATACATAACAATAAGACAATGAAAATATAAGAAAGTAACACATTCCGAATTTAGAAACCTATGGGCTCTCAAGAGGTCTACTAAAAAAATAACTAAATACTTTTTTATTTCAATTTATGCGAAATTAGCTTATGTAACATTTTGATTAGCTTGGACGACATCTGACTTGAGTTACATTCACACCTTGAAGTTCATGTTCATTTTCAATCTTAGTTTGTGCAACACAATTTGAGGTTCATGTTCGTTTACAATCTTAGTTTGTGTCACGTTCAATTTAGAGTCTAGCGTTTGATTCGCAGTATGTTTTGAAAGGAATTATAATCTGTCAAAGGAATTGTAATTTGAATGAATTGTAATTCAAAGAGTTGTAATGTGTATGAATTGTAATTGATGTTTTCTGTCACTGTGTTTGGTTGGATCTCAACGTAATTGTAATTCGAAAAATTTATAAAATTTCAAAAAATTTAAAAAAATTCGAAAAAAATTTATAAAAATTCGAAAAATTTATATAAATTCGAAAAAATTTATAAAAATTCAAAAAATTTATAAAAATTCAAAAAATTTATAAAAATTTAAAAAAATTCCAAAAATTTATAAAAATTTAAAAATTTAAAAATTTTATAAAAAATTTATAAAATTCGAAGAATTTATAAAATTTTATAAAAATTTAAAATTTTGAATTTTTATAAAATTTTTTGTAAAATTTTTAAATTTTTAAATTTTTTGAATTTTTTATAAAATTTTTCGAATTTTATAAGTTTTTTATAAAATTTTTAAATTTTATAAATTTTTTATAAAATTTTATAAATTTTTCGAATTTTATAAATTTTTTAAAAAAATTTTAATTTTTTAAACTTTTTGAATTTTTAAATTTTTAAATTTTTATAAATTTTTTGGGTTTTTATAAATTTTTTGAATTTTTATAAATTTTTTGAATTTTTACAAATTTTTTGAATTTTTATAAATTTTTTTAATTTTTATAAATTTTTTCGAATTTTTATAAATTTTTTGAATTTTCATAAATTTTTTGAATTTTTATAAATTTTTTGAATTTTTATAAATTTTTTCGAATTTATATAAATTTTTCGAATTTTTATAAATTTTACCGAATTTTTATAAATTTTACAACGTAATTCAAAACTTTCCATCCAACATCCTATGTAATCTGAATTCCCTCCTTTGATGTAATTGTAATGTCTGAATTACAATTACAACGCAAACCAAACAGCCTACGTAATGTAATCTGAATTACAATTCCCTCCATTCTGTGAACCAAACAGCCTACGTAATGTAATCTGAATTACAATTACATCCAATTACGTCAGATTACAGCGAACCAAACGCCCCCTTAGAGTCTAGCCGGAGCCTAATTTGGTAATCTTCCTTGTTTGTCAAGCAAGTTTCATCACATGTTTGTGTGGCCTGAAAATAATCTCACGTGAGACCTTTGTTTACCCTTTTTAAACAATTATAGTTGCGATCCGTACAAGGGTTAATATACAAAAAAGTTACTAAACTTTCCAAAAAAGTTCGCCTAAGTTACTGAACTTTCATTTTATTCACTTAGATTACTGAACTTTGAAACTTTGTTTACTGAACCTTTTAAATGACGACATCGCTTATTTTTTTAGTACAAAACGGTCCATGTGGTTAGTCGGCTTTCACGGATTTAGTCCTTATACCACTATTTCTGTTAGTTTAACCGTTTTTATACGTTTTCAAATGTTTTTATCCGTTTTCATATGTTTTTATCCATTTTTATATGTTTTCGTACGTTTTATCCGTTTTCGTCACTTTTTTTTCCGTTTTCATCCGTTTTTATATTTCGCCCGTTTTTATAAATTTTCGTCCTTTTTAATATGGTTTTACACGTTTTTCGTTTACTTTTATACGTTTTCAAACGTTTTTATCAGTTCTTATATGATTTCATATGTTTTTATCCGTTTTCATACGTCTTTATCTGTTTTCATACGTTTTTATCAGTTTTTATACGTTTTCGTCTGTTTTTTTACATTTTTGCCCGTTTTCTTATGTTTTTATACGTATAAAAAATGGCGAAAACGTATAAAACCGGAAAGAAAATGTTTAAAAATGGATAAAACCATATGAAAACATATATAAATTGATAAAAACGTATGAAAACGGATAAAACCTTATGAAAGCGCATAAAAACAGACGAAATACGTATAAAACTAGATAAAAATAGACGAAAATATATATATAAACGGGCGAAAACGGATGAAAGCGGACGAAAACGGATAAAAACGTATGATAACGGATAAAACGTATGAAAACGTATAAAAACAGATAAAAGCGTATGAAAACATGTAAAAATGGAAAAAAAACCCGTATGAAAACGGATAAAAACATATGAAAACAAATAAAAACGGACGAAAAAACGTATAAAACCAGATAAAAATGGACGAAAATGTATGAAAACGGGCGGAAAACGTATAAAAATGGATGAAAACGTATGAAAACGGACGAAATCGTATGAAAACGGAAGAAAACGTATGAAAACGTATAAAATGGACGAAAATGGATAAAAACGTATGAAAACATATAAAAACGTACGAAAACGTATAAAATTTGATATAAATATATGAAAACAGATAAAAACATATGTAAACGTATTAAAACTGACGAAAAACGGTCAAACTAACAGAAATAGTGGTCTAGGGACTAAATCCGTGAAACCCGACTAACCACAAGGACCATTTTGTACTAAAAAAACAAGCAATGTCATCATTTAAAAGGTTCAGTAACCAGAGTAAACAAAGTTTCAAAGTTCAGTAACCTAAGTGAACAAAATGAAAGATGAGCAAATTAGGCGAACTTTTTTGGAATGTTTAGTAACTTTTTTGTATATTAACCATCCATATAATACACGACAATACAACTAAAATGGATTTACTTGCACAATTATGAATTCGTTACAGTAGCATCACATTTAATAATATTGGGTTTTCAAGGTTAAAAAGTATCCTTGACAATCAACAAAGCGATAAAGTTGAACCTCAAAACATATTGGGTTTTCAATGTTATCAAAGCCACAAACATTCAACTCGCATATGTAGCAAAGAAATCCATCTTCATTAAAAGAACAACCATATCCGATGAAGAAGACATTTATTTATTAAGAGTGAACAATGACCTATGAGTGAGATAAACAATAGAATGGTAAAGAGAAAAATAAATAAATAAAACAATGATTATTATGTGTAAAAAACAATGATTCTAGGTCATATTCCTCCACTAATAGTAGACAAAAGCAAACCAAAAGGTTTACATTCTTTCCCCGGTGCTTTAGCTGAATTGACTGTAGCATACAGGATGACATTGAGAACACTATTATCACAAGCAATGAAACAAACCTTCTGTCATAATTAAGACCAATCCAACACATCTTCAACACAATTGGTGTAACAACGAACCATTAAATCCTGATCACGGGCAAACATAATTATCTTCCTGGCAACACCTGCTTGAGTCATCATCCAAAATGGCGCATAACCAAAACATCCTCATACAAACTCGTATAAGAGCTAAATTATAATTCTATTATATAATGCTAGCCCGTATTAGTTGTAACGGGCTCAAGCCCAACTCTAGAAGATTCTGTGATGTAATACCCCGTAATTTTCCTAACATGTTTTATTAGAAAAGCCGACGATTTATTTTGAGTTTGGTATTATTTCGAGAAACTAAGCGTATATATAGTCGATTTTATTGGAAATGTGATTCTGAGTGTGTTGGCGTAATTCCCGTGTCTTGAACCTACCGTTTGTTAGTCTGAACGAGCCCCGAACCGCCTAACTACAAAAGATAACAAAAATTACAACTATGGTCCCTGCGTAGAAATTACCCCGCCGCCCCTGTGCATTGAATAATTACAGTTTTGGTCTCTATGACTAGTATATAACCCCATTAGGGTTTCATTTGGTCATTATCACCATCCCACCACACACTTAAAAACATCCGGCGCCGTCGCAACCTCCGACCAGATTCCGGCCAACTACCCTTTGAGAAAAGAAAAAGAATGGGAAAACGAAGTAGGCGGGGGGTTTTATCAGAAGAAAAAGAGGAGGAGGAGGAGGAGGATCGAATAAGTTTGCTACCAGATCACTTACTTAATGAAATCATCTCTCGTATACCTAAAACAAAATACGCCATTAGAACAGGTATACTCTCCAAAAGATGGCAACATCTTTGGCCTCAACATCTTCCTAATCTCATTTTTATTGATTGTGGAGCTTTGGATGATTACGCTCCATTCTATTCCTCCATCGAAAGAATTTTAAGCCAATCCAACAACCCTCTCAACAAATTCAAACTGTGGGCCTATCACAACTATGAGACTAATAAATATCAAATCTACGGTTGTATTCGGAAGGCTATTACTCATAATGTTCAAGAGTTTGATTTTGACGTGAGTTCCTTGGATTATTATAAGTTTGTTTTACCTTGGTTTTTTTTCACCTGTTCAAGTTTTATTCATCTCACTTTGTGTGGGTGCTCATTTTATGCCAATGATGATGTCGTTAGTTGGGAAAACCTCAGGACTTTGCATATTGAACATGCTCAATTAGACCAACATCAGATTAAAAATATTTTATCCGGAAGTCCTCTCTTGGAAACTTTGGAGTTAGGTAGTTGCCATGGTTTTAAGCGGATCGATGTTACTAACAAAAGTGTTAAGAACTTGGCGCTCATTGGCGACTTACATGGTGTAGTCGAAGTCAATGCTCCTTATATTTTGTCATTAGCATTCAAAAGAGAATTGGTATTGCAAAAGGGTGTCTTGCTAAATGTGTCTTCCGGAATTAAAGCTGAACTAGATTATTCCAAATACCCACTTGATAAGCCTGAGGAAATGCAGGAGGAGATGCTCGAAGGATTAATACTAAGCCTTGGCAATGTCAAGGAGGTTAAAATTGGGAAAAAATGCTTAGAGGTAAAACTTTCTTTTTACCTTGGGAATTTGCATCTTAGTGGTTGTTTGGATATGCATTTTGATTGTGATTAATAATGTGACCTGTATGTATGGAAACAAACAATTTGGTTACATGCAATAACACATCAAACAAGTTAGAAAGGACTATAAGTTATACCAATTCTTTTTTTTTTTTTTTTTTTTTTTTTTTTTTGAATGTTCCCTGCAGAAACTCACAAGTCACAACACTAGCTCTAATTTAATGATTCGTGGTTTCTGTTTATTAACACACATTTTCATGTTCAGTAGTGTAAGTTTCATTATATTGACATAGAATTATAAATGCTTGTTTTGTTTCTTCTTTCTTGTCACAACAGATGGTGTTATCATGTAAATATGTTTTAACATTTTTGATTCTTGCACAAAGGGGACACAACTTGTTAATTCCATGTGGGCATGATTTTTGATTTTAGTTGTTCTACTGTTTTTTCTTAACGTGAGGATGATGGTTAAAAACAGAACACACAATTACAAAAGTATTTAAACTGAGGTTTTTATAAACCAAACAATGCTTTTAGAATAATCATACCCATATTTATTCCACCCATGGTGAATCCTTTACAGAAGCCAAACACCACCTTAGACTTATTTTGAAAATCGTCATACCATATTTGTATATTGCACAAGAAACTATGAGCCCGTCCCATCATACCTTGTCACAGACAATGAGTGTGTACTTACTTGTTGATGGTCTTTGTCGTGGATGCTTTGTTAATTAGCTGCTTAAAACTAATTCCTGGAGTATATTGCAAGTTCCATTTTCAGTGTGCCTTCTAAATAGTTAATTTATATATGGATTGCACCATTCTCATTTTTGTTCTCTTCTCGTTGCTCTTCTTTATTGGCAGGTTTTCACTCGTTTGAAAGCTAAAGGTCTCATTTTTCCATCAAACATAGTGTCCCAATGAAGATGAAGATGAAGACTCATATTCAGACTAACCTGCACTCATTTTATCCATCGAACTTGAAGGTTTTGTATGTTACATTACCTTTATACCCTTTCCGCAATTTGATGGAGCTAGATGATTGGTTTGATTGTGATTCAGTTGAAAGCAAAGTTTTGGAGGTGTTATTGCTTGACCACATTCCCAACAGTGTTGAGGTTAATTGATCACTAGCACTTAATAATCATGTTTTTATATTGTTTTCAAGACGATAAACTGATGATGTTGGAATGTTATCTTATATGTATGAATGGCACAAGAATATGAGATAGTTAAGTAATTTCAATTCCTCTAAAAGAAATCTATTAAATATTTTCAGTTTCTCTTTGCTCTTTTTCTTTCATACCGATCCTAAAGCCTAATCCTATTCGAAATCCATAGACAATCCAAACGCACCCTAAGGTTTCAAAACTACTTATGTTAGTGTATTCATTACATAACAAAGAAAAAAGTGAAAAGTTTAGTCATCTAATAATTTTTCACAACTAAGCAAAGTGTCGAGTTCGATACACCCATATACTTGAATTTGAATAATAATTTTTCACACAAATACTTTCTTAAAACGCTTCTTATTCATCGTTAGTTTTTCTTTTTCTGTATAAGTGAAATAAAAATTTATTTCATTTCATCAAAACAAAAGGCTAGAAGGGGGGACAATAAGCCATAAATTTTGGTGATTGAATTTTCTCCCAAAAAGGTCAGTTTAGCCAACAAGAAATAATGAAAGAATATTGAGAATGAAAATCAAAATTACAAAAAAGCGCGTAACCAATGATATCACCAACATTTAGCTCTTTTCCTCCATCACCATGTTGATGAGACCATTACCTATGATGATGATGATCATCATCATCATGATCACCACCTGCGTCCGATCCAATCGAGATTTCTTGCAGCTTCCATCATCGTCATCTAATTTGTGCCCCCCGTCCGACTCCTCATTAATTCCATGTCCCGTTAAGTGCTTCAGGACAACTCCTGTATGCGGTGTCAATAATGTAACATATTGGTGCGGATGTGCAGAGGCCAAATGCGCAGGTACACGTGTCGCCAACATTGGATTTTGTGAATATGGGATTGTCCCGACCATATCAGGTCAGGCGCTTCTCTTGGTTCACATTCTTTGGCTTTTTCTCCTCGGTTTCTTAGTCTTATTCGGCCTCCTCTGAACCTCTCCCATTCTCACTTTCGGTCTCATAGGCTTTACTATTCGTTATTACAATTGTAAATTGTGGTTCAAGGCTTGAGGATTGTTTTTTCCTTTTTGCATATACATTCATTCATTCATTTCAGTCTTGCATTTTGTCACTGTAATATCTATATGTGGATGTGAAAGAATTAGACACTGAACTGCCACAAAACATGTAAAGCACAGTTACGGCTATGTCTCCTGGTGTGACAGACAAGGTTGATCGATCATTAACATAAAAACCAAATGCATCTTTCACCTCATCACCTTTTTATGATCACAATAACACACATACAAAAATGACCAACAGATTTGTGAAGCACGTTTCTCTGCTATAAACTTTTCTAACAGATTAGTATGACCCACAGTGACATTCAGGTATGTATCCTTAAAAGAAAAGAAAAAAAAAAAAAAAGAAAAAGAAAAAGAGAGAATGAATCTGAACTATCAGGGTTTTTTCACTTCATACAAAATCAATGTTGACGCACATATACTTTTTGGCATGGTGATTTAGTTCCTTTCAACATCATAAAGTTAAACTCATTTAAGATTGAAAAACAATCAATGATCACTGAATTATGCAATTTCAAATTCTATGAGTACGTGTATGAATTTTTTTTAAGACCAAGACAAAAAGGATTATGAGTCTTGTTTCAAAGTTCAAATGATAAACATGCCTTATGGATCTCCCAACAAATGATATGTTCCCCTAAATGGAATCCATTTTACGCAAATGGTTTATACACCCTTAGACAACACCAGTTTAGACCTTATGTAAATGGTAAAATATGACTTATTTTCTCACTAGTTATCAACTTAACACCACCCAAACATAAATCTTATTATAAAACAAAACTCACATAGCAAAGCTTACATATATCCATCAAACCAAAATAGCCCACTTGTGCTACAAACAGATGTAGCTAACTAGCCGAGAAACAACTAATGAGCAGAGGATAACAATAGTAATGGTTTAGACATACCTCTCCATCAGAACCACGTACTGTGACACGATAAACCACAGTCACACTTCCGTTATCTGAGAAAATAACATCACGTATTAAAAATAAACTAAAGCCTTTGCATCAAAATATTTATACAAATTAGCATCAATACTAAAGCCTTTGCATCAAAATATTTGGCACAAAAATTCAGGTTTACTAAGTAAAATTTTATAGTGACAAAATTAGCATCAATACAAAAGCCTTTGCATGTTCTTGTATCAAAATTAGCATCAATACTAAAGCCTTTGCATCATCTCATTAGTTTATAGTGACAATAAGAGTATACATACCCGAATACGAAACATTATTAGGGTTCTTTTCAGGATTGTGAGGGTATAGCGATTTTTGTGTGTGTTATTGTGATAAAAATTGTGAAACACATAGGGCGCCCAAATGGGTAAACTAAAAAAAGTCGCTTAAAGAAAATATAGTCGCCCAAATCTTTTATTACGTCGCTCAAGAATTTGAAATAAAAAAGTGTTTATAAAGTATTTTAAAAAGTATTTAAAAATATAATATTTTTTACAAAAGTACTGACGCAAGTACAAAAAGGTGAAAACTAAAAAAGTCGCTCAAAGTACCAAGCCGTAAGTCGCTTTGGTTGCTCAACATTAGGAATGGGCAAAAAGAATAAAATAATGTTTTTCGAAGTTTGACTTTTTTGGTGGAAAAGGACAAAATAGAAGATCGCTTAAGGTATAAAAAGTCGCTGTAAAAAAATCGCTTAGAAAGTACACATAGTGGACTATGACAAAAGTACCACTTTAATGATTGGGCGCGACTTTTTGGGGTGACACATGTCACCTTCATATTAAAACTTAAAAAGTCGCAAGTCGCTCGGGCTAGTTAAAGAAACTCACTAAAGTAAGTCCTCAAAAGCCCTCCACTTCGAGCGACGAGGCTAGTCTCAAAATTAGCCCTAATAGCAAAGCCCTTATTTTCAAGATAGGCTTACATTTTACACAGTGAATGTAGTTTTTGTAGCGTTGGACCGGGCTTACAATTTCATCAGACATGTCCCTCTGTCGTATTAAAGTTTAATGCATGTCGTTATAAGTTAGTTCGTAATGTACTCACATAAGTGCATAGTGTACCGGAACAAGCTATATTACATAAAGAAAGTTAGACGTGAATAAAAAAGCTAGAAAGTTAACACGCTTTCGACCAGTTGGGTAGGACATCTGTTAAGCTTTCACAATTTATGAAGCTGAATCTTAAGGGACCAGCATAAACCCCTTAAAACACTGTCTTTAGTGCACATTTTTGTAGGAACAGAAATTTGGTGGAGACATAAATTTCTGTTAAACTGGCTCTGAAGTCCATTAAAAATGAATCTAATCGGTAGTTGAATCCCAAATTGGCGCTTATTAATGGGTTAGTTTGGTTGGTAAAATGTTTAATTGTTTATTATACTATACCATCAAACTACATTTATTATACTACTAGTTAAAGGCATAAATCTATCAAACCGCTAGGAATAAATAACGAAATATCGATAGTAAAAGCTTTTATCTTTTTAGATACAGTTGCATTAAAGTTTGGTTATTTTCTACCCGTGTTGCATTAAAACTTGACAACACTGTGGTCCCATAGAGGACTAATTGTTTAGCTTTGGTGTGGTCCAATGGGCGAAACAAGGCCATAATAACATTGATTCAGTCTTACATAGTACCCTACATTTGCCAGTTTCTTTTAACCATAAGTCATCATTAATGAAATTATTGCTTTATATATTTGGACATTTCTTGCTTTAGATCCATATTTTATTGTTTGAAACTACATAGGTGAGACCAGTCTACAAGTTTAAGATAAACAAACTTTGCATAGAGACATACAGCACAACTTAAATAACAAAATCATGGCAATATGTAGTACCTCATGACCACCTCATACATGGGGTTCAGCTTACACATTCACTACAGTAACATTTTTTTACAAAACTTATTTCAACATTCTGAAATACAAAGCTCAATACAACTAATAAGACCATTAAAACCATATTACACTCTTCAAACTCGAACCATTATTTCACAAAGGTTCTTGCATTGTTACAACAACCGGACTTCTAACGAAATGTTTACCGTCCGACCACTCTATCGATCCACTCTTTGTGACCGAACTCCCTGGTGACAGCTTCATCGCCACCACTTTGACTCTCACCAAAAAGTTGAGCTTCTGCCCAACCCGCCTAAACACAAGCTTCATTGGCTCGACTGTCATATTCATCCCTCTTGGTGGCCTTAGTCTCGCAACATAAACCGACTTCGCCTCACCTACATTAGTCACTGTTCTAATGAAATGTGTTGACATTTTTCTCTTCCCATATTGTTGGAAAACAGCCGTCATTGACGGAACATTCAAGTTCCCAGTATGACCTGCCTTTTTAGCCCGACTACAATCCGCGTGTTTCCTAGTTATCACTTGAATATTCTTAGTTGTGTAATTTGAATTACACAAGAAATCAACATAATCATATGAGCTAATATCATACACTAATCCAGGATCCATAGCCTTTTGCGGGTGAACATGTCCAGCCCCAAAATCCATAACAGTAGACGCGTTCCCAGTGGACTCATCTATCATCGTCTCACCACGATTATCCAAAGTATACGCAGTTGTCATCAATGCGGATTTGATTGCAGCAGGGCTCCATTGGGGATGGGCCGCCTTTAACAAAGCGGCCAGCCCAGAAACATGAGGACAAGCCATTGAAGTTCCAGACAATATATTAAACTCAGTCTTTCTATTATCAGACGCAAGCCCGGACGGACCTACTTTATCCGTCCAGGCTGCAAGAATATTAAGCCCGGGAGCAATTAAGTCCGGCTTCAAAACGTCGGGTGACTCCGGATTCGGCCCACGGGCCGAAAACGAAGCCACAACAGGCGCAGGGCGTACATTAATCCTAGTTCCTTTAAAAATAATAGTAGCAGTTGGCACTGATTTAGATTTGGATTTAGATTTCGACCTCAAAGCCGAGGTAATGTATCTCCTAATCTCGTCCCCGTTGGAAGCACCAACGGACGTCGCGGGCAGCACGTGGCAGTCCGCGACTAAACCCTCCCCATCGAAAACGCCATTAGCTAAAATCATACCAATTCCGCCCGCTTTTTTAACAACCTCGCCTTTCACAGCTCTCGAATTGATCCCTCTATCACATAAAACTATTTTCCCCTTAACAGATTTCGGATCCAAAGAGCCTTCTAGACATAACGAAGCGGAGTATCCATCACCCCTTTCGTTCCCGGCGTATATTAGCGGATACATCTTATCGTGCGCCAATGCGGGCCCACCGTACACGCTCACACCTGGAATCAACTTCCCGTTACCCAACACTGATGTTGCTTGGCTTTTAGTGTAGTACCCAACACTTCTGAACAAAATTGCTCGTTTTTGCCAAGTTGGGGGCTGTTTGGAATTGCAAATTATTGCTAATGCATACTCTCAAGGAATTGCAAAATAAGCACCTTCACATTTGTTTATAAATAAGTGCTCCTTTTTGCACAATATAGCAAATAAGCACTTTTTATCTTAACATTCAAACACTCATAAGCACTTGGAAATTATACAATCCCAAACACCCTCTTAGAGCTGTTTACATGTTTACAAGAATTATTAAATAGATTTATTTATTCTATTTAAGAAGCTGCAACTCTATATGCGTTGTAGTTGGATTCAGCTTATAAATTACATAAATGTAGGACACACAAGTACTATTGTGGGATCTTGAAATGGAAGAGCTAGTTGTGCCAATGCATCGTGCTCACGGGGGACCCCTACAATGAGTACCGGAATTGTATGAATACCCGGCAATAATTTAAACGAGGTTAGTATAAACGAGGTTACAAACATAAATTTGGCCTAAAGTAAAATGCTTAATGGTTAGATGGTATTCGGATACATAATCGGTTGTATAGACTCAAGTTTAAAGTCAAGATAATTCATTTGAGCTTCAAAAAAAATTATTACGGAATCAAACTTAAGATAATTTTCTTGTAGGAGTGAAGTATAATTTTAGAAAGTTGAGGGGCAAAATCGAAAGTTTATTTGATGTTTTGGCTCTATATAAACCAACAACGAGAGGGTGGGAGGGAGCAGCCAATTCAATCGAATCCCTTTGAGAAAAGAAAGAGAGAATGGGAAAACGAAGTAGGCGGGGGGTTTTATCAGAAGAAAAAGTGGAGGAGGAGGAGGATCGAATAAGTTTGCTACCAGATCACTTACTTAATGAAATCATCTCTCGTATACCTAAAACAAAATACGCCATTAGAACAGGTATACTCTCCAAAAGATGGCAACATCTTTGGCCTCAACATCTTCCTAATCTCATTTTTATTGATTGTGGAGCTTTGGATGATTACGCTCCATTCTATTCCTCCATCGAAAGAATTTTAAGCCAATCCAACAACCCTCTCAACAAATTCAAACTGTGGGCCTATCACAACTATGAGACTAATAAATATCAAATCTACGGTTGTATTCGGAAGGCTATTACTCATAATGTTCAAGAGTTTGATTTTGACGTGAGTTCCTTGGATTACTATAAGTTTCTTTTACCTTGGTTTTTTTTCACCTGTTCAAGTTTTGTTCATCTCACTTTGTGTGGGTGCTCATTTTATGCCAATTATGGTGTCGTTAGTTGGGAAAACCTCAGGACTTTGCATATTGAACATGCGGAATTAAACCAACATCTGATTAAAAATATTTTATCCGGAAGTCCTCTCTTGGAAACTTTGGAGTTGGGTAGTTGCTATGGTTTTAAGCGGATCGATGTTACTAACAAAAGTGTTAAGAACTTGGCGCTCATTGGCGACTTACATGGTGTAGTCGAAGTCAATGCTCCTTATATTTTGTCATTAGCATTCAAAAGAGAATTGGTATTGCAAAAGGGTGTCTTGCTAAATGTGTCTTCCGGAATTAAAGCTGAACTAGATTATTCCAAATACCCACTTGATAAGCCTGAGGAAATGCAGGAGGAGATGCTCGAAGGATTAATACTAAGCCTTGGCAATGTCAAGGAGGTTAAAATTGGGAAAAAATGCTTAGAGGTAAAACTTTCTTTTTACCTTGGGAATTTGCATCTTAGTGGTTGTTTGGATATGCATTTTGATTGTGATTAATAATGTGACCTGTATGTATGGAAACAAACAATTTGGTTACATGCAATAACACATCAAACAAGTTAGAAAGGACTATAAGTTATACCAATTTTTTTTTTTTTTTTTTTTTTTTTTTTGAATGTTCCCTGCAGAAACTCACAAGTCACAACACTTGCTCTAATTTAATGATTCGTGGTTTCTGTTTATTAACACACATTTTCATGTTCAGTAGTGTAAGTTTCATTATATTGACATAGAGTTATAAATGCTTGTTTTGTTTCTTCTTTCTTGTCACAATGTCGAGCACATAACCAGATGGTGTTATCATGTAAATATGTTTTAACATTTTTGATCCTTGCACAAAGGGGACACAACTTGTTAATTCCATGTGGGCATGATTTTTGATTTTAGTTGTTCTACTGTTTTATCTTAACGTGAGGATGATGGTTAAAAACAGAACACACAATTACAAAAGTATTTAAACTGAGGTTTTTATAAACCAAACAATGCTTTTAGAATAATCATACCCATATTTATTCCACCCATGGTGAATCCTTTACAGAAGCCAAACACCACCTTAGACTTATTTTGAAAATCGTCATACCATATTTGTATATTGCACAAGAAACTATGAGCCCGTCCCATCATACCTTGTCACAGACAATGAGTGTGTACTTACTTGTTGATGGTCTTTGTCGTGGATGCTTTGTTAATTAGCTGCTTAAAACTAATTCCTGGAGTATATTGCAAGTTCCATTTTCAGTGTGCCTTCTAAATAGTTAATTTATATTATATATGGATTGCACCATTCTCATTTTTGTTCTCTTCTCGTTGCTCTTCTTTATTGGCAGGTTTTCACTCGTTTGAAAGCTAAAGGTCTCATTTTTCAGTCAAACATAGTGTCCCAATGAAGATGAAGATGAAGACTCATATTCAGACTAACCTGCACTCATTTTATCCATCGAACTTGAAGGTTTTGTATGTTACATTACCTTTATACCCTTTCCGCAATTTGATGGAGCTAGATGATTGGTTTGATTGTGATTCAGTTGAAAGCAAAGTTTTGGAGGTGTTATTGCTTGACCACATTCCCAACAGTGTTGAGGTTAATTGATCACTAGCACTTAATAATCATGTTTTTATATTGTTTTCAAGACGATAAACTGATGATGTTGGAATGTTATCTTATATGTATGAATGGCACAAGAATATGAGATAGTTAAGTAATTTCAATTCCTCTAAAAGAAATCTATTAAATATTTTCAGTTTCTCTTTGCTCTTTTTCTTTCATACCGATCCTAAAGCCTAATCCTATTCGAAATCCATAGACAATCCAAACACACCCTAAGGTTTCAAAACTACTTATGTTAGTGTATTCATTACATAACAAAGAAAAAGTGAAAAGTTTAGTCATCTAATAATTTTTCACAACTAAGCAAAGTGTCGAGTTCGATACACCCATATACTTGAATTTGAATAATAATTTTTCACACAAATACTTTCTTAAAACGCTTCTTATTCATCGTTAGTTTTTCTTTTTCTGAATAAGTGAAATAAAAATTTATTTCATTTCATCAAAACAAAAGGCTAGAAGGGGGGACAATAAGCCATAAATTTTGGTGATTGAATTTTCTCCCAAAAAGGTCAGTTTAGCCAACAAGAAATAATGAAAGAATATTGAGAATGAAAATCAAAAATACAAAAAAGCGCGTAACCAATGATATCACCAACATTTAGCTCTTTTCCTCCATCACCATGTTGATGAGACCATTACCTATGATGATGATGATGATCATCATCATCATCATGATCACCACCTGCGTCCGATCCAATCGAGATTTCTTGCAGCTTCCATCATCGTCATCTAATGCGTGCCCCCCGTCCGACTCCTCATTAATTCCATGTCCCGTTAAGTGCTTCAGGACAACTCCTGTATGCGGTGTCAATAATGTAACATATTGGTGCGGATGTGCAGAGGCCAAATGCGCAGGTACACGTGTCGCCAACATTGGATTTTGTGAATATGGGACTGCCCCGACCATATCAGGTCAGGCGCTTCCCTTGGTTCACATTCTTGGCTTTTTCTCCCCGGTTTCTTAGTCTTATTCGGCCTCCTCAAGATCAACTCACTTCTTGGCACTTCTAATGGAACAAGACTAGTTTCATGATCGGCAAACACCTGAATAAAAATTACGAAGTACATGATTATTTTGCAAGCATTAAAGGGGGCAATTTCAGTTCATTTAGTTATGAATGGGGTGATTTGGGTTATGATTTATCTTTAACGGGTCAAACAACCAAAAAATAATAGCTACACAGACTCCAGTCTCTTAAAAGTGGTTTTTAATGGATAAGTTATGTTTTATGACACGCTAATGTCTTATACTGTTATTTTGGAAATAGGTGATATAGTTATGATATAAACTATAGTATATCTTATTTTGGCGGATAGCAAGAATCGAACCAGTGTCTTCTCCTTGGCAAAGAGAAATTTTACCTTTCAACTGTATCCGCCTTTTGTTTCTTTCTTGATACACATATTGTCCAGATATACACAATATGTCTACACATATATGATATATATGTTTCGAGCATATATGTGCAGTACTGGCAGAGACTCAAGTTAACCCGACCCAACCCAACCCAACCAAAAACTATCCATTTTTTTCCGTTACTCAACCCTCCAATTTTGCAACCTCTAATAAGAATCTGTGAGAAGCACACATACCTCATTAACTTGAAAATATGTTCCATTAAGAGGAATCTGTTGATGCATATTTGTATTTGATACAAAATTATACAAAGTCATATAAGTAGCATCATATTATGTAGTTCGGGACTTCCTTTCCAAAACTGTTGCTTTGATTATTTCTTCTCTATTATCTTTGTTTAATATGTATTTTCTATTATATACATATTCTTGTGAATTCCGATTCTCGCCTGTTTGAAAAAGCCAGTATGAGAGTTTGTGAACTGTAATACTAAAAGTGGCAACTGACCCAAAATAGCCTGTACATCAACTTTAAGCAATTAAATATAATACCTGGAAACCACAAAGCAAGGAGGTATGGTGTTGGATCTTCATGTTCCCTTGCCTCAAACTATATAATTATAAATTGCATCTTAGGCACACAGATTCATATACCGATGATTCATAAAATATTTAACACTCCTCTATCACCCAAAAAATGAGCAGTTTCTATCTTGGGTTGTCCCAAATAGTGCAACTCTTGCTTTTTGAAACCGTATTTTGCATTATTGCCTATATATTAAGGGAATTGGAAAGAATGGACGGGTGGGTAACAGGTAGTCACGGATTCAGGTCCAAAATGGTTATTTTTCGTACGGGTCAAAATGGATAACATTGGATGTCAATTTAGAAAACAGCTATCTTTTAATTATAATTTTTTGGACAAAATGAGTTCAGAGGTTTTATGTATTATAAATACACCTTAGGTGCTTACGACCCAGCTGACCCATTTCCTTATAATGTATTGTTTTATTTTCACCCGTATAACTCACCAGTTAGGGATAAAAAAGTAAATGGAAATTGCCATCTCAACATACTAGCAATAATTACAAGATATAAGTGAGGTTGAGTGTTGTGCATAAGATTTCTCAACTTTTTCTTATGTGCAAAGTCAAAAGAAGTAACTTGTGGAGCATTGGAAGTAGAAAAGATAGGTTACAAAAACTAAACCCCAGCCAAACAGGGATGGTCAGCTCATAGCTGCATTTACATTTTTTTTTTTTTTTTTTCTTTCTTCAAACTAATTAAGCACTTGGTAAAAAGCAAATTTTACAAAACAACAATTTTTAAAAGCTATGAATAAGCACAGAAAAAGCTGATGGAAACATAACAGTTGGGGACAAAGGGCTATTAGGGAAAATAAGCTAAGGGCTATTAGTGAAGTATAATTTTAGAAAGTTGAGGGGCAAAATCGAAAGTTTATTTGATGTTTTGGCTATATAAACCAATCAATCAATCGAGAAAACAGGTTTTATCAAAAGAAAGAGAATGGGAAAACGAAGTAGGCGGGGGGTTTTATCAGAAGAAAAAGAGGAGGAGGAGGAGGAGGATCGAATAAGTTTGCTACCAGATCACTTACTTAATGAAATCATCTCTCGTATACCTAAAACAAAATACGCCATTAGAACAGGTATACTCTCCAAAAGATGGCAACATCTTTGGCCTCAACATCTTCCTAATCTCATTTTTATTGATTGTGGAGCTTTGGATGATTACGCTCCATTCTATTCCTCCATCGACAGAATTTTAAGCCAATCCAACAACCCTCTCAACAAATTCAAACTGTGGGCCTATCACAACTATGAGACTAATAAATATCAAATCTACGGTTGTATTCGGAAGGCTATTACTCATAATGTTCAAGAGTTTGATTTTGACGTGAGTTCCTTGGATTATTATAAGTTTGTTTTACCTTGGTTTTTTTTCACCTGTTCAAGTTTTATTCATCTCACTTTGTGTGGGTGCTCTTTTTATGCCAATGATGATGTCGTTAGTTGGGAAAACCTCAGGACTTTGCATATTGAACATGCGGAATTAAACCAACATCTGATTAAAAATATTTTATCCGGAAGTCCTCTCTTGGAAACTTTGGAGTTGGGTAGTTGCTATGGTTTTAAGCGGATCGATGTTACTAACAAAAGTGTTAAGAACTTGGCGCTCATTGGCGACTTACATGGTGTAGTCGAAGTCAATGCTCCTTATATTTTGTCATTAGCATTCAAAAGAGAATTGGTATTGCAAAAGGGTGTCTTGCTAAATGTGTCTTCCGGAATTAAAGCTGAACTAGATTATTCCAAATGGCCACTTGATAAGCCTGAGGAAATGCAGGAGGAGATGCTCGAAGGATTAATACTAAGCCTTGGCAATGTCAAGGAGGTTAAAATTGGGAAAAAATGCTTAGAGGTAAAACTTTCTTTTTACCTTGGGAATTTGCATCTTAGTGGTTGTTTGGATATGCATTTTGATTGTGATTAATAATGTGACCTGTATGTATGGAAACAAACAATTTGGTTACATGCAAAAACACATCAAACAAGTTAGAAAGGACTATAAGTTATACCAATTCTTTTTTTTTTTTTTTTTTTGAATGTTCCCTGCAGAAACTCACAAGTCACAACACTAGCTCTAATTTAATGATTCATGGTTTCTGTTTATTAACACACATTTTCGTGTTCAGTAGTGTAAGTTTCATTATATTGACATAGAGTTATAAATGCTTGTTTTGTTTCTTCTTTCTTGTCACAATGTCGAGCACATAACCTTAGACTTATTTTGAAAATCGTCATACCATATCTGTATATTGCACAAGAAACTATGAGCCCATCCCATCATACCTTGTCACAGACAATGAGTGTGTACTTACTTGTTGATGGTCTTTGTCGTGGATGCTTTGTTAATTAGCTGCTTAAAACTAATTCCTGGAGTATATTGCAAGTTCCATTTTCAGTGTGCCTTCTAAATAGTTAATTTATATATGGATTGCACCATTCTCATTTTCGTTCTCTTCTCGTTGCTCTTCTTTATTGGCAGGTTTTCACTCGTTTGAAAGCTAAAGGTCTCATTTTTCCATCAAACATAGTGTCCCAATGAAGATGAAGATGAAGACTCATATTCAGACTAACCTGCACTCATTTTATCCATCGAACTTGAAGGTTTTGTATGTTACATTACCTTTATACCCTTTCCGCAATTTGATGGAGCTAGATGACTGGTTTGATTGTGATTTAGTTGAAAGCAAAGTTTTGGAGGTGTTATTGCTTGACCACATTCCTAACAGTGTTGAGGTTAATTGATCACTAGCACTTAATAATCATGTTTTTATATTGTTTTCAAGACGATAAACTGATGATGTTGGAATGTTATCTTATATGTATGAATGGCACAAGAATATGAGATAGTTAAGTAATTTCAATTCCTCTAAAAGAAATCTATTAAATATTTTCAGTTTCTCTTTGCTCTTTTTCTTTCATACCGATCCTAAAGCCTAATCCTATTCGAAATCCATAGACAATCCAAACGCACCCTAAGGTTTCAAAACTACTTATGTTAGTGTATTCATTACATAACAAAGAAAAAGTGAAAAGTTTAGTCATCTAATAATTTTTCACAACTAAGCAAAGTGTCGAGTTCGATACACCCATATACTTGAATTTGAATAATAATTTTTCACACAAATACTTTCTTAAAACGCTTCTTATTCATCGTTAGTTTTTCTTTTTCTGAATAAGTGAAATAAAAATTTATTTCATTTCATCAAAACAAAAGGCTAGAAGGGGGGACAATAAGCCATAAATTTTGGTGATTGAATTTTCTCCCAAAAAGGTCAGTTTAGCCAACAAGAAATAATGAAAGAATATTGAGAAGGAAAATCAAAAATACAAAAAAGCGCGTAACCAATGATATCACCAACATTTAGCTCTTTTCCTCCATCACCATGTTGATGAGACCATTACCTATGATGATCATCATCATCATGATCACCACCTGCGTCCGATCCAATCGAGATTTCTTGCAGCTTCCATCATCGTCATCTAATGCGTGCCCCCCGTCCGACTCCTCATTAATTCCATGTCCCGTTAAGTGCTTCAGGACAACTCCTGTATGCGGTGTCAATAATGTAACATATTGGTGCGGATGTGCAGAGGCCAAATGCGCAGGTACACGTGTCGCCAACATTGGAAAGAATGGACGGGTGGGTAACAGGTAGTCACGGATTCAGGTCCAAAATGGTTATTTTTCGTACGGGTCAAAATGGATAACATTGGATGTCAATTTAGAAAACAGCTATCTTTTAATTATAATTTTTTGGACAAAATGAGTTCAGAGGTTTTATGTATTATAAATACACCTTAGGTGCTTACGACCCAGCTGACCCATTTCCTTATAATGTATTGTTTTATTTTCACCCGTATAACTCACCAGTTAGGGATAAAAAAGTAAATGGAAATTGCCATCTCAACATACTAGCAATAATTACAAGATATAAGTGAGGTTGAGTGTTGTGCATAAGATTTCTCAACTTTTTCTTATGTGCAAAGTCAAAAGAAGTAACTTGGAGCATTGGAAGTAGAAAAGATAGGTTACAAAAACTAACCCCAGCCAAACAGGGATGGTCGTCCGGGAGCTCATAGCTGCATTTACATTTTTTTTTTTTTTTTTTTTTTCTTTTTGCAAACTAATTAAGCACTTGGTAAAAAGCAAATTTTACAAAACAACAATTTTTAAAAGCTATGAATAAGCACAGAAAAAGCTGATGGAAACATAACAGTTGGGGACAAAGGGCTATTAGGGAAAATAAGCTAAGGGATATAAAACAAGGACTGATAAGCTAATATTAAACTGAATAGAAACTGAAATAAGCTATGTTAAGCCAAAAATAATCTAAACCTAATTTCTATTCTACATTACACTACTCTAAATTACACATACTATTGTAGGAGTGAAGTATAATTTTAGAAAGTTGAGGGGCAAAATCGAAAGTTTATTTGATGTTTTGGCTATATAAACCAATCAATCAATCGAGAAAACAGGTTTTATCAAAAGAAAGAGAATGGGAAAACGAAGTAGGCGGGGGGGTTTATCAGAAGAAAAAGTGGAGGAGGAGGAGGAGGAGGAGGAGGATCGAATAAGTTTGCTACCAGATCACTTACTTAATGAAATCATCTCTCGTATACCTAAAACAAAATACGCCATTAGAACAGGTACACTCTCCAAAAGATGGCAACATCTTTGGCCTCAACATCTTCCTAATCTCATTTTTATTGATTGTGGAGCTTTGGATGATTACGCTCCATTCTATTCCTCCATCCAAAGAATTTTAAGCCAATCCAACAACCCTCTTAACAAATTCAAACTGTGGGCCTATAACTCTTTTTGGGGTAATAATCATCAAATCTACGAATGTATTTGGGAGGCTATTACTCATAATGTTCAAGAGTTTGATTTTGACGTGAGTTCCTTGGATTGGATTGACCATAAGTTTGTTTTACCTTGGTTTTTTTTCACCTGTTCAAGTTTTATTCATCTCACTTTGTGTTGGATTGACTTTGAAGTAGCCTATGATAATGTTGTTGGGAAAACCTCAGGATTTTGCATATTGAACATGCGGAATTAAACCAACATCTGATTAAAAATATTTTATCCGGAAGTCCTCTCTTGGAAACTTTGGAGTTGGGTAGTTGCTATGGTTTAGAGCGGATTGATGTTACTACCAAAAGTGTTAAGAACTTGGCGCTCATTGGCGACTTAGATGGTGTAGTCGAAGTCAGTGCTCCTTATATTTTGTCATTAGCATTCAAAGGAGAATTGGTATTGCAAAAGGGTTTGTTGTTAAATGTGCCTCCCGGAATTAAAGTTGAACTAGATTATTACCCATACCCACTTGATAAGCCTGAGGAAATGCAGGAGGAGATGCTCGAAGGATTAATACTAAGCCTTGGCAATGTCAAGGAGGTTAAAATTGGGAAAAAATGCTTAGAGGTAAAACTTTCTTTTTACCTTGGGAATTTGCATCTTAGTGGTTGTTTGGATATGCATTTTGATTGTGATTAATAATGTGACTTGTATGTATGGAAACAAACAATTTGGTTACATGCAAAAACACATCAAACAAGTTAGAAAGGACTATAAGTTATACCAATTCTTTTTTTTTTTTTTTTTTTTTTTAAATGTTCCCTGCAGAAACTCACAAGTCACAACACTAGCTCTAATTTAATGATTCATGGTTTCTGTTTATTAACAAACATTTTCATGTTCAGTAGTGTAAGTTTCATTATAATGACATAGAGTTATAAATGCTTGTTTTGTTTCTTCTTTCTTGTCACAATGTCGAGCACATAACCTTAGACTTATTTTGAAAATCGTCATACCATATCTGTATATTGCACAAGAAACTATGAGCCCATCCCATCATACCTTGTCACAGACAATGAGTGTGTACTTACTTGTTGATGGTCTTTGTCGTGGATGCTTTGTTAATTAGCTGCTTAAAACTAATTCCTGGAGTATATTGCAAGTTCCATTTTCAGTGTGCCTTCTAAATAGTTAATTTATATATGGATTGCACCATTCTCATTTTTGTTCTCTTCTCGTTGCTCTTCTTTATTGGCAGGTTTTCACTCGTTTGAAAGCTAAAGGTCTCATTTTTCCATCAAACATAGTGTCCCAATGAAGATGAAGATGAAGACTCATATTCAGACTAACCTGCACTCATTTTATCCATCGAACTTGAAGGTTTTGTATGTTACATTACCTTTATACCCTTTCCGCAATTTGATGGAGCTAGATGATTGGTTTGATTGTGATTCAGTTGAAAGCAAAGTTTTGGAGGTGTTATTGCTTGACCACATTCCCAACAGTGTTGAGGTTAATTGATCACTAGCACTTAATAATCATGTTTTTATATTGTTTTCAAGACGATAAACTGATGATGTTGGAATGTTACCTTATATGTATGAATGGCACAAGAATATGAGATAGTTAAGTAATTTCAATTCCTCTAAAAGAAATCTATTAAATATTTTCAGTTTCTCTTAGAACTTTTTCGTACACATAGAAGGTCGCTTAAAACATCAAGATGTTTTATAGCGACATTCTGTTTTGTCCTTTTTCACTGGCTCAGATGCAGCAGGAGGCGATGTTGGTACATTGTTCACTGCAGCAGTTGAAATAGCAGTTGATGTAGGAGATGAAGTAACACCAGTTGCAGGCGATCTCCCTCTGTTTTCTCCTCCTTATTTGTTATCGTGAAAAGGTAAGCTATAAAACATCAAGAATGACATTTTTTTAAAGGACATGGAAGAAAAACATTACTCGTATTTATTTTGTTTAGATCTTATTATTGAATCTTTCTTTATTTATAAAACTCGAAGGAAATGGACGAAAGATAAAGAGAATATAACTTTTTTGACAAATGTACATCCAGGGTTCCGTTGCTTTGCTCTAAATCGGACATGTTGATAATCGAAATTAGATGAGCCTAAGTTTTTATTATTAAATCTGCACACTGCATATCGATATCCAGTTGATTTGGTCTAACTTGAACATTTTGATACCTTTAAAGCTGTTATAATGCGAGCTTCTTCTACTACTTATAAAAAAATCACAGATTTCCTAAATTAGTAATCCATCATGTTTTGGGATGTCAAGGGTAAGATACTTATAAAAAAATCACAGATTTCCTAAATTTCCATGTCTTTCTATAGATAATGGAATGATTTTGTGTGACAATGCTTGTTTTTACATAATAACAAGTACAATAGATATCTTCTTACTTGTATCTGAATACAAGTTCTCACATACTATTAGATCCTTCCACATCATAGTGCTACCATATATTCCCAGTATCTGATCTTAGTTTTACCCTTGCAATTATACTTTAACAATTTTTCAGACGGGGATGAGCCAGATAGCACGGCACACAACTAAGTCATTAGCAGTGGCCCATCGAGTATTGCTTTCAATCGGGTTTAAGTAAACTATATCATGGATGTCTATAAGAAATTATGATGGAGTGGGACTTGATTATGAGCACTAGAGGGAATTTATTTTTTTCCAAAATGTTGAAGGATAGTTAAATAGTTTATGAGATGAAAGGGGTTTAAAAAATATCACTAATATCATACGGGTCATAAGCGTGTCGAATGGGTTTTCCGGTTTAGTAAATAGCCCAAACAAGAATTTACTCTATCGCCCAGCGCAAGTGGATATAGTATAGATTGGACACATGTCCAATGATGTATTGTTTAAACTATGATACTACTATCAAAGATTGCTCTTGGTTATTTCACCCACTAGATAATTGTGTAAAGTGACCTTGTCGACACAAACATCTAAGACCACAATCTTATGTTGGAAAGTTTGGGATAACGTAGTAATTAGTCATGTGTTTCTGCATTCTTGCTTTATAATAAAACCACGAAATTAGAGTTTGATGCAGGCTTATGCCTTCATTTATATAACATCTTCTGTGATAAGCGAAAACATAAATTTTCAGCATTATTCTCTTGCCTCCTTTTACTATTTGCTACTGCCAGATTTTTGATGAGGGGAAAATTGGAAATTTGGAGTGAATTAGAGTAAATTATAAGTTGATGATTGATATAAAGATTTGTCTACTTAACGCGATTAAATCTGGCATGATGCTAAAGCTCTTATTGTTTGATAATAATAATAGTATTTGTTGCATTAGTATTAACTATTAAGTATTTAAGCCCGTTTATAAATTTGAATATAAAATTAAACAAAGTGACGGGAGAGTACAAGACATCCTGACTGTTTTGAGCACCCATGACCTGTTTTCTAGTTTTTACCCAATCAGACCCAACCTTCCCATTTTGTCACCTCTAGTGAGCACCATTCAGAATATTTGGTAACCATCACAGTGTTTAGATGTCCCTTTGAATTATTGAAACTGCTTTTTTATGATTTAAGTTCATTGTCTGTTGATATCCTTAATTATCAGGGCTACATATAGTAATTAATCCCGTGTTCTAAACTTCCATATCTTTCTATTTTACATTTCATCTGTTTTGGGCTGTGTCATGGTGATAATGTGATATAAAGAATGCCTTACAAAATGCCATTTTGCTGATTGTTATAGTATCCAAGGCAAATGCACAACCAAATGATTCATCCTATGCAGCAACAGCAACAGCAGCAGCAGATGGTTCACCCCTCACAGCAACAGCAACAATGGGAGAGAATGAGAAGACACCAGCAACAGCAACAACAGCAACAACCTGCAACATCTCGTCCTGTCATGAATATAAGTGGTAATAACATGAATGTTGACAATGGAAGTCAAAGTCAAAGATCCATGGTTGAAGTGAAGCTTGAAAACCCATCTGACTCTCCTATAGACAATAATGTTAATAATGTTGCTGCCTTTTGCAACAATGAACTATAGAAATAGCCCGATGCAGTACCGTCAGCAGCAGTATGCTGCAATGTCAGCTTTACAAGCACAATCCAACAATCAGTTTCGACCAATGGCTTCTGTCCAAATTCCCCTAACTGAAAAAACATGGGCGGGAGCTGCTTTCTCTATGTGCTAGCTAGCCATGTAAGTACTATTTTATGTACTTATCATATTTCTAACTAAAAAAACAGTTAGGAACTGCTAGTATATCGCTATGCTGCTCATGGTAAGAACTGTTTTTATATAAACAGGTAATTGGAGCCATCTAGTACCTTTTGCCATAGAAAGTGAACTGAGATGCTGGCATATTGCATGTCAAAGGCATAATTGTCGCTCCAAATATTTATATTGTGGAGAAGCTCGCGTATGAGCAGGTTGAAATGAGCGTGACTTGGGTTGACAAGTAAGCACTTTTTTTTCCACTTTGTATAGTTTTTTTCAGGAGTTAATGCGTTAATTGTGATCAGAAAAACAATACTATTACAAGATTGGGTAGTTTATGCATTAATTATTGCAAATTTGGGGCGACTATAGGGGTATTTTGGTAATGGGGTGAAATGAGCCTTGGTTAAAACCGATAATGGCCCGCTTGGGCTAACTAACACTTATCGCCAATTTTCTTAAATTTTACAAAAGTAAATGTGTTAATTTTGGCCCGTTTGACCCACTCCTCTTTTCCTAGACAAGTTAATTTGACTTGTTTGAGATAAAGCGTACCCAAAGTGGGTTTTATAAGTAAATGGGTTTGCAATTCCGCCTTTACTTGTTATCTGTTATAGATATCCGTTAAACTGGACTGTGCTTGCAGGCGCACTTGATGTTTACACTATAGAACCACCACCGAAGGATAACATTTTGGTTAATCATGAAAAAGTCACTGTTACACTTCATCTCGGTGCTAGTACCATGGAAGCGCAGGTTTGTGAATAACTTTTGAGTTTTGTGCTTTTATTTGGATTCTGCGTCGTCAGTATGTCATATTTAAACAGTTGGGCAGGAAGGAGTTGCAATCGAAATTGATGAAGCTGTTGTTGGAGCCTTGAAGGGCGAGCTTGCTGCTACTAGATTCCTTTCTAGTTTAAATTAGTTAAACAAGTTTGAGTCAAGTTGAGACGATTTGATATGTTGTAGTTGGTTATATTGTCATGTATCAAGATTTATGCACTTTACTTTAGTTGTATATTATGGAATTATGAAAATTTTATATTTTTTTGCAAAAACTAAAAAATCATTTTTTTTAAAACGAAATTCTCACCAAGACCGGTTCTTATATAAAAACTGGTTTCCTTACTCTATAATAGAGGCATGTAGACACCGGTTCTTACTAGCAAACAGGTTTCGATGCTCATATTAGAAACCGGTTGTGGAACCGGTTTCTATATGTTTTGGTTATAGAAATACCCCCCCCCCCCCCCCCCCCCCCCGCCTAGAGTGGTTCCTAAACCACTCTCCATGAGCCATTCTAACCGGTTTCTATGAGATTTTTTGTAGTAGTGTAGGCTAGATTTATCTTGTGTTTGCTTAGATCTAATGAAACCTAACTATTGATTATTGGTTGTTGGTGTGTTATTAATTGTATTGGATGATTGTTTATCGATGTTAGGCTTAAGAAAACTAGCTAACCTCCTATACGGTAACTTGCTTGAACGTCTTAAGAAACATGAACCAATGCGTACTAAGGTTTTTATGGTTGTATTTAATGCATGAGCGAATTCTAGTGATCCCATGTTAGGAGCTTCTTAGCCGGCTCGACATAGGAGTGAAGTAGGAGCTTATAGAGTTGGGGAAGTACGTACGTCACCCCACGATTGGTATTAAGGAATACACCCGTCATCCACGCAATTAATACACACTAATCAACCGGTAATAGATAGTTAGGGAGTAAGGAAATCTAAGTAAACACATTTCTCTCCATATAAGTTCCACAACCTTTTTATTTTCAGTTATTTTATTTTATTTGCAATTGTAGTTATTTGGGTTAGTTGACTAGCAACTAATTCCGCCCACTCCTTCAAACCCGAGATTTTACTTGCTTTTATAAAAATATAAAAAAATACAAAAAGAATCTTCCATCTCCCTTAGACCTATTAGAGTAGTTTTTCAATCCTAACGACACTATTCCCCTAGAGAACGATCAATCCCCCGGTACTTGCCACTACACTATACTACATCGGTCAGGTACACTGCCTGGTGGGGATTGCAAGCCTCTTGAAATCCCTCGAGAGGTAAAACCTGTTGTAAGGTCGCAAAACCACGCATCACCATCATCCTCACGTTAAGAAAAAACAGTAGAACAACTAAAATAAAAAATCATGCCCACATGGAATTAACAAGTTGTGTCCCCTTTGTGCAAGAATCAAAAATGTTAAAACATATTTACATGATAACACCATCTCGTTATGTGCTCGACATTGTGACAAGAAAGAAGAAACAAAACAAGCATTTATAACTCTATGTCAATATAATGAAACTTACACTACTGAACATGAAAATGTGTGTTAATAAACAGAAACCATGAATCATTAAATTAGAGATAGTGTTGTGACTTGTGAGTTTTTGCAGGGAACATTCAAAAAATAAAAAATAAAAATAATAATAATAATTGGTATAACTTATAGTCCTTTCTAACTTGTTTGATGTGTTTTTGCATGTAACCAAATTGTTTGTTTCCATACATACAAGTCACATTATTAATCACAATCAAAATGCATATCCAAACAATCACTAAGATGCAAATTCCCAAGGTAAAAAGAAAGTTATACCTCTAAGCATTTTTTTCCCAATTTTAACCTCCTTGACATTGCCAAGGAGGTGACAAATATTAATTTTACTAAAAAAAATAGAATTAAAAATTACTACAAGTTTCAAAGTAAATTAGTCAAATTTACATTTTACAAAAAACTATTTGACTGATGTTGGTTGAAAAACATGCTCACAAAATTTGAGGTAAAAAAAAATAGGTCAAAAGCTGGTCAAATAGGGTATAAACCATAGGACCCTAAAAAAGCTAGAAAGTTAACACGCTTTCGACCAGTTGGGTAGGACATCTGTTAAGCTTTCCTTGCGATGGTACAAACATAATGGGGATTAGGTAGAATGTGCTTATTCACAATTTATGAAGCTGAATCTTAAGGGACCAGCATAAACCCCTTAAAACACTGTCTTTAGTGCACATTTTTTGTAGGAACAGAAATTTGGCGGAGACATAAATTTCTGTTAAACTGGCTCTGAAGTCCATTAAAAATGAATCTAATCGGTAGTTGAATCCCAAATTGGCGCTTATTAATGGGTTAGTTTGGTTGGTAAAATGTTTAATTGTTTATTATACTATACCATCTAACTACATTTATTACGGAGTATACTACTAGTTAAAGGCATAAATCTATCAAACCGCTAGGAATAACTAAATATCGATAGTAAAAGCTATTATCTTTTTAGATACAGTTGCATTAAAGTTTGGTTATTTTCTACCCGTGTTGCATTAAAACTTGACAACACTGTGGTCCCATAAAGGACTAATTGTTTAGCTTTGGTGTGGTCCAATGGGCCAAACAAGGCCATAATAACATTGATTCAGTCTTACATAGTACCCTACATTTGCCAGTTTCTTTTAACCATAAGTCATCATTAATGAAATTATTGCTTTATATATTTGGACATTTCTTGCTTTAGATCCATATTTTATTGTTTGAAACTACATAGGTGAGACCAGTCTACAAATTTAAGATAAACAAACTTTGCATAGAGACATACAGCACAACTTAAATAACAAAATCATGGCAATATGTAGTACCTCATGACCACCTCATACATGGGGTTCAGCTTACACATTCACTACAGTAACATTTTTTTACAAAACTTATTTCAACATTCTGAAATACAAAGCTCAATACAACAACTAATAAGACCATTAAAACCATATTACACTCTTCAAACTCGAACCATTATTTCACAAAGGTTCTTGCATTGTTACAACAACCGGACTTCTAACGAAATGTTTACCGTCCGACCACTCTATCGATCCACTCTTTGTGACCGAACTCCCTGGTGACAGCTTCATCGCCACCACTTTGACTCTCACCAAAAAGTTGAGCTTCTGCCCAACCCGCCTAAACACAAGCTTCATTGGCTCGACTGTCATATTCATCCCTCTTGGTGGCCTTAGTCTCGCAACATAAACCGACTTCGCCTCACCTACATTAGTCACTGTTCTAATGAAATGTGTTGACATTTTTCTCTTCCCATATTGTTGGAAAACAGCCGTCATTGACGGAACATTCAAGTTCCCAGTATGACCTGCCTTTTTAGCCCGACTACAATCCGCGTGTTTCCTAGTTATCACTTGAATATTCTTAGTTGTGTAATTTGAATTACACAAGAAATCAACATAATCATATGAGCTAATATCATACACTAATCCAGGATCCATAGCCTTTTGCGGGTGAACATGTCCAGCCCCAAAATCCATAACAGTAGACGCGTTCCCAGTGGACTCATCTATCATCGTCTCACCACGATTATCCAAAGTATACGCAGTTGTCATCAATGCGGATTTGATTGCAGCAGGGCTCCATTGGGGATGGGCCGCCTTTAACAAAGCGGCCAGCCCAGAAACATGAGGACAAGCCATTGAAGTTCCAGACAATATATTAAACTCAGTCTTTCTATTATCAGACGCAAGCCCGGACGGACCTACTTTATCCGTCCAGGCTGCTAGAATATTAAGCCCGGGAGCAATTAAGTCCGGCTTCAAAACGTCGGGTGACTCCGGATTCGGCCCACGGGCCGAAAACGAAGCCACAACAGGCGCAGGCCGTACATTAATCCTAGTTCCTTTAAATATAATAGTAGCAGTTGGCACTGATTTAGATTTGGATTTAGATTTCGACCTCAAAGCCGAGGTAATGTATCTCCTAATCTCGTCCCCGTTGGAAGCACCAACGGACGTCGCGGGCAGCACGTGGCAGTCCGCGACTAAACCCTCCCCATCGAAAACGCCATTAGCTAAAATCATACCAATTCCGCCCGCTTTTTTAACAACCTCGCCTTTCACAGCTCTCGAATTGATCCCTCTATCACACAAAACTATTTTCCCCTTAACAGATTTCGGATCCAAAGAGCCTTCTAGACATAACGAAGCGGAGTACCCATCACCCCTTTCGTTCCCGGCGTATATTAGCGGATACATCTTATCGTGCGCCAACGCGGGCCCACCGTAAACACTCACACCTGGAATCAACTTCCCGTTACCCAGCTTCACATCCGCCGGAAAATCACGGTCGATTGCTCCGGCGCCGACCGTCGTCACCCACGGCGCAATGTTCGTGACGGTGAGTCCGCCGGGACCTCCGTTCCCGGCGGAGGCCGACACGAACACGCCGCGATCAGACGCGCCGTACGCGCCGATCGCAATCGCGTCGAGGTAATACGGCACGACTACTCCACCCACACTCAACGATATCACGTCAACGCCGTCGTTGACCGCCGAGTCAAACGCCGCGAGTATATCGGAATCGAAACACCCGGCGAGCCAGCACACTTTGTACGCGGCGAGACGCGCTTTCGGCGCCATTCCGGCGGCGACGCCACGCGCGTAGCCGAGCGTGGACGCCGGAAAAACGTACCGCCCTGCCGCAATCGACGCCGTGTGAGTCCCGTGACCGTCGGAATCACGCGGCGAGCGGTGCTCAACCGTCTCGTTCATCTTCCCGCTAGTCGCCTCATAACCTTTCGAAAAATACTTAGCTCCGATGAGCTTCCGGTTACACGCCGTCACCGGAAACCCCCCTTCACCAACACAACCGCCTCTCCACTTAACCGGCACAGGACCTAGCCCTCGGTCGTTGAAGCTCTCCCTCTCGGGCCAGATACCGGTGTCAAGCACCCCGATAACAAGATCCGACCCGAAATCCGACTCCTTCAACAAACCAGAAGTGTCAGATGTCTTGAGGCCTAGAAACTCGGGTGAGCGCGTGGTGTGCACGCGCCTGACTTGCTCAGGGATGAGGGAAAGGACAGATGGGTGAGATTGGAGAGTGGAAGCTTCTGGAGAAGTGAGCTTGGCTGAGAAGCCGTGGAAAACGGTGTCGTAAGTGTGGATGATATTGGAGGAGGATGATGATGACGTGGCAAGGGAGTGGTACCAGTGAGTGTGAGTTGGGAAGATTGAGGGTTTGGCATCGTGTTGGACACGCACAATGTATGTTTTAGTTTTTTCTTCAATGACTTGTGTAGCAGCAGAAGATGAAGAAGAAGAAACTAGTATTACTATTATTAGAAATAACAAATAAATAGTGATGGTCATTTGATGAGAGTGAAGTAGCTTAATCAGTTCAATTCATTTTGAAATTGGGTGAAGTGAAGTGAGTGAGTGAGGTGGATGATTATTTATGTATGTCAGATAGGGATGTTGTCTTTTTCTTTCTTTCTTTCTTGGTTGCTTTTGGGTTTTTACTATAGGGACTACACATGACAGTTCTCATTAATAATTAATAAATTACTCCCATCTGTCCCTACCAACAACCTATACTCCTTTGTCCTTTCCTTCAATTTTAAAACTATAGCTGTAAAGATATTTTTACAGTTTTCCAAAGTTTTTGATAAAAAAAAGTTTGGTTTACAAGCTTTTGAGTAGTTAATTTGGTCAAAAATATGACGTCAGTCTTCACAAGAAATAAATTACTTCAAAAAAAAAATCAATTAAGTACATACATAATATATTATCTCCGTCCCAAAATAAATGTCAGGTTTGACTGTTTAGAGTCTTTTTTGTTCAACTTTGACCGTAAATATTTTTATTTGTGTTATATAATACTTGATGCAAAATATATGTATGGATTGGCTTTCAAATATATTTTCATTGGTATAATTTTCATAAAGTATTATATAACGCAAATAAAAATATTTAAAGTCAAAGTTTAACAAAAAACACCCCAAAAAGTCAAATATGACATTTATTTTGGGACGAGGGAGTACATTTCAATCTATTAAATAAGCGGTAAAACAAAGCGGTCTCATCATATACGTCCTCAACATCACTATCTGAACTAACCTCTTGATCCACCTTCTTCGCACTTGGATTTTTTGTTCTAGCCATATTTGCGCTTGACACTAAACCATCATCATTATAAACTAAGTTAAGAGCATCCAACTGGTTCGAAATAGCAGTCTTAGTTCCCGACGAACTTCCTACCATGGAAGTTTTAATCGTACCACTCGTACTGGCCTCAACATTGGACGAATTATTCCCATTCTTCACAACTTTACCCTCTTTAGAAGATGTAGCACCTTCCTTAGACCTTAAAATTGGTCTATACTTAAACTGAGATTTAGGTATCGTAAACGCTCTATTATTATCCCATTTACCCCCTTTCTTAACCACATGAAACTCCTCGCCATCTCCATTCTGATTCGTACCAATGCATCTCTTTAGTAGCCTTTGGGCAAATATCCCTTAAATTCCCAAACATTGTACAAGTACTACACCTAGAAGGCTTCCATTCATACTCAATACGGATAGTTTCACGCGTATAACCAGTTTCTTCTAACTTTGGTACAATCACAACCAAGTTTTCAACCAACTCTTTATTCACATTAATCTCAATCATAGCCCTAGCATAGCTACTCCGCCCCCATGACTCCAAAGCACATATTACTCGTATAAGTCTCCAACATCATAGGCGTACCCAAATTTAGTAGCAATCATGCTTAATCCATCTGAAGTATATGTAGTTAATGGGACATCATGCATTTTAATCTACACTGGCACCTTAGATAAATCCTCTTTAGTAAGGCTAACTGAAGGTGACCATTTTTTAATGAAAATAGGTGTACCACGAATCATGCAGGGTCCATTTTGTAGCTCATTTTCAGCACCTTCGATAGTCGATTAAAAAAATAATAAAAAAACCTTTTGCATTCATTGTTACTTTTTGGATTCCATAAGCATTACAAATATAAAGTTCGACAACTAAAAATGCTAACCTTTTCCCAATGAAGGATCCATAAAGTGAGTTCTTCAACTTGTTATTAACCTCCTCTACCGAAGCAATAGGAATTCCTACATCAAAGTCAGCATCATTAGGAACACTAGATTCCAATACACGAAAGTTCACCTTCAAATTATTAGTTGTAGGATTAATTATATTACCATACGAAACCGGCTCCGTATGTTGACAAGAAGGTGAATTAGTATTAGCTGATTAACATCATTCAGAACATTTTTGCATGTCTTTTTAGATCCACGACATCATCTTGTTACACCCCGTGCCCGCTTAGACCAAAAATTAAAACTTTACACGCGGAAAAGCTTGACTTTTACGGACATCCTGTTATTCTTTTGAGAAATGACAAAAATCTAAAAACTTTTAAGACTTGAGACTAATTTTAAATGAAACTAGACTCAATTACCTTCAAAACGATAGGTGGTACGACCCTTAACGACTTACGGATTAGAAGATATGATTTTACAAAAATTTCCAAAAACTTAAAAATAACCCCAACCGCCGGTTGGAGGGCCCAACCGCCGGTTGGCCACCTCAGAGAGGTTCCAGCCGCCACGGTTGGAGTTTCAACCGCCGGCTGGGTTGGCTGGTCCTTCACAGAAGGTTTCAGCCGCTGCGGTTGGGATTCCAACCGCCAGCTGGACCTTCTAAGAAGACCTCAGCCACTGCGGCTGGGATCCCAGCCGCCGGCTGGAGGTCTGCAGATTTTCCAAAATGTTTTTGTTTCGCCCCATTTTCGGGACAAACCACTCATACCACATCCGTAATGCATCAAACTTTAACCAAAACATTAACTTAATCATATCAAACTTGTTCCACGGTTACATGACCCGTTTACTTTCAAAATGGGTGGATACATACTAATACCAAACAACCCTTAACGAGCATTGTAACACTTCAAGACATAACATCATATCCTTGACCCAACTAACTACATGACTCAAACATAACTAATATCTAGAATATAAGGACGCCAATAAGACCCATATTAGACACAAGATTTATACCAAAAAGAGGGTGGCACTTGGGGGCTTCCAACCTTCAAAAGCTTGATCCAAAAGACGAAACCTTCTACTTACCAAGACCAATGCTACACTTCTAAAGATAAACCGACCTACTCCTTCTCCTTACCTTTACTAGCTTCGCCGATACCTATAAAACAACATCACAACTAACATGTAAGCGAACGCTTAGTAAGTACATGGTATAACAAGCTAGCAACATATACATAAATCATACCATAACCATAACTAGTCTACCACTAGTTAAGCTAGCGATATAGGGGCACATACCTCACGCCAATATAGTCGGCCTAAACGCGATCAACCCCTAGGGTTGAACCTCATCCCATAGTTAGCCCAACGACTAACTAAGCTAAGCCTAGTGATGGATCCATAACTAGCTAACGCACCCTATACCCTATCCTTCACCATTACCATGTAATCAAATATGATAAAGCTAACAAACATAAACCATTATCATACATAACATATGATAAAGCTAACAACACATGTTATCATCATATACTTACCTTGATTTACAATTACCACTTCACTAGCAATGGCTTCCAACTCCCTACTTGCTTCCTATATCACAATCATCTCAAATTATGGCTAATTAACTAACAAATCATAAATTACCAACCTTTAATCATTATGCTAGATTATCTCATCATGAACCCTAATTTCATAATTTGGGGAAAAACACTTACTTGATAAAAGGATTACAATTAAGAGTTCTCAAGGATTATTTGATCACTTCAAAATGGTAAATTTGAGCTTAATTACAAACTTGCTCTTCCCTCATATTTTTCTCTTATAAGCCGACCTTCACCAAATGAGACCAAGAAGGAAAAACCTGGATCCTTCTAAATTTATCTAGGCCAAATCATTTAATTAGCTAAGTTTACTCTTTTGGCCATCTTAGTCCTTCAAGTTTCATTCTTTCTAACTTGGCCATATATTTATTTATCTAGTTAACTCATAATATACATAACATATTATATACATTTCTAGTACCTTATCGGGATATGGGTGTAACACATCTAACTCAGCAGTAACATGTGACTTCAATACTGGCATACTAGCATTTTTCATAGTCTTGTTAAAGCTCTCACTTGCTGCTATTGTAACTTGATCCACTTGGTTTACGTTTCTATTAGTATTACAACTTGGTTCATCACTTGTCATGTTATACTTAGTGATGAACTCAAATAAGTACATTTTATTACCATCATTTATCCTATTTATTTGACTTGTTTTATTATATTATCTGTGAGAATTGATACGTTAATGTTTACTTTTGTAATTCTCAGGTAAAAACAAGTATTATGTGAAACTTGGCGATTTTGGACTAATTATGGAGCAAAACAAGCAAGAAGTTAAGAGTCTAATGAAATGTACAAGATCAAGATAAGTCTGCTCCAGATACGCCGCATCCTACTTCTTACATACGGCGCATCACTATCAAGATTTCACAAGTTATAATCCAAGACGGCAAAGGACATGCGCCGCATAGATAAATGAAGTTACGCCGCATCTTCTGGCGGTGTACGAATATTCCTGAATATATTAATCTTGGACCCCATGCGAAGTTAAGTCAATGCGCCGCATCTACTTATTCAATGCGCCGCATCTAACCCTCAGACAGAAACTATAAATACCCCAAAGTCAGACGAATTTCGGAGTTGGTTCGTGCGATATACGGAGTACGAAACTTAGCGAAAGACAGAAACCCTAAGCCGAATTCAGACGAAGTAGCAGCACAAGACACACCCTAAACGAAGATACAAGAGCTGTAAGAAGGTCCTGCATGTATTCAATTCATTAAGTAGTTTTGTTTTATTGTATTAGTACACTTTAATTTATCAGGATTGATGGGCTTGTGTCATTGATTTAATCATGCACTTCAACTCCCCTTAAAATTGCTTTCCCATTAATTAAAGTTTATATGTTGATGTCTTTGGTGACTTTTATTAGTGCATTGATAACCTCTGTGTCTAGCTGAGCATTGCTTAGGTCGCCATGCCCCTTCCTCGCCTATTTAAGAGACGCTAAATAAATAGGATAGACATAAGTAATCATTAAGGGTTTACTCGCCGATAAGATTAGAGCCAACGAGAAAGGGTTAATTACATACACTTCATATAAAACTAGCAATAAAACAAGTGACAAGCTACTTAACTATCAGGACAGGTCTTCTTATTGTCTCAAGTATTTATCTGTGTACGTGTGTGCTAATCGCTGATTCGTGCCTATTAGTTTAGTTTATTATTTAATCATAACCAAACCGTGCCAGTCTCTCAGGCTGAAACCCCCTTGCGTTAGATTAGGTTGTATAGCTAACCTAGGATATTAAAATACTGATTAGAACAACTAGATAATACGTTCTACTCTTAGTGATCGACACTCTACTTACCATTATATGCATACTGCCGGGTACACTGCTCGTTAAAGTGTGTGTTATTGATAAGTCGGCTAAATATAAATTTAAAACTTGAATACTGCTAAAACCACAACGACACACCGTGGATATAAAAATTAGAGCAATACACGCACGCATCAAGTTTTTGGCGCCGTTGCCGGGGAGTGAATTGTTATTATCTGTTAATTTGATTAGTATTTTAATTAGGTTTTTCTTTTTAATTTTTAGGTTTTAACCGCTAACTCTGTTATATATTAGTTAAATTGCATTCATTGTATTATTTGCATATTTTCTGTTTTGTGTGTTATTTGTTTTCTTTTATTTTTGTTTATTTTCGTTTGTTTTGATTTTTGTTTTTTCTTTTTATTTTTCTGTATTCTGCTATCGTTGTACTAAGATAATTCAAACGATACGGCGCATCTATTTTCATAGATACGGCGTATTGCGTTTACTTTTTATAAAATACAACGCGTTTAATAAATTCGATACGACGCATCTTTCCCCAAGATACGGCGTATCCTGTTTTTAATAAAAAAAAATTTCTAAGCGATAACGCCATACGACGCATCTGTTTTAACAGATACGGCGTATTTATTATTTTAATTAAAAACAGTTTTGCGGATTATTAAACAGATACGACGCATCAATTTTTATCGATACGGCGCATCTTCTAAATCAAAAATCGGTTATATTTGCTAAAATTAGATACGTTGATTTTTGATAAATTAAACTGATACGGCGCATTCTAAGATTCTAAGCGGCGTATCTATTTTCTGAATAAAAGTCTGATTAATTTTTAACGTAATAAGATACGGCGTATCCAACTTTTTGGATACGGCGCATCGTCTGCATATATCAGTAACTTTTATTTTTCGTATTCCGTTTTTCGTTATTAATTTTCTGATATATTACTTTCTTGAACATACCCTACTGATGCTTTTGTGATAGTTTCAGGAAGTGCATGACCAGGAGTTCGACTAAGAACTTGATTACACCTTTCGAAGATCATGAACGAGCCTTTCATTCGCTTAAAAGGCTTTTCAACACAAAAAGCTTTGATATCTCAAGTTCATTCGAGCTTGATTATTTTTCTGAAGAGAAAGAGGAAGAAGAAACAGAAACAATGGCGGAAAACACTACTATGGAGGAATACATGAACAATACCCATGCTGATTACAGTTCAGGAGTTGCTAGACCAAAGTTTGATGATAAGTCAAAGTTTGAGTTGAAGGGTCAGTTTCTCAATGAGCTAAGAGAAAATGCTTTCAGTGGAACAGAACATGAAGATGCTAATGAACATGTTGAAAAAGTTCTCGAGATTGCAGATTTGTTTACTACAGAAGGAGTCACTGACGATCAACTTATGCTAAGAATCTTTCCAATTTCACTTAAAGGAGCTGCTAATAAGTGGCTAAGGAATGAACCTGCTAGTTCAATCACAACATGGGAAGATTTGAAGAGCAAATTCCTGAAAAGATATTGTCCACCTGCTAAAACTGCTAAAAAGATGGAGGCTATCAACAGTTTCAAGCAAGAGCCTGATGAAACTCTTTATCAAGCTTGGGAACGATTTAAAGACTTGTTGATGAAATGCCTTCAACATTATCTAAGTCCAATGCAGGAGATAATATTATTCTATCAAGGATTGGACGTGCCTACTAGACAAATCTTGGATGCTAAGGGAGCTGTGCCTCAAATGAGTGCAACCAATGCTAGGAAAGCTATCTAAGAAGCTGCTGATCATTCTCAAAAATGGCACGATGGGACCTCTACTAGATCTAAGAGCAGCACTAATTTTGACGGGTTTGCTGCAATTCAAGCTCAATTGGATAAAATTAGTAGAGAGATGAAGAAGCGTGATGAGAAAGTGTATGCTGCCCAAGTTGGATGTGAAAAATGCGAAGGACCTCACTACACTAAAGATTGCCCTAATAAGAATGAAAGTGAGACGTTTGAAGAAGCATACTACACACAATTTGGACAACCATCCCGACCTTCAGGAAGATTTAGGGAAGCTACTCCGGGATTCTATCAAAAGAACAATTTTAATCCCACTTATCAAGAAAGGAGGCAGACTTTGGATGACACTTTAAAGCAAATTATGGTCGATGCTGCTAAAAGACATGAAGAGAACACTGCTATGATCAAAGAAATCCGAGCTTCAACAGATACTATTACAAGAAATCAAGGAGCTTCGATCAAAGCATTGGAACAACAAATTGGACAAATGAGCAAAGTTCTTCAAGAAAGGGGATATGGAAGTTTACCAAGCTCAACTGAAACCAACCCTAGAGATCATGTCAAGGCCATAAGCACCACTGAAGAAGTCACGCCTAATATTCCTTTTCCTAGAAGATTGATGAATGGTAATGATGCTTCAAAGCCCGAATTTTTCTTTAATTCTTCAATCAGTTTGAGGAGGCTTAGAGCTATTTACTTCAGGAGGATCTTCAGGGTCTCGGTTCTTGGTTTTGCGGATACTGGGTTGATAGATGGGGGTAACGCAGCTGATAGTTTACACGATAGACTGGAGATGGTTATTAGAGATGATGATGATGAGGTCCTATTCAGGTCGTACGCTTGGGAGAGGATGTTTAGGATAGATGAGCCTCTGGTTAGGGAGCTTATGTTGGAGTTTTTCAGTACAGTTCACTATAGAGAGGGTGATATGGGATTGGATACTGCTGATACCCTTGTGTTCAGGTTGGGAGGAGAATTTAGGCAGATGTCGATGAGACAGTTCATTTTGGCTATGGGCTTGCATACGGTGGGGGAGATTGAGTCTGATGGTTTTGCTAGGTATTGGGATGAGAGTTTGAGAGTGGTTCCTGATAGGGGGTTGCTAGGAGACTACTGGGAGAGGATCTCTTCAGGGGGTGATTCCACCACGGGCACCCCATCTTATACGTTAATCAGGGAGCCCATGAGGAGGTTATGCCACAGGATGATCGCCCTGACCATTGCGGGGAGGGGTCAGTCACCTGAGAAGGTGACTACTCTTGACCTCTTCCTTCTGAGGAGCATGGACGAGGGGTTGATGGTGAACATCCCCCACTTTTTGGCGCATTTCCTCCACAGAGGAGCGTTGGGTAGAGATCGTAGGAGCCAAATGACGGGAGGCCATTTTGTATCTAGACTAGCCCGTCATTTTGGCGTAATCGGTGATGAGATCCCTGTCGGCCTAGAGGTTGAGGTGACTAGCCTACCGGTTATTGGGCAGGATTATTTGGTTAGGTTGGGGATCTGTGAGATGATTATGGGAGGTTACTTTTGGGTGGCGTTGGGGCCCGCGAGACCAGCAGAGGTAGAGGTGGAGCAGGGAGATCCTCAGGGAGCTCCGGCTGCTGCTCCAGCCCAGGAGGAGGCACCAGCACCCCAGCCACCGGTTGTACGCACTGTGGGGCAAAGAGTTGAGCTAGTTGAGGGGGAGATTAGAGCTCTGAGGGACGTTGTTGATGGTATGAGGGCCGACCTCACTGTGGTGATGAGGGATGTAGGTTGGCTTGTGAGGAGTATGAGTCGGATTATGGATCATCAGGGGATGAGCCATACTCTCCCAGACGGGACTGAGGTTAGAGCCATGGCCACATACTCCCGCAGGGTCAGATAGAGGACCGATGGTGCCAGCACTTCCGAGGCTCAGCCGACTACTCGAGATGACCCCCCAGCTACTTGATTTGATATTTTTATTGACATTGTTCCTTGTATATTATATTCTTTTGGGACTGTACTAATTATTACTACCATGTTTATATTTAATGTTTCAGTTTATGTTTCCATTGATGCTTTATTAAGACTGGCATTCAGTTCAGCATGAGTAACCGAGAGAACCCGAGAGATATACCAAGGAGAACATGAATTTTATACCAGACTGTACCATTCTGGTTATTAACCGTATGCGCCACATCCAGTAACACAGATGCAACGCATCCTATCTTTTATTTTTCTAATATTTTATTTTTCTTTATTTCGTATTTATTCCAGGCTCGATACGGCGTATCTTCTTCCATAAGATACGGCGTATCGACTGACCTGATGATTTACATTTTAATTTTTTATGTTTTATTTTTACTAACTACTAATGTATTATGCAAGTTTGAACCTTCTTAACTTAGGTGTGTTAAAGTCTTGATGGTATTATAGATTCCTGCATTTCCTGTGGATACATCAAATATGAAGCTTAAACGTTCTCATCCACAAGAAAGTTGATTTTTGCTCTTATACAAATGGAGGATCATACCGAGCAAATCTCAGGGGAGTTTTTCTGTTCTAATTCTTTTTATTTTCCAGTTTTTAATCTTTGATACAAACAACGAGGACGTTGTTTAACTTAAGTGGGGGGATTGGAGAATTAGAACACTTACTTGTCCTAAACTTTTTTAAAATATGCTTAAAATGTGCTTAATATATCAAAATTTAAAATTTTTAGCATGTTTTTGTTTAAAGTCTAAATTACATAGCTGCACACATAACATTATTTTCAAAAATTGTGAACTTTTTAAAATTCACAAATCTATGAGTGTGCCGGTGACTTGTAAACTTTAGAACTTGGCTTGTATACTATTCGAGACCACCATAATAAGTATTATCTTTATAATTGGAATGACTTGTCTAAATTGGTAAATTTTTAGGATTACACCCAAATAGCCTTTATATGTTATGTGATATTAACTAACTACACTGGTTAGTTAATCCCCGTATAAACCATTTGTTACTCTCACTTTTAGAGTAAGATACCCCTAGAAAAACACTCAGAGCCATTCCTTTTATTTCTTACACCTTTGTTATAATGTTTCGTTACACCCTTACACCTTAGCCTACCCTGTAGATTAAAATCCGTGGTTGGTTAATTGCTTTAGGCAAAGTGTGTTTCCTTACATTACCTATGTTCGCGTGCGTAATTCATTATCTTTGGTTGAGTCAGGAAATTGCACAATGCAATTGGTATGAAAGTAAATATTGTATATCTTTGAGTTTATTTTTCGTGTGTTTACCACTTTTGCTATTACAGTTATTTCTGAAAGTATGAAAAGTATGAAAAAATTATCCGGAAAGAAAGTGATAGAAAAGTTGTGAAATTATACACATATATGTTGATGTCAAAAAAAAAAAAATGGAAAAAAAATAGAAAAGAAAAAGAAAAAGAAGAGTTGGATATTTGTTTAACCAACTTATGTAAAGTTTTGTATTAAGTGGTCGATATCACCACTATTTGTTGTATATTATATTTATGGATTGAATGGGAGTTGGACGTTATGGGAACGCCAACTAAGGTTTATTCTTTGATTGAGATTTTGTTGAGTATAATTCGTGTCTACCTAAAGCGTGTGTTTCAAGTGTTAAAGCGTGAGTTATTCAATGATATGAGTCTTATTCATGGGATGGTTGGGATAGTGATTAACCACACTTAGAATTTTAATTTATCTGTTTAGTTTATTTTTCATTTTACACCAATTTGTATCCCAAATATTATCCATACCCTATATTATTCTTTATCCAAACCTTTGATTTATTGAGATTAGGGATTTGAGCAATCTTAAGTATCGTAGTCGTGGATTCGGCTATGTATTTATGATTTTGTCGCCCTTTTTGATATAATATTATTGGTAAAGATTACTTGGTCCTATCTTTAGCCTATTCGAGTTAAGGATTTGAGCAATTGCAAGTATCGTGTTCGTGGATTCAATCATGTATTTGTGATTTTGTCGCATTTTCTGGAATTTGAGATCGATAGAGATTAAGAAGAATGATTAACCCTTAACCAACAAACCCTTTTTACCGCTTTAGACTTGTTATTCCTTAGCTTTAGTGGGGGAGATGCGTATACTTGCCAAGCTTATGATAGAATATTCGTCACGACTGGATAGTTAAACGACTAGATTTGCTTTTATCAAAATATTTTATTTTATTCTAATTCGTTAAGTGTTTGGTTGTGCAATTATGACAAAAACGAATACATGCTTAAATATAAAAATAAATCCTAATATCTTTTAGAATACATTTTCATAAGATTAATTCTAAGGTTTACTTGGGGACAAGTAAAGTTCAAGTGGGGGGATATTTGATGAACTCAAATAAGTACATTTTATTACCATCATTTATCCTATTTATTTGACTTGTTTTATTATATTATCTGTGAGAATTGATACGTTAATGTTTACTTTTGTAATTCTCAGGTAAAAACAAGTATTATGTGAAACTTGGCGATTTTGGACTAATTATGGAGCAAAACAAGCAAGAAGTTAAGAGTCTAATGAAATGTAAAAGATCAAGATAAGTCTGCTCCAGATACGCCGCATCCTACTTCTTACATACGGCGCATCACTATCAAGATTTCACAAGTTATAATCCAAGACGGCAAAGGACATGCGCCGCATAGATAAATGAAGTTACGCCGCATCTTCTGGCGGTGTACGAATATTCCTGAATATATTAATCTTGGACCCCACGCGAAGTTAAGTCAATGCGCCGCATCTACTTATTCAATGCGCCGCATCTAACCCTCAGACAGAAACTATAAATACCCCAAAGTCAGACGAATTTCGGAGTTGGTTCGTGCGATATACGGAGTACGAAACTTAGCGAAAGACAGAAACCCTAAGCCGAATTCAGACGAAGTAGCAGCACAAGACACACCCTAAACGAAGATACAAGAGCTGTAAGAAGGTCCTGCATGTATTCAATTCATTAAGTAGTTTTGTTTTATTGTATTAGTACACTTTAATTTATCAGGATTGATGGGCTTGTGTCATTGATTTAATCATGCACTTCAACTCCCCTTAAAATTGCTTTCCCATTAATTAAAGTTTATATGTTGATGTCTTTGGTGACTTTTATTAGTGCATTGATAACCTCTGTGTCTAGCTGAGCATTGCTTGGGTCGCCATGCCCCTTCCTCGCCTATTTAAGAGACGCTAAATAAATAGGATAGACATAAGTAATCATTAAGGGTTTACTCGCCGATAAGATTAGAGCCAACGAGAAAGGGTTAATTATATACACCTCATATAAAACTAGCAATAAAACAAGTGACAAACTACTTAATTATCAGGACAGGTCTTCTTATTGTCTCAAGTATATATCTGTGTACGTGTGTGCTAATCGCTGATTCGTGCTTATTAGTTTAGTTTATTATTTAATCATAACCAAACCGTGCCAGTCTCTCAGGCTGAAACCCACTTGCGTTAGATTAGGTTGTATAGCTAACCTAGGATATTAAAATACTGATTAGAACAACTAGATAATACGTTCCACTCTTAGTGATCGACACTCTACTTACCATTATATGCATACTGACCGGGTACACTGCTCGTTAAAGTGTGTGTTATTGATAAGTCGGCTAAATATAAATTTAAAGCTTGAATACTGCTAAAACCACAACGACACACCGTGGATATAAAAATTAGAGCAATACACGCACGCATCACTTAGCTCCTGTGATAACCGGTTATGGGATTTCAGAGTTCACAATACCCGAACCACTGTCTACTTGTTCCATCTCGTTCCCCACAAGAACATTCACTGCATGGTTTTGAACACCATGCATATTACTATCAACATCAACGTGAGGAGTATAAAACGCCACCTTCCTACGAGCTTTTAAATGTTTTCCATCGGCTCCCGGTATTTGTAACCACTGTGAAAAATCCCACGTTATAATAATCTAGCACTCAAAGTATTTATCCTTTTCTACGTGTAAATTTTTTTTATTTGATTATGATTATTATCTTATGTGACGTAACTCACATCCTCGATAAACGTGCTCCCACGCAACCCAACCTAACGAACCTAATGTTTATTATATAAACATATCTATATGAAATAATTACAATATACCAATTATCATTTTACGATAATATCTTAACGAACAAAACATTCATTATCTATATAGAGTTTATAGGAAACCCTAAATTCATCACAACACCAAATATGAATAACAAAACCCTAAAACATAAAAGTACAACTCATCTGAGCTAATGTACAAGTTACAAAAGCACCAGAAATCCTAATTCTATTTTAGTTCCCGATAAAACCCTAAATTCATAAAACTATAATTTTATGTATCAAATTCACAAACCCTAGTTTATTTATATAATATTTTTACAAAATTATAAATGTACAAGTCATATAAGCTAGAGTACAAGTCCTTTATGCATGAAACATATATATTCATAAAATCCTTAATAAAACCCTAATTATATTTATTTTTAAAGCATGATTTACAAACTAATCATGCATAAGTTTCAAAAACTAATTTTTCTAAACTCACTAAATATTTTTACAAGTCTTTAAACTCAATGTACAAGTGTCTAATGCACAAAACCCAAAAAAATTCCATTTATTTACTTTTTAACTTAATAAAAATTAACAAATAATTTTTATAACAAAATAAATTATTAGACTATATTTTTCCTATATTCTAAATTATAGTACACCCCTAATAAGCCTATGGTACAACTTCTCTAAGCATAACTCATAATCCTTTTATTTCTTACACAATTCGAATTTTACATATATATATATATATATATATATATATATATATATATATATATATATATATATATATATATATATATATATATATATATATATAGGGGGACTTTCAAACGAGAACCATTTTATCCGCAAGAACTGAGAGAACCACCAAAAACATACATGCACGCCTTTTAAAATAAAATAAAAATACATGCAAATCATCAATAATCGTAAACATCCACCTATGTTCTTCAATATCATTATGAACTCATCCTATTTTTTCACAAAAACCTTACACACGGCCGCAATATTGTCATTGCACGTTTTATAAGAACATACATGCACACCTTCAAAGAAAATTTTTGTATTTCGAATTTCTTATCAAATTCTTTAGAACAACTATGTTTTTTTTAAAACATATGTGTTGTTTTGAAAACATATGTGCAAAAATACAATTATTGAAGGCGTGCATGTATGTTTTTGGTGGTTCTCTCAGTTCTTGCGGATAAAATGGTTCTCGTTTGAAAGTTACACTATATATATATATATATATATATATATATATATATATATATATATATATATATATATATATATAATTCTAAATATTTTTCTAATTAACTAAACACATAAACTAAACTAACTAATCCCTAAATCCTAAAGTACTACTTACTAAACCCAAGATACAATACCACAAAGCCCAACCGGTTCCCATCTAAATATCCTAGTCGAATTCTAGTCCCAAAACCTAACTAAATTACCTCTCCATACAACCTACACTAGTTACATCTCCTTTCTCCCATATTACACGACTCTCTTCTCCATGCATCTCTTCAAACAACAACTCCACATGTTCCCTCTAAAATCCCAAAACCCTCCTCCTTAAAAGCTAGATAACTTGGCTAGAATTTAACCACATCACCTCCTTTTCCATTCCATACGCCAACACCTTCCCCTTCCTTCTCTTCAAAGAGACCTTCCACTTGTCTTTTCCCTACCCCACAAAACCCTAATCTTCATCTATAAATAGCAACTCCATTTCACCTCTTCATTCCATCCCAACTCGACCCAAAACTTCCCAACTCATCTCCACATCAAACGACCAAACACCAAAGCAGCTTCATTTCCATTTCCTTACTGATCTCAGCCCCAAAACACAAGCTTAATAAAACCCTAGGAAGATTAGAAGAGGAGGAGAATCCCTAGTGATCAAGCAACCAACCCATTCGATCCATAACCCTACTCGAACCTTAAACCTAAGTAGCGTGTCCGGAGACGTTTATCAACTTCATTTCATTTTGTTTTCCATCCAGATTGCTAAGGTGAGTTCATAGTCCCACTTTTTATATACATTTTTCCAAACTTGTGGGGAGATACATGCTACAAACCTGAACATAAGTATTTTTTCGTATGTTTTCCTGATTAATATTGCCTAAGACACCCCATTTGTGTTAGCCGGATGGATAGACTTTGTGCTAGCCGGATTGATAGCCAAATGCACCTTATTTGTGTTAGCCGGATGGATAGACTTTGTGCTAGCCGGATTGATAACCAAATACACCATTACTTATATCAAATTATGATATCACACACACACACACACCGTTAACGTTTGAGTTCATGAGACTTAGAGCAATATATATATTTCCGATTTACTTTCTATTTAGTTTATGTTCAAACTGATTATAATTTTTAAACACTATGGATTCACTCAACCTTTGTGTTGACTTTTTAAGTATGTTTATCTCAGGTAACTAGAAGTATGATTTGGCACGGAGTGGCGGTGGACTTTCTTTTAAAAGAGTGTCCGTTTTGTTATCATTCAAATGAATAATGTATCATTTATAACGTATTTCAAAACCTCCCACTGGGACCTCTATATGTAAACTCTGATTTAATAAATGAATGATAACAATTTATTTAAAACGTCTCTTTTTGAGTCGTTTTCTATACTCATGACTGTGAACCTTGAAGTAGCACCCCAAACTTATATTTTCGCTGCGAATATCGAAAATGGGGGTGTTACAGATTGGTATCAGAGCTCATGGTTATAGAGAACCAAATGTTTTCAAACATTGGACTATAACCGCTTTTCACAAAAACTTAACCCAAAAGTCCTCCGTGCCACAACGCCACTGAAACGTTACTTATATATGTTTATTGTGAATTATTTAGTTACATAGTAAAATGTTTATAATTACCGGGTGGTTACAGAATCCTGATTTCCCCTACCCATTCTATTCCTCTTATGTCGAACTCGGATATTGAAAAATATCACGACAGTATCGGACATCATGATAATACCTACATCATCATCACCACTACCGCATCCACTTTCCTACATATATACCGTTAGTTCCTACATCTTTACCCCCACCTCCACTATCATCTATAAGTTTCTATTTCCCCCATCTGTCCCATTCGAATTTAGTGAAGAAATTAGGATCATTATAGTCCAATATCATGCTTTACCCCGATCACCTACTCCCGACATCCCTATTCCACCGCGAGTCTTTGAGATGAGTAAAAGTTCGCAATCAGCACAAGAACGACAACCGACTATTTACCCCCTGCTGACGCGATTAGAACGGCAAGAAGAACAGATTGAGACTGCTTAGGTCATCCCGACAAGCTGCCTCTAGAATGTATCGAGGGTATAAAATATAGAGTTGAAGATTCAAAGACCATGAAACAGAAGATGGACGAGAATCGTGAGAAGGCAGGGAACCGTCATGAGCAGCTGAGACAAGAAATACCTATGACGAATTGAAGATGTTAGAAGATATAATGAAAAGAAATGAAGAAGTGACGACCGCTCGGACGAAGATCACTATTTTGGAGAAAATAGTGGGAGACATGCAAGATAAATATTAAGAGTAAATCCTCGTCAGCATGATCGTCAAACTGAAAGGTTGACTCGGAAGAGTTTTTGGTAACCACAAAAATCAGATTTATATCTACGAGCTTTTGTAAAATATCTTGGCAATGAGATATGTAGCATAAATATGACGCTTGTACTAATTTTGTTATATATAACAAATTAGCAAGTTATTTATGACTATATGTGGTTTGATTTTGTTGTGTACGATATCGGTTGATGTGGGCCAGTGATGATCATCTTACATACATGTATGATAGTATTTGGACATGTTATGACCTTATGATTATCATAAGTTTTACCTTGATAATCTAACATGTACAAAATATAAACGTATGTTTTATTGTGGTTTTAATAGAAATATGCCTCGCACTTCCCCCAAACCACCCATGTCCCAAGCTGCTATCCGAAAGCTTGTTGCAGACAGTGTTGCTGCAGCCTTAGAGAGTCAAGCAGCAGAATTTGCTCTTACTGGAAGCACTAGCCGACCCAATGGAGAAAGCGAGCCAGCTAATACTCGCAAGTGTACCTACAAAGACTTCATAAACTGTCAACCAACTTTCTTTAAGGGAACAGAAGGAGCTACTGAATTAGCTCGTTGGTTTGAACGTACAGAGGTAGTCTTTGTAAGGAGCGGATGTTCTGATGACTGCAAAGTTGCTTTTGCTACGGGGACTTTATTGGATGATGCTCTATCTTGGTGGACTTCGACTGCCCAAACTATGGGTGTTGAAGCAGCTCACCAACTTACCTGGGAAGATCTTAAAAAGAAGATGTTGAAAAAGTACTGCCCCCGTACTGAGATTAAGAAGCTGGAAGATGAGTTTCACCAGTTAGTAGTGAAAGGAACAGATCTTAAGGCCTACAATAGAAGGTTTCAGGAGCTTGCTCTCCTATGTCCAACTATTGTGCCTAATCTGGAGAAGATGTTGGAGAAATATACGGAAGGATTACCTCAAAAAATTGAAGGAAATGTGATTGCGTCCAAGCCACAATCATTGGAAGAGGCGATTACTATAGCTCAACAGTTAATGGATCGTGAAATCAAGCGAAGTTCAACTCAAGGAAGTGATGATCACAAGCGAAAGCTTGATGATAGAGGGACCACCCATCACCACAACAACTACCAACACAACTGTAACCACCATCAACAGAATCGTCGGTAGGAGACTGCCAAAGCCAATACTACCCCAACTGCTGAAGGTAGTGGTTATCGTGAGAAGCAACCTTTGTGTAACCGATGCAAAATGAATCACACTGGGCTTTGCATTGCTAAGTGCGGAAAATGCCAAGGAATAGGCCATAAAACTAAAGACTGCAAGACCACAGGCAATAGGGAACAGCCAGTAGCCGTGATATGCCACAGATGTGGTGAGAAGGGACACTACAAGAATCAGTGCTGAAAACAGAATGACAACCAGAATAACGGTGCCCGTGGAAGAGCGTATGTGCTAGGAGATGGGAATGCACATCCGAACCAAGACTAGTGCAGGAGAATGAGAACTCGTTAAGATTCCGACAATGTCAAGGAATGACATTCCTATTTAAATCAGAAGATAAATTCCCATTTTAGCTAAATAAATCATATCGTAAAACTTCCTAAGCATATTTCCTGTCGTACTCTACTTTAGTTACAATGGACGTAGCCTAAGTGTATCAACTATCCTTCTACCGTATGAAATCTTTACCTTGTAATATCTCCGTAATAATCACAATCTACGTTTCTATTCCATCTGACCTGTTCGTAGTCATTACCCTGTCATCTCACTAGAAATTTGGTTAATATAAGTTTTAACCAATCCCGTAAGAATTCCACTCGAACCCTAAGATTCGTTTTAAGGACATCTCATTAGTACTCTAGAAATTCCTGACTTATAGTATGAACAATAATTTTCCTTATTTTTGTGAAAAATAATTATGTTGTCATTTTACAAAAAACAAAACGTTGAACATCGTCTAAAACTTTTGAAGAAATATAAGTATCACCATAACTGGACCAAATATCACATCATTCAGTCCTTAGTTATGCATGGCCTGGCCAACTATGTATAATTTAGGAAGAATCATGTCATAAATGGAACAGTTAACTTTTCAGATTTTCAAATAACAATTTTCATTCAAAAGTAAAATTTTTAAATAAAACAAATTGTTCATACAAATTTCATTTGACCAAATATAATAGATGTCTACAACTACTACCCATTACCCCTAAGACAAGAAAATCAATTACGGACAAGATACCCAAACCTTTTCCCTCACATTTCGACCAACATAGACTGAATCTCGGGACGAGATTCCCTTAACCGGGGGGGGGGGGGGGTGACTGTAACCATAGTGAAAAATCCCACGTTATAATAATCTAGCACTCAGAATATTTATCCTTTTCTACGTGTAAATTTTTTTTTATTTGATTATGATTATTATCTTATGTGACGTAACTCACATCCTCGATAAACGTGCTCCCACGCAACCCAAGCTAACGAACCTACTGTTTATTATATAAACATATCTATATGAAATCATTACAATATACCAATTATCATTTTACGATAATTTCTTAACGAACAAAACATTCATTATCTATATAGAGTTTCTAGGAAACCCTAAATTCATCACAACACCAAATATGAATAACAAAACCCTAAAACATAAAAGTACAACTCATCTGAGCTAATGTACAAGTTACAAAAGCACCAGAAATCCTAATTCTATTTTAGTTCCCGATAAAACCCTAAATTCATAAAACTATAATTTTATGTATCAAATTCACAAACCCTAGTTTATTTATATAATATTTTTACAAAATTATAAATGTACAAGTCATATAAGCTAGAGTACAAGTCCTTTATGCATGAAACATATATATTCATAAAATCCTTAATAAAACCCTAATTATATTTATTTTTAAAGCATGATTTACAAACTAATCATGCATAAGTTTCAAAAACTAATTTTTCTAAACTTACTAAATATTTTTACAAGTCTTTAAACTCAATGTACAAGTGCCTAATGCACAAAACCCAAAAAAATTCCATTTATTTACTTTTTAACTTAATAAAAATTAACAAATAATTTTTATAACATAATAAATTATTAAACTATATTTTTCCTATATTCTAAATTATAGTACACCCCTAATAAGCCTATGGTACAACTTCTCTAAGCATAACTCATAATCCTTTTATTTCTTAAACAATTCGAATTTTACATATATATATATATAATTCTAAATATTTTTCTAATTAACTAAACACATAAACTAAACTAACTAATCCCTAAACCCTAAAGTACTACTTACTAAACCCAAGATACAATACCACAAAGCCCAACCGGTTCCCATCTAAATATCCTAGTCGAATTCTAGTCCCAAAACCTAACTAAATTGCCTCTCCATACAACCTACACTAGATACATCTCCTTTCTCCCTTATTACACGCCTCTCTTCTCCATGCATCTCTTCAAACAACAACTCCACATGTCCCCTCTAAAATCCCAAAACCCTCCTCCTTAAAAGCAAGATAACTTGGCTAGAATTCAACCACATCACCTCCTTTTCCATTCCATACGCCAACACCTTCCCCTTCCTTCTCTTCAAAGAGACCTTCCACTTGTATTTTCCCTATCCCACAAAACCCTAATCTTCATCTATAAATAGCAACTCCATTTCACCTCTTCATTCCAGCCCAACTATTTTAAGTTTATTCTTTGGAGGCGATAGGGACGATATATGCAACTTTTAAGTTTGAAGAACGATAGGTGAAATTTTCGACAAGCCACAGGGACCATTTATGTAATTTACTCATTTTAAAACTATAGCGGTAAGAGCACTAAGTGTCATGACATATCAAATCTACTCATCTGGGTCTCACAGAGTGCCACGTTATCATGACAAACATCTCTTTACAACCCCCCATGTGTAATCGTTCTCTTGAAATCATACCGGGTTTATTAAGGTCAAGGAACAATCTTGAACGGGCATTAATGGAAGCCCAAACTGGTCGTGCAAAATTGAAGAAGTATCTTGTTTGGTCTGGATCTTGTTTGTTGTTCTTTTTGCTATCAAATAGGAAATGTATGAAGTTGGGTCTTTTGTTTATGTTTGAAGTAAGTGTTAGGTTAGTATGTTAAGTTTAGACATGTAACAATGTACCAAGTTGTATTTTGGCATTGATGATGAATGAAAACAAGCAGTTTTATCTTAACAGAAACAAGTAGCATTTCATTACATAGATGCATATTTCATTACATAGATAGATGGATACATAGATGCATATTTCATTCAAAAGATAAAGTCATACATTTTTAACAAAAGACAGTGGTGGGAATGCTTCAAGTAAGTCTCCTTTTTCCTTTCCCTTTGGCTGTGATCTTTGCATAAGTCTCCTTATTTGCAAGGCCTAGCACTTGAATCCTTTTTCCAGTGATTGAAAGAGCTTGAGTGGTAACATGCTTAGCTTGTACAGGAGGATTGACAGAGCTTGAAACCTTTTTGCAAGACCTAGCAGTTGTACTCTTTTTTGAGACAGCTTGATAATCTTCACATGAGGTTGAATGATAGCTAGACACATAGCTAGAAACAGAGTTGGAATAAGTGGAGTTTGAGCTTGAGATTATCTTGTTTGGATTTGTAGCATTATTGTATGGTAAATTCCAAGGTGGATGAGGAGACATGAGTTCATCAGAAGAGGTTGAATCAGAAGAAATTTCAATGATTTCTGGCTTTGAACTCATTGTTGAGAATTTTGGAAAGAGTTTAGGTTTTTACTGGATGTAATTTGTGTATTAGTGGATGTATTGATGTGAATTTAAAGGCAAATCCTACCCATTTGTCAAAGTAAAAGTTAATGACATTCAATGCTAGGTTGTTGTACTGACTTATGTGGATGTATTGATGTGAATTTAAAGGCAAAATTTGTTGTCATTAGCAGCTATTAGATTAAAGTAGTCAAATTGTCTTAACAACCAAGGTTATGGTGCATACAAGCAACCACTGACATAAACACAAATATTACCAAAATGAAATATTGTTTATTGTGCATACAAGCAACCATTTAGATAAACTGCAAACTAAACAGAACATTAGCCAATGTTAATAACTTTCTTCCTGGGTTGTTTCTTCTTTGACACTGATTCACCAACTGCAATACCCTTTCCCTTATCCACACTTCTTCCACTTACACCAGCTGCATCACTTGCACCAGCAGCAACATTTGGCTCAGTTCTTCCACTTGCACCAGTAGCAACACCAGTTGCATCACTTCCACTTGCACCACCAGCTGCAACATTTGGCTTTTTCTTCTTGGCCTTTTCAACTCTTGGACCTGTGCAACTTCTAGAATTGAAACTTCTTGTACTAAACCTTTTTTATTGTTAAGTTCAATCCTAAGTCTCTTAATCACTCCAGTTGGTGATTGTTTTGGTACATCTTCTTCTATTTCCTCTATAACACACCTCTTTTTCTTATTAGGTGAAACTAACAATGCGTAGTAGAGATCACGGTTGGTCCTTTCATGTTCAACATACACATGCAATAACTTATGACCTAACCTAACATATTTACACATGTTAAGGACATCTTTATCACTAGCTAAAGGTTGTAGCCCATTGTCCAAAGTCTCACCAGGTATAAGAAAGTGATAAAACACAACTGAGTAACCATCATTACCTAACTCTTCCACCATAGTATCCATTTCGTGAACAGAGAACTCATCCACATCTATTATATCAACAAAGCTGGAGTAACCACCTTCGTAGGTTCTATCTGGTCTATCAGTGAACTTCCCACCATAATGAACCTCTATTGAAAACAAATCAGATTCATTTGCTGCAAAAAAATTAAAGAAAACCAAATTAGGGTTTTTCAGTCAAACCATGCAATAACAACAAGTAAATGATAATCGATACATACCATATACTTCGTGAACATCACAATCATATTTTGATTACCGTATATTCCACAATTTTTGTTCAAACCATTGTCGCATTGATGATGAAATTAGATCAAAATTAAGTTATGTTTTTGTTTGTGAGATTTATGAGAGAGAAATTTAAATGGGAAAATGATACGATGGGTATTTAATGCCTGCAAATTTAGAGGCTCAATGTACTTAAAATTTGAATGGACGAAAATACCCTCACCCATTGCGCACATGCCATAACTTAACGCCTTGACCAAACGGACGTTTGGTCAAGGGACTATTAGTGTTAAGAGTTTCAGAGTTGGTGGCTGTAAGTGCAAAAATAAAAGTCAATGGACTAATAATGTGAGTCAATGCAAACTACAGGGACCATCTTTGTAATTTACTATTTTCTTTTTCTTTCTTTCTTTCTTTTGGGTTTACTATAGGGACTATACTTCACACTTTTACTCCCGTTTGTCCTTACCAACAACCTATACTACTTTCCTTCTATTTTAAAACTATAGCGGTAAAGATATTTTTACTTTTACGATTACAGTTTTCTCTTTTCTTTTCTGAAAATAAATCTAATTTTCCAAAGTTTTTGATAAAAAAGTTTGGTTTACAAGATTTTGACTAGTTAATTTGGTCAAAAATATGACGTCAGTCTTCACAAGAAATAAAGGCCCATCTTATCCTGACCCCCTGTAGGGGGTAATGATTTAGTGAATAGACTTATTATACGTGACTTAGTCATTTAAAAATGATACACCCTAAAAGTAATAATAATAATAATAAGTAGCACGAATACATACATTGTCGATGCATTCATCATCTCGTTTTGCCGAAATATGTAATATAAATTAAATCGACTATGCCAAAGAAAGTACATTCATGAAGCTCTTAGATCAATGGGTGTCATGTCATCCCAAAACTACTCATTTGGGTCTCACAGAGTGCCACGTCACTATGACAAACCTCCTTTTACAACCCGCTTTATCATAACATAACTACAACTTACTAATTTGGGTTCCACCACTCCTTTTACAACCCCCCCTATCTCTACTATCAATTACTAGTAATTTATTTGCTAAACAATATAAAATTCGTTCACTGACAAGCAAGGACGAAAAATGACGGAGTTTTGCTTCGCCGTGCAGACGAGTAACCTTCAAATGGCGAGCCACGGCAAGTTGGGGTGGTGTAATGGTGAGCCACGGCGAAGTGCCATGTCACCCACGGCGAGCCATGGCAAAGCACACACCGTCCGCTCTCATGCAACAAAAGAATATCCATCAATTCAATTCTAGTTCTTTGTCGTGTTCTGATTTGTATAAAGCAGCATAGAATCTATATTATTTACACAAATTAAATATAGATTAGTGAAAGGGCATATCCATAAACAATCAAATTTGTATTGATGAGAAACGTCGAAGACATGGTTGTGCTAGATAAAATTATTTAAACTTAAAATGTAAGAATTACATGCACGTAAGTCGTGAAGACTAAAAAAATAAAAAAATAAAAAACTCCGCCCTCTGGCGTCTTCAGTGATTTCGGAACCCTAACTCGCGATCATTCTCTTACTTAATCTTAAATGATTACGTAAATCTTATACGTTCGTTAAATCAATCAAGTTTATGATTATGTATTACGCGTAATTCATATGCACATTTGGTTTTTCCGAATTTATTAGGGTTTAATAATCAGTTTAAGGTTTTTCATTAAAACGTATCAGGATTTGTCGTTAATTATGTCCTTCTATTTACCATTATTCATTGTCGGTTCTAGGTTTGTTCTGGATCTTCACACGATTTATAAACCTTAGCTTTGATTAGGGGTTTTCCTTTTTTATTATTGGTTCTTCACGTTGATATTTTATTAGTGCTGATTATGGGGTGTATTGGAGTGTTTGTGTCGAGTTAAGGTTTAGCTTTGACTCATTTTGTTTAGGGTTGATCGTTGCTCGTTTTGGTTGGATGTAATAATGCAAAAGGGTTTCCTTGATTCGGGCGGGAGAGGTAGCAATCAAAAGAAAAAAAATATTCTCGAATTGATGAATCTGGAGGTAATAAGCAAGTTGATAACCTTGATGGTGATACTAGATATCCGAAGCTAAGTAGTTTGGCTGCAAATATTCACTATATTGAAGGCGAAATCCCGGGAGCCGATGGAAAACATTTAAAAGCTCGTAGGAAGGTGGCGTTTTATACTCCTCACGTTGATGTTGATAGTAATACACATGGTGTTCAAAACCATGCAGTGAACGTTCTTGTGGGGAACGAGATGGAACAAGTTGTGACAAACGGTAATTTTCCCCTGATATTTTAATAATAAATGTTTATTTATTATTACCTAACTGTTAGATTAAACATTTATGTGTTTACATAAAGATTACGGGAGACAAACCCGCACACTGTAGCGTACAGTAACTCACCAAAACTATTTATTTTTTATCAGAATAGGTGAAATTTTCACTTCTGACATTTACAAACACCAACATAACAAAACGAGAGATTATCTCGTTCTCTTGAAAAACGACACCACATGCGTACCGACACCACATTAATAAAGGTTCACCTTTATAAATTCATCTCAGAGTCAATAAAGTCTATTCTATGTCAGTCTGATAAAACGACTCCTGATTTGTATTTAAATTTCTTTATTACTCACAACGACTCGAAGATCTCAAATCACACCGGGATTCAACGGGACCCGAGGAACATTTAATACATCCCTAAAAATAAATCTTATCCTCCATACATCATTCATCCACCCACCTTTTATTTAAAAACCCAACATTTACTTTTTTTATTAACACTTACCTTTTGTTTGTTAACTCTTTTAATTTACTTATGATGATACAAAAAAAAAAAAAAAGATGATACAAACAAAAAAAAAAAAAAAAAGGAGAGATAAAGCCATCCTTATCATAAACCCACGCCTTCCTCTCTCTCTCTCCCCTCCACAACTACCATTTCTTTTGCACTGCTGCCCCCATCAGAAAATCGCCATCTTCATTGTCTTCTTCTCCAGATCGAAAACAACAAATGGTGGTGGCCAAGTTTTCTTTTATCCTTTTTCCTTGTGTCCAAGAGAAGGACAACTGCCACCCCGATTTTCGAGTCCGAGAGTCCGCACTTGGAGCCAAGAGAGTACAAAGACGAGGACTATGGTTTCTATTTTAGGCCATGAAGCGTCTGATCTTCAGGAAAGGGGAATCAAACCTCCCTTGTTTCAATTCTTTTTAATCCCATTCGGTCCACAAGCAAACCCACATCCCAAAAACTTCACTTGAAAATTCAAAGGGGTTAACTGTGGTGGGAATTACTTGCTTGGAATCGGATTCGAATTGGTGTTCCTCTCCTCAATCTCCTGTAACCATCAAATCTTTTGTAAGGTTAAATCTTGTCCTTGTATTCTTTTCTTTTTGAATGGTTCGAATGATATAAGAAATTGGTAATTTTGTTCCTGTTGAATTGATAGTCAATGTTGTGATTAACTCTATTTTTTATTTAAGTCACTTGAAATTATATTGCTACTATGATCCTATTGCTTTTAAACTCATAAAAATTATGTCGAATCGTTGGTTAGTTGTGGTGTGGTAAATCAAGTTGAAACTGATAATGTCGGGTAGGAATTAGTGTGGCAAAGTCTTGATGTCGTGCCATTTATGTTGTTGTGGTCGAATTAGTGTAGCCAAAGTGGGTTCTTTTCTATAAAAATGTTACTGCTTGGTTTTGTTCGAGTGTGGAAATTTGGTTTAAAAGCCTTACTAGTCAAGAGTTTTGGTTATAAAATTGTGCTCACAAGATGCTTGTGTTTATGTCCACAAGGAAGGTCTAAGTCTTTAGAACAGTTAGCAAGTGTGCATAGGCCCTAGTCTTGTCATTTTGATTGATTCCGAAGAGTTCACTTGAGTTGCGTTTGTAATGGTGTTGTAGTCGAGTTGAGTAGTACTCAACTCGCGTCATAGCATGGTCATTCAAGCCCTCGAATGAACTCCAAAATCCTATTCTATGCCATGCCATGTTTAGCTAACACTTGTGTGAGAGTCAACATTCTAGCCGACATCAACACCACACACAAGTGTTTGGTTCGTTGGTTTCCAACGAGACCAAAAATGCTAGTGCTCTCGTACCAAAAACCTCAGTCACAGTTCCGTCTCAACCCATCGATCCTATTTAAGCCTACTCGAAATTATGGACACAAAAATACGAGTCAAAAGAAAACCCATCCTTGTGTAGTGTGCAAGGGAAATAAAAAGATTGCAATAAGGAATAGGCTACTACTCAAGTTAAAGGTCATCCTTTTCCTTTTTGTCCACTGGAAACAAACCCAGCGAAAGAACAAAAGTTTAGGTGGTCTTATTATTATTATTTTTTTACTGCATTCCTGGTAAACCTCGGACTGAATCAGATGTTGGGCCAAATCCCCAACAGCACATCAAAAGTCCACTATCTTTTTTTGTGATTATTCCTCTTGGTGATACAAGCCTCCTGGAATGTTTCATTCCTTCTTTTTTTCCCGCTAATACAGGTGGGCCGAAGCCCATTATCAGTTATATATATTTTTTTTCCTACCCACTGATGTTACCAGTCCAGCCCAACAGTGGAGCCTAGCTCACTGATGGAGTGGGCCGCAGCCCTTCCTCCCTCCTCGATACCTATTTTTCGTTATACATAACTCGACATACAAATTTTCTTTTAAACAAACGATCGTTTATTTATACACGACGACCATAAAATAACTTGACACTTATTTTGTTATAAACTTGTAATTGGTTAAAACACACGACGACCACATGTAATAAAATTTGACAATAACTAAATATCGCAACATAAAAATTGGGTTGTTAATACATATTTTTCAAATAAAACTATAAATGCAACATACATTTTAAAACGAGACTATTATTTTCCAATACATCATCTTCTCACAAATTATAGCACCTTATAGTGAAACTTATATCAACTTCATTTATTTTTCCACATAAATATATATGTATAAATATAAGTATATACACACGCACCATTATTTAAATACCAACCGTCCTATAAATCGTTCACATCGACATTTCGAAATCCTTATCCTTCGTGCGTACCTTTCCGATCATTTTTAAATTAAGAGTCACTATCCCTATTCTATCGTACGTCCGTACACTCCGTTGAGCCAATAACTGCAAATATTAAAAACTTAGTTTTCACTTAAATGATGCCTCACCAGCAACACCAACATAAGCTTTTGAAATGATTTAAATCCTTGAACTTGAATTATGAACTAAAACGTACTTTACTAATCTAGGTCGCGTATCGGTGCTGCACTCTGCTTGAATTACTTGTGATCTTACTACTACTTAACAAGGTGAGTTTATAGCCCCATTCTATTTATACTTGTTTTACAATTTGGGGAGAGAAACATGCAAAAGCTATTTTATGGACCAACACTATTGTTTTATCAAAACTATTACGTGGATTAGCCTAAGCCCTATTATGTCCCAATTTGCCCAAACTCATGAACCGTCAATTCCTGCTGGGAAGCGCGAATGTTATAAATAGATCTATTGGGAGTAACGTCCCCGTTCGGATTGACCAGATAGGCAAACAAACGTATACCATGTCGAAATACAAGTGTCTGGGATAAACACTTGCCGGGCCTTTATGTTTAACATGCTCCTAGAGCATGCAAACTGCTATAGCTTCGGTTGCATGAACTTATTGCTAACGTAATAGACTATATTTTTATATGACATTGCATGGGTTGCATTGTTCATATACCAAACTCATGGTCCAAAACTATGATTTTACTGCTTATTATTAAACCTACGAACTCACCAGCTTTTTGCTGACTTTTAGCATGTTTTTCTCAGGTGTTTACGATGGATATTTATGGCAAGGCAAAGGCAGGACAAGGGTCATAGACTTCAGTCTAATTTAATGTGGCACTTTATTTTCGACTTATTTTTATCTGGGACGACTAAATTATGGGCTTGATTTTCCTAAACTAAACCTTATTGTAAACTCATTTAACTTTTATGAATGTATTAATACGGAATATGTATTCCGTTTTTTATCTCCTTGTGTTGTGATATTCAATTTAGTAGCACCCCATGACCCGAATGCTTCCGCTATACCAGATTTGGGGGTGTTACACAAGTAGAAAGTGGTTCAGGTATTGTGAGCTCTGAAATCCCATAACCGGTTATCACAGGAGCTAAGCATAATATGACAAGTGATGAACCAAGTTGTAATACTAATAGAAACGTAAACCAAGTGGATCAAGTTACAATAGCAGCAAGTGAGAGCTTTAACGAGACCATGAAAAATGCTAGTATGCCAGTATTGAAGTCACATGTTACTGCTGAGTTAGATGATGACGTGGATCTACAAAGGCATGAAAAAATGTTTTGAATGATGCTAATAAGCTAATACTAATTCACCTTCTTGTCAACATACGGAGCTGGTTTCGTATGGTAATATATTAATCCTACAACTAATAATTTGAAGGTGAACTTTCGTGTATTGGAATCTAGTGTTCCTAATGATGCTGACTTTGATGTAGGAATTCCTATTGCTTCGGTAGAGGAGGTTAATAACACGTTGAAGAACTCACTTTATGGATCCTTCATTGGGAAAAGGTTAGCATTTTTAGTTGTCGAACTTTATATTCGTAATGCTTATGGAATCCAAAAAGTAACAATGAATACAAAAGGTTTTTTTTTTTTTTATTATTATTTGTTTTAATCGACTATCGAAGGTGCTGAAAATGAGCTACAAAATGGACCCTGCATGATTCGTGGTACACCTATTTTCATTAACAAATGGTCACCTTCAGTTAGCCTTACTAAAGATGTAACACCCCCTAATTTGTTATGTGGCAGCGGAAAAGTAATTAGGGTGTTACGGTGAGGATCGAAGTTAACTTTTCAGAAAATGGTCCAGAAGAGGCGTTTTGAAAGTTATATGTCATTCAAAATCATACTTTTGATATAAAGGTGAAATATCCGTTTTGAAAATCTCTCTTAAAAAGGTGTGATAATTTGGGAGGAACGTCATATTTGATTTTACACCATTTTATTTATCAGAGTAATGATGCCTGCTCCGTGTCTTGTCCTGCTTCGTTAATTACCTGAGATAAACATGCTTAAAATGTCAACACAATGGTTGGTGAGTTCGTAGAGTTTAATGGAAAATAACTTGCTTTCAATAAATTCAAGAGGTGTACAGTGATAGTTGAAATAAATACTAGTACTTCATGCAGTAAATATAAAGTTGCGTTGGGTAAAAATCAACAAGTAAATCATTTATGAACTCAGATGATCATAAGTTCAAGAATTAAATGAAAATGAGCTACGTTGTCATACGCTCGAAGTGAAATGATAAGTCAACTTTTAAAAGTAACGATATACCAAGCATTGAGCTGTCTTTATTAGAAGACACAACTAAGTTACATATGATGACAGTTAAGTTCCAAGTACAGGATCCATAATCCAAACACATAGTGAAAACAATAGTGTAAAGTCTGAAGTCTATCAGTGTGGAGTGGTGGTTTACTAAATACAGCTGTATCCAAATATATATGAAACCTTCATATAATTATATTGCCCTAAGCCTCATGACACGCAATGTAACACCCCAACCCGACAAGGGCAAAGATGTCACAAATACATGGTTTCATATCAGATACAAGCATTCAAGAAATAAAATAGCGGAAGCCTTAACATTAAAATCCAAAGGAAAATAAGTCAACACGACTTATGTCAAGTGCAAGAAAGAAATAACGAAGTACAAAACAGAATCCAAAATGCCCAAACAATGGCATAACAGAAATAATATCCAAATGGTCACACACTAGAATGGCAAGGTCTAAACTTCACACAAGTTGCTCTCATCCCAAGCTAAAACCTAGCTCCTAGCTTAAATGTACCTGCCGCAGGAAAAGAAATGCGGCTGAGCTACGAGAGCTCAGTGAACAGATATAACGGAAACAAAGCAGTAGTAACGGAAATATAAAGTAAAAGAAATAATACCAGGAGTAACAAGAGTCAGGAAAAGGAATACCAGAGTGTTATGCAGACATACCAGGAATTTAGAATGGTTACAATGGTAGGTGCAAATGAAACCAGAACCCACCAAAATCCCAAGTTAAATCAAGTCAGGTCAAATATCAGGTCAAGTGTCAGGTCATAAGGTTACAAGGTTTCAGGGAAACAGAAATCCACTACGAGCCCAAAACTCAAAGTCAATCTCAAAGTCAAACCATATCAAGTCACATATCAGGGTGTATGGAGGGGTGACCTCAGCATACCAAGTACAGGGTGAGGGGATACCTCCAGGGGTGGAGTAGCTAGCTCCCAGGGGTGTGAAAGGCGTGTATCGCACACACTCGCCAGTCACCAAGTAATACAAGTAACATGAACAAATCAAGACAGGTCTAGGATGCATCCATGCGCCCCCGCAGGCCACAGGGTTCTTCCTCTACGTAATAAATCAAGTCAAATCGGGGACGGCATAACCAAATCACTAGGGCTACACACTAGTCATGCCGGCGGTGCATCACCGACATGGACATGAAACCCTCATGCCTAGTAGATGGCTCGTAGTCTTAAACTGTGGGTGAGGGTCAAGTATCAAGTCTCGGGTGTCAGGTGTCAAGTCTCAGGTATCAAATGTCAGGTATCATATCAGGGTTCATATCAGGGTTCAAGACAGGAGATAAATGCAGGGGTTCATTATCAGGAGGTCCAAAATCAGAAAGATCAAATACTAGAAGGTTCATAATAGTTTATTCAAAGAAATCCTTTTTACATGGTTTTAATAAAGTGATCGTTAGAACAGTTTCATAATAAAAGTCTTTTAAGGAAATGTTCAAAACCTCTTCATATACAACTAAAAGTAGTTATAAAATCCTATGAACCTTCAAGTACCCAAGGTCTTAATTATCCAGGTTATCAGAGGTGAACAAGTCATGTCAAGTATCATAGCAGGGTTCAAGTCAAATGTTCATATCAAGTGTATCAAGGTTCAAGTTCAGGTTTATGACAAGGTTCAAGACAAAGGTTAAAGCAAAGATCCAAATCTATGGTTCACAATACAAGGGAAACATAACAATGAATCAGGAATCAGAAATGAGACGAAGGCTCTTTACAAGAAGAGCAGAATATCTGTACCTTATTCAAATAGCAAGCACAAACACAAGAGTAGCTGACAGGGATCAAGATCACTCCCTCCTTGAACCTAAAGGAGTAGAAGACAGAAATACGAAAGGGGTTCAGTTATCTTCCCATTATAAGTAACTTCTATTTTTAGCAGGTTTCCAAATTTAGTAAGTTTTCATTTTTAGAAGGTTTCCATAATTAACAGGGTTCCAATATTCTCATTAATATTCACAAACTATTCAGAGTTTCCTTTTAGCTTTTAGATTTCCTAAATTACTCTTTTAGTCCTTTAGGTTTCATAATTTACACTTTATACCCCTTTACTTATCAAAGTTACAAAATGAAATCCTAGATTTACATAGTTTACATCTTAACCCCTCTCATTAGTTTATTAACACATCAAGCATTTTATTTTCCAAGATTACAGAGTGTAACCTCAAATTAACCTATTATACGAATTATACCCTCAAGTTTCATGATTTACAACTTATAACCCTTAGTTTTGGAAAATAACAATTTACACCCTTTTTAAATGTCTTGACAGTTTTTAAGTATTATCTGGACCTGTTTTAAATAAATTATGAACCATGTTAAATCTTCGAAATAAAATTCACCAAAATTCACAGAGATACCTTAATGTCACTAGTATTTTACCTAATTTTTCCAGATTTTATTAACTAGTATAGGTACGAATGAAAAATCCATTTTCCCAACCTGTTCCAGAACCGGATCAATTAAAACACCCGACAATGTCTCATCTGTTTTTCCCAGTCTAGAAAATTTATAAAATTCTACAAAAATTCCAGTAATTAGCTAACATGTGATATGTTACTTAGTTCAAAGGAAACATTCTAATTCGTTATGGTTTTCAAATGATAAATGAAAAACCCGGACTGTTTTTCCAGACTTACAATTCCAGTTAGACACTTAATGTTACAAAAATCAAAAAGTGGTCTTCCTGGCCTCTAAAAATTACAAGATAAAATTTCCCAGATAGCTATTTCGTTGAACTTACTTCTAGACTAAAAAACTACCTACAAACACGTTCACATCAATTAGATACCTTCGATTTAAGTTGGACCTTTTTCCAGATCAGTGGCAGTCTTGAATATACTTAAAGTTTTGCCCACTTAATCTATGATTCTTGACACAAAACACTTATAGATGAGTGTCTAACATGTTTAGGGCAAATAATAACGGATCTTTACACAATCAAAACCATTTATATCTTCACCATACTTCTGGACCGATTACAATATAAGAGTTTTAGGGTTTCTTTTAGTGTTATTTCATGTGACATGATCGTGATTTTATGTGATGGTATGTTAACAAGAAACAAAACACGGATTCAATGATTTACCAAGGAAAAGATACGAATACCCTCGAAGAGCACACGAAGGACCAAGAACACCCTACACTTGAATCACCAACGAAAACTCTTTTCTCCTTCTTCTTGGTTCGATCGACAAAACAAAAACACAAGTGTATATATATTTAGTTTTTGATTAATAATTCAAGGATTTAGATTATGTTGAACATATACATGATTACCTTATGAAGACAAGAACACAATCAGGGATCCTTTGGGGTTTTCTTTGGATCGTGCAAGAGCAGCACAAGGAGAGGAGACCGAAAATTTTTGGAGAGATAACCTAGGGTTTGATTTGGATATTCGGTTCTATATAACAAAAATATAACAAACCGTGTTTCTTGATAGGCAACAATTTAGGAAAGGATTACCCACATAAAATTTTGATTTATCTCATTAATGGGATGAATGTGGTCTTCTTTATGGTCAAAGGGGGGGGGGGGGGGCGGCCACTTTGTTTCTTTTGCTTAGTTTTTTTTTTTTTTTTTTTTTTTTTTTGTACAACTTTATTTTGTAAGTTTTACTTATTTGATAACTAGGATACAATTTAATATAGGTTATAAGTTACTTACATACTTTCATAAGTTCTTAAAATTTTTTATTGAGGGCATTTTTGTCAATTCATATTATGATGGATTTTGGGTTTTACACGCAAAACGTTAACAAAGTACCGTTAAAACGGCGGTGTCCACATCAGGTTACTAATAGGTTTGGCCCTCATGTAATAGGTGATTTTGCCAACTTCCTATTTTTCTCAAATATAGTGCATCGCGACTAAATACGACTAACCAATAGGCATTCCGTCCAAGTATTTAGTGGGATAGGTCGTCAGCCTCCAACAGGTTTCGAAGCTGTTCACTATATTCGCGCTCACCGCAGTGATTAATGGCTCATGATCGAGGGACTTTATGGCAATATAGTAAACTTAGGCAATATAGGTTTTAGGGGTTCATAGAATATGCGTACTTTATTCTTGGCAATTATTTCCAGTGAAATGTAGAAATATCATAGTAAAGTTAACTGTACATTCAATTGCTATATGAATGCATATAATGAGTTTTAGTATCATGTTACAACAAGTAGCTTGAAAATGTTATTTTTCAAACACAGTGTTTCAGCTAAGCAAGCAATTTGCAAGTATAACGAGCATATATCCCTTCCAAAAGGTGATTCAAAACATGTAAAACATAGTTGATGATTTTGAGTAAATCATGAGAGTTTTCAAAGTATAAAAGTAAACTTAAAACAGTTGAAGCATGTATCTCCCCCAAAAGAGTTATTAAAAACAAATATTAAAGAGTAGGGGCCACGAATCACCTGGAGTGTATCTGACAAGATGGAATTATAAGATCGAGTAAGGCTTATGGAAACGATCACGGAAACGTCCTCAATACGAGATCTGAATATGAGGGAAGTCTAAGTTTCTGACCTACTACTAACAATGAGTGTGAAAGTGAGAAATCGTATAACGATTGGATGATATGAGTGTGATATGCTTAAATATACTATTATATTGACCCTTATGTCGATTGACTCAAAATATTACTTCCTCAAAATATGATGAAATAATATGCAAGTGAAGTCGTTAAATTTCTAATACTTAACGAAAATTAAATAATACATAACTAAAATGTATAAAAATGCATATGAAGTGATGGAATGATGAAAAATGGAAATGAAATAAGAATGTCAAGTAAAATCAGTTGGTCCTTGTCCTTTTTCAATTGTTACTCTTTTTATCCAAACTGTGTTTGCGTTACACCGTTAGTCCTTCGTTAAGTCCAAAGTCCATAAATAGTCCAAAACTTGTCCAGAAGTACCAATAAGGCTTGGTATTCAATAATATGTCAATTTATACCCTATATGTTCTGTTTTCACAGCTTCAGTCCACACAGTTCTCGGTTTGGCAGTTTTAGTCCTTCTAGTCAGTGTGCATTACATTCTTAGTCCAAAAGTGTCAAAAAGGTGAGGAAAAGGTGGGCGACTTTTTCTAAGGTCTATTTAAGTTCAATACAACTTATTTTAACTGCTTATTTGGTCGTTTGCTTATTTTTCACGTTAATGGGCCCTTAACGAGCTACATCACTAAGCCCATTAGTTGTTTTTAGTTGTTTTTCAAATATGGTTTATACGATTTACTTTGGCTGTGCTTAAGGGTCGTAACGTAAGTATCTTTACAAGATGTTTATATGAAAAGTGTAGCTTGTCATGTTGTTTAACAGATCGTATAAAAATAGGACATGTTTATTCATTCGAATTGTGAGTTAAGGAATGATTTACTAGGCGACTTCCAAGATGGAGACTCGTCATTTTACGTGGGTTACTCTAAAGAGATGCATGTAACAATATAGTGACCCCTTTATACGTTTGAGTGTAAAATGAAATGATGCATGGCGTGCACTAGAGTGTGAATGGCTTCTAACTCGCCCTCAGTGAGGGTTGTAAACATGTGGGTTTCATGCAGTCTACTCAAGTAAAATAATCGTATTAGTAATATGATATGTTCGAATGTAAAAATGAAACATGCATGTGTGAGATAATTAAACGTGAGTGTGGAGTGTGAGACATGGAAATAAAAGAGTCTAGGGACACTTACTACACCTTTCAAAGGTGGTGAAGACGCAGTGGTGTTCCAATGATAACTCAAGGACGAAAGCAGTATGCTTAGGCAAGCACGAATACGTTTCACGTATTCCTTTTCTTTACCCAATTGCTTCCCAGTTAGAGACCATAGATGTTCTAAGATTTTAAGGTTATAGGTGAGAGTGATGTGAGTGAAAAGTGAGTAAAGTAGAGGAGCTAGGAGAGGTAGGATATATAGAGATAGAATTACACACGTTTATTTGACTATTCTTGACTCTCAACTCAATCATTGGGGCTACTGTGGATGGGAGGACACATAAGCTAGTTTTCTGACAATACAAGATTTTGGATAGATATGGGTCTTGGTAAAATCTTATGTTTTGTTGTTGTGATATATATGTGCTCGACTTGTATTTCAAATAAGTGACAAATAGGTTTAGCGAGCCACATTCACATGCTGCTGTCCTAAGGGTCTTTTTAACATCACAATATGCTAACATGGTCATTAGAAATGCGTAGGAAAAATCGTGGGTTGAAATGGTTGTGTTTTGTGATTTTTATCCATGCGTTTTGGGTAAGAATGGGATAAACAAATGGGTTTTGAAAATCATAAAAATACTAGACATATAGGGCTGTGGTTTGGCACACATGGAGTCTAGTGGGTGGTGATCGCCATGGTGTAAAAATATGGATAGGTCGCGTTTAATATTTGAGAGTACGGGGGCTGTTTTGGAGAGGACATGGGATCGAGTTTATGCATGAAATCACAAAGGCAAAAGTGGGCTTGGGTAGCGTGAGATGGTGATGGGCTGAGATGGGTTGAGCAGCCCGTTTGGTTAGTAACTTAGGTAATATTTGGTGAAAGTAATTAGTAATAATTACTTGTAATTAAGAAAATTTAAATAAGTTTAAGGTAGCAACTTTATTAGTACTTATCATGATTATTGAGATTCAAGTTTAGTGAAAATGGTGGTTCGTGTATAATCGTGTCTCGAAGTACTTGTCATTATTCGGTAATTATCGTAATATCGTGACGTGGTAAGAATAGTAATAAGAGAAAATTTTAAATTTCCCCGTAAAAATGGGTTTTATTAAACGGTAACACCAGATTGTTATTAATCAATGAGATTTGTTACAATGGATTTTTACAGTATCTTACAGTATCCACCCCTCAATTTTGAACCTCGTCCCGAAGTTCAGTATGTGATAGGTGTTGAAAAATGTAGCGTTCAGTGATGAGGGTTTATGGAAAAATGTTGTCGAGAGATTTTTATTTGAATATCAAGGAAACGAGATCCAATTAGATTTATTCGTACTAGATGAAATAAATTTGAATGTTTGGTCAACTAATGAGTTCATAGGCTGCGAATAGTGAAATAACGGTCAGAAATAGGGAGTATTTAACGCTTAATGTTCAGTGTTCTAGCGGTCGAGAATAATGAATTTTTAACGTTAGTGATTCGTAACTTAATGGTCGTAAATAGTAAAATAACGGCTAGTTTTTCCCTATAAGTATCCTATTTAATCACCCCCTTTTCTCCCCCTCCCCACTTTATCCTTTTTACTCATCTCTCCAAAAAAAAATGCCGCCGTTCACCATTCTTTTTGCATCCGTGTTCATCGTCCTTGCCGCCGCTTGTTTAGCTCTCTTCCCCGGCGAAGACTCCGACCACTTGATCGGGATCTTGTTGGTTGTCGTACCCCTCACAATCCTAGCCGTTGTTGTGGATAAGTTTTGGGGGTAATAGTTTTTAAGCTAGTGTTGTTTGTAATGGGTCTTTGTTGTGTTTCTATGTAACCTTTAATACGTGTGGAATAAAACTCATTTACCTTTATGTTTACGAATTTGTCTCGTTGTGGCTTTTAATATTTTGTTGCATTTACGATGCAGAATAATCAAGGTGATTCATCTGTGGTGGCTCTTGCTATCGCTGGGTTGGTGGTGGTTTTTGTTGCTATGGTGGGCCAACCTATTGAAGATTCTATGCCTTTTATTGTGTTTATTGTATTATTAGCACTTCCGATGTTAATCATCTCGCTATGTATTAATTTTCGTGGTTTCTAATAAAATTTAAGTTATTTGCGTTCTCCACATCTTGTTGTGAATTCTTATAGTTTCTAAATTCGAACTTTTCTCGACTTCTTATAATAAAGTAATAGGTAATAAGTGTAGATCTTACTGGGGCTGATTTATGAACAATTTATTTTGTCTCGAGATTCTGTTTTTGAATGAAAATTGTTATTAAAGACTTTGAAAAGATCACTGTTCCATTTATGACATGATTCTTCCTAAATTATACATAGGTAGCTAGGCTATGTATAATTGAGGACCAAATGATGTGACGCTTGGTTCGATTACTATGATATTTATGTTTCCTCAAGGAATTTTATATGGTTCAATTATAATGGTTCCGTCACAAAGTCGGACACCCTCTGATTATTTTCAAAATGATTAGAAAGTTTTTGTTCATATTCCGAGGATAAGTCAAGAATTTCTAAAGTGATACTAGGATATCTTTGGTATAAACTTAGGTTTTAGATGAAGGTTTCTTACAATGTGGTATTAGTCTACTGTTCGATCAGATATGGTGTTTAGTCAAATTCCTAGGGTGATATCAAGGTATTGTTACATATCAACTATGAATAGGAAAAGTGGAATAGAAATGGAAATAGACGTAGATTACGACGATTACTGAAATATTATAAGGTAGAGATTCATACGGTAGAAAGATAGTTGTTGCACTTAGGTTACATCCATCATACCTAAGGCAAAGTACATAAGGAAATACAACTTAGAAAATCTTAAACTAGGGTTTATTTTTATTACAGCAGGAATTTATTCTTCTGCTTAAACATAGGTGTCATTTCTCGACACTATTTGGGGACTTTTAACAAGTCTTCATTCTCTTGCATCAATCTTGGCCTTCCAATTGACATTGTAGTTTGGGCAATGAATCTTGTAATGCCCCATTCCACCACATCCGTGGCATTTTATGGACGATGGCTTTTCCCTGCCGTCCATAGCTTTGCAATCTCTTGTCTGGTGGCCTATTTTCTGGCACTTCCCGCATTTTGCAATGCATTGTCCGGTATGATGCATCTTGCATCTCTGATACAGAGGTTGCTTCCTATGGTAGTTGTCCCCAATAGTAAGGGTTGTTATGTTGTTCTCTCCAACTTCTTGTCTGGACCATTGTTGGCGATGGTAGTCGATGCGATCTTGTAGGTGATTGCGGGTACAGATGTTGTTGTGAAATTCGCATTCGTTGAGGATAAAGGTTCTTTTCTTCTCGAGTTTTCGCTTTTGGTTATTTTTCTTAAGTGCAAAATCTTGCCTAATTCTTTGGGCACATGTGCGGATAGGTTTAATCATTTTTCTTGAATCCTTTATGTTGGTCCATGAGATTGAGTAAATAAAGAACAGTTCATTAATATGATTAACAAATGTTACAAGATTACTCAAAACCTATTAGATTACATGATAACATCTTCAACTTCTTAAAGGGGATACTTTCGGTATGGTATCCCCTTAGGTGAGGGTTTTTCCTCTTTGGTGACAAATAAACTCTCACTGATCCAAGCTATGCTTGTGATTCAGTGAGAGGATGTTCCTATCAACTAATACACTATGTGTATATTTTGGTTTTATTTAGGAATTCATACTAAATCTATTACAACACAGACTATATATACACAGGTAAACTAGACAAAGATAAGATGGGTAGGTGTGAGTTGACATCCACTTGCTATGAGTTGTCATCCACTTGGTGTGAGTTGTCATCCACCAAGTGGTCCCTCTTGTACTTTGTCTGACTTCTTTGTTGGAAGTTCCCGCCCATTTATCAGTCTGCTTGTAGAGATAGTATCTTCAGGGTCACTGAGACATTTGTCAATTCTCAGTGATACTGGTGTTGTTTGTAGCTCGTATACTTTACTCACTGACACCGTATCAGTAAGTAAATGTTTCTTCAACAACGGGCTTTTTACAACACTCACTGATTTCTTTATCAGTGAGTAACCCACTATTTTATCAGTGAGTTAGGCTATTTTATGTTCAAATCTTGTCAGGGAACTTGGGTCAAATTCTTGACCCAACAATCTCCCCCTATTTGAATATACAAATAGCCTTGGATCAAACCTGCTTGTTCAGAGACTTGGGTTTAGTTTCTGAGGTTCAAGGGTTCAGGGACTTGGGTTTAGTTCCTGAGGTTCAGGTTCAAGGGTTCAGGGACTTAGGTTTAGTTCCTGAAGGTTAGAGACCAGAGATGTTCTAAGATTTTAAGGTTATAGGTGAGAGTGATGTGAGTGAAAAGTGAGTAAAGTAGAGGAGCTAGGAGAGGTAGGATATATAGAGATAGAATTACACACGTTTATTTGACTATTCTTGACTCTCAACTCAATCATTGGGGCTACTGTGGATGGGAGGACACATAAGCTAGTTTTCTGACAATACAAGATTTTGGATAGATATGGGTCTTGGTAAAATCTTATCTTTTGTTGTTGTGATATATATGTGCTCGGCTTGCATTTCAAATAAGTGACAAATAGGTTTAGCGAGCCACATTCACATGCTGCTGTCCTAAGGGTCTTTTTAACATCACAATATGCTAACATGGTCATTAGAATTGCGTAGGAAAAATCGTGGGTTGAAACGGTTGTGTTTTGTGATTTTTATCCATGCGTTTTGGGTAAGAATGGGACAAACAAATGGGTTTTGAAAATCATAAAAATACTCGACATATAGGGCTGTGGTTTGGCACACATGGAGTCTAGTGGGTGGTGATCGCCATGGTGTAAAAATATGGATAGGTCGCGTTTAATATTTGAGAGTACGGGGGTTGTTTTGGAGAGGACATGGGATCGAGTTTATGCATGAAATCACAAAGGCAAAAGGGGGCTTGGGAGTTGGGCTTGGATAGCGTGAGATGGTGATTGGCTGAGATGGGTTGAGCAGCCCGTTTGGTTAGTAACTTAGGTAATATTTGGTGAAAGTAATTAGTAATAATTACTTGTAATTAAGAAAATTTAAATAAGTTTAAGGTAGCAACTTTATTAGTACTTATCATGATTATTGAGATTCAAGTTTAGTGAAAATGGTGGTTCGTGTATAATTGTGTCTCGAAGTACTTGTCATTATTCGGTAATTATCGTAATATCGTGACGTGGTAAGAATAGTAATAAGAGAAAAATTTAAATTTCCCCGTAAAAATGGGTTTTATTAAACGGTAACACCAGATTGTTATTAATCAATGAGATTTGTTACAATGGATTTTTACAGTATCTTACAAAAGAGGATTTATCTAAGGTGCCAGTATAGATTAAAATGCATGATGTCCCATTAGCTGCATATACTTCAGATGGATTAAGCATGATTTCTACTAAATTTTTGTATGCCTATGATGTTAGATACTTATACGAGTAATATGTGCTTTGGAGTCATGGGGCGGAGTAGCTATGCTAGGGCTATGATTAAGATTAATGTGAATAAAGAGTTGGTTGAAAACTTGGTTGTGATTGTACCAAAGTTAGAAGAAACTGGTTATACGCGTGAAACTATCCGTATTGAGTATGAATGGAAGCCTTCTAGGTGTGGTACTTGTACTATGTTTGGGAATTTAAGGGATATTTGCCCAAAGGCTACTAAAGAGATGCATTGGTACGAATCAGAATGGAGATGGCGAGTAGTTTCATGTGGTTAAGAAAGGAGGTAAATGGGATCATAATAGAGCGTTTACGATACCTAAATCTCAGTTTAAGTATAGACCAATTTTAAGGTCTAAGGAAGGTGCTACATCATCTAAAGAGGGTAAAGCTGTGAAGAATGGGAGTAATTCGTCCAATGTTGAGGCCAGTACGAGTGGCACGATTAAAACTTCCATGGTAGGAAGTTCGTCGGGAACAAAGACTGCTATTTCGAACCCGTTTGATGCTCTTAACTTAGTTGGTAATGATGATGGTTTAGTGTCAAGCGCGAATATGGCTAGAACAGAAAATCCAAGTGCAAAGAAGGTGGATCAAGAGGTTAGTTCAGATAGTGATGTTGAGGACGTATATGATGAGACCGCTTTGTTTATGTCTTCGTCTTCTAAACGGGCTAGTGGTAGTGGTGGCGCAAATGAGGCTAGTTTCTGTGAGAATGAAGATTACGACATGTATGATGGTTATGAAGATTAAGCATGTGAGTCAACTGAAGAACAGATGACATTCTGTAACGCATGAGATATTAATCTTCGTAGTTAAATTAAACGTTAGTTTATGTTTGGTGTCATTTCTGAGTTAAGTGTTTTTCATGTTAGTTTTACCGCTTATTTAATAGATTGAAATGTGTGACTCACTCACCTATATATTATGTACTTAATTGATTTTTTTTTTGAAGTAATTTATTTCGGCCTCTATCATAGGAACCCTCCCTATTATGTGGGGTCCGCCTATTTTAGTCAAAATATACAAGTTTTAAAGCAGAAAATACAGACGGCGGCAGTAGGTAAAAGTCAACACCCCTTACAAGGGGTCAGGATAAGATGGGCCTTTACAAATTACAACACGTACACTAGAATTTAAGTTGAGACACACGTGCCAGTGTTTTTCTAGTACTATTTGTTTTTGATAAAACAAGGACTCGACTGTCGTCTTATAGAAAAATGAGATGTGGCAACTCCTAGTTCTTTTCTCACGTGACTTATTGTTTGTTTATTTCTGTTTCATGGACACTAAACAGATTTTTTGGATACCATTGTCCCATAGATCTCATCAATGTAAATTGCAAAGTACTGTATATTTAATAACGCAATAGGTATAGAAAGAGACTCGGTAGAGTAGTGGGTACTATAACATCACATGACCGCAATAGGTATAGAAAGAGACTCGGTAGAGTAGCGGGTACTATAACATCACATGAAGTGTTATGCCCATGTGGCATTGCGTTATAAGAGCATACCCAACGGTAACGCAAGGGTGCGTTATAGCTGCGTTAAAGACCAAAAATGGTGCGTTAAAATGGCGTTAAGCGTTGGGACCATGCTACGTTAACACAACGTTAAGGTGTTGAGTTAAACCCTTAACGTTGCGTTAAGGGTATTTCTTGAAAAAAAAAAAAAAAAAAAAAAAAAAAAAAAAAAAATCACTTCTGACCCGTTATAAATCGTCTGTTGTATCTAAATTGAAGAAGAAAGAAGCCGGAGAAAATGAAGCTTAGATTTGCAAATTGTGAAGAAGAAAGAAGCCGGAGAAGATGAAATAATAAAGTACTAAATATTTTTATTGGCTAAGAGAAAAGTGGTAAAGTTATATATGAGAATTGTAAATGTTATGTTTTTTAATGAATGTTATGTTTTTAAAAAATGAAGTATTTATAAGTTTAGGGGTTGAATTTGAAAATATTTGATATAAAAGTGAGTTAAGGTGTGTTAAAGGTGAGTTATGGTTGGGTGTGTTAAAGCTGAGTTAAAGGTGAATGTGTTAAAGCTGACGTGGCAGCGTGTTAAAGTTTAAAGTTGTGTTACGGTTGGGAGTGCCCTAACATATTACCATATCGGAGTATATGATGTTTTTAACACCGTTGGTCCCTACGTTGATACACTAACGCACGTTGAAATCTACACTTCTTCCTTTCTTTCTTTTTTTTTTTTTTTTTTTTTTTTTTAATTGGTATTTTGTATTTTAATTGGTTTATGATTGGTCCCAAAAGGGTGAGTGTTAACATGTTATGATACCTTGTATTTTTTAAGGTGTTGATGTTAAAGTGGTGATGATGATGTGGCACTGAAAAAGTGATGTTAACATGTTATGATACCTTGTGCTCTTAATATTACTCGTTGCGTCGCAAAAAATTTGTCAATCAACAAAAAAAACATATATTAAAAACAAAAAACATCATTATTACAATTTTTTCCCTTTTCCCTTTTACTGTATGTTGTTATATAAGTTCCAAACTTTTTTGATCTCTATTTGAAATATTTAGAAGTCTATCTTCTATACGTAATAATTTTGTAATAACAACCCCAAATTAGAATAATATGGTAAACTCGATCAAATTTCTTTTTCTACTTTTAGTAGTGGATAAATAATTTGGGACAATTTAAAAAGAAAACGTGAACAATAAATTTGGGCCGGACGGAGTACTCACTTTGATACAAAAAACTATAGTTATGATATAAACGACAGGAACAAGCTTAGAAACACATATTTCTTGTTGCATGTAAATAAATCTTACTTATAATCTACCATCACGTCCCAAAATTAAAAAATAGGAATCTTAACTTTTAATTTCTTTTTAAGAAGTAAAAGTATATGTGAAAATTTTAAAAGAGTCGATCCCTACGTGGTACATATTGTCATGATTCTTCAACTAGAGTAGGTTTTAAAAATTCAAACTAAAGCATAAACTCTATAAAAAGGGTAATCATAATTAGAAACCAAAGTCCATATAACCTTTACAACTAAACATGTAACTTACTCATCATTTCGTTAGATTTAACCTTAGGTGATATATTTAAAAATCATTGGCCGACATCATAAACCATTCATGTATAAGAAGTATAGACTATAGAGTTATGATATTTACACAGTACATTCTCTCTTTTTTTTTTTCATCTTTTCCAGATTGATGTTTCTTCAAATTCGTTTTTTCGATGTCGTGTTAACAAGGAAAGACCAAAAAGATAGACCGACGTCACGGGTACGAGTCATATCACATATAGGAGTAGTAAATAATGTTGCATATTAGGTAGAATGGATGATTTAAAATTTGAAAAGGGAAGAAGGTTTTCTGGAATGAAGGTTAAGGCCAAGAGGTGAAAACTGAAAAGGACCATGGTTAAAAGTTAAAGTGGAACATAAAGGTCCTACGTTAGGCCCATATTAAGCTGTTTGTAGGCAAGCAATAATAAGATATGTAATTATTGAGGGCTGACCCATTATTGCAAAATAAAACTTTGCTTTTCTTTCTTTATTTATATCAACTCAAAACACTTTCTTTTATTTGACTCGATGCGTTGAATTTTTTATTTTCATGTGATTTGGTTTGGTAATCTATAGAAAATTGTATTTTAGGAAAAAGCATATGTAATGCTACAGCTTTAGCAAATGTAATGTTACAGCTTTTTCGAAGCATAAATTATACACGAGTCACCATCATATGTGTCTGAGCGTCTCATCGCTAATAAAAAGTTTATAGATTCTACCAGGCTGGTCCCAACGCGGGGAGTGAGGAAATGGCACGGGGCCATTCACGCGGCAAATGGCGATGGGGTCACGGCGGGATGGAAAAAAAACTCAAACGAAGGTGAAACTTTCACCATTTAGGTTCTGTGTGATTGTAGGTCTTTCTAGTATTTTTGTTATTTGTTTTTTTTAGTTTGTGAGTGTGTTTTTAGTATTTAGTGAGGTATTTTAATAAATAAAAAAATGTATTAAAAGATGAAGTGGTGTGAGATTGTCAGATGAGTGAGAGTGAAAAGTGAGAGGGAGAGAAATGAAAGAGAAAGTTGATGTGACTCTGAGGTGAAATGTGAAGTGGCGTGAGGGTTGAGACCAGCCTCAGACAACTCTACATCCATATTCAAGTAAAATTTGCATTCGATCCATATCTTATGTCCACAAGGAAGGGAATAACGGTAAAAGCTCGTGACGAGCCGTTTTTAAAAAAGATCATTATATTTAAAGCTTTATCAGGCTTACAAGCTTAGGGGCTGTTTACTTTCTGCTTAATGTCCTGTTTGGTAACAAAACTGGCTGGAAACAGAAAACTTTGATGTTTCTTTTTAACTTATTGCAAAAGAGAATCCTTAATGTGAAAGGGGGCAAAATTTGATGCTGTTTCTATCCAGGACGTCTTAATACGAGTTTTTTCCCGAACTAGTGTAGGTGGAAAAAATAAATTCGAAAAATTTAGAAAACTTCGAAAAAATTTATAAAAATTCAAAAAAAATTTAAAAATTCGAAAAATTTATAAAAATTTATAAAAATTCGAAAAATTTATGAAAATTCGAAAAAATTTATAAAAATTTTAAAAAAAATTCGAAAAATTTTAAAAATTTATAAAAATTCAAAAAATTCATAAAAATTCAAAAAATTTATAAAAATTCAAAAAAATTTATAAAAATTCGAAAAATTGATAAAAAATCAAAAAATTCGAAAATTTTATAAAAAATTTATAAAAATTCAAAAAATTTATAAAAATTCAAAAAATTCAAAAATTTTATAAAAATTTATAAAAATTCAAAAAAACTTATAAAAAATTTGAATTTTTAAAAATTTTTTTTCGAATTTTTATAATTTTTTTGAATTTTTAAAAAATTATAATTTTTTACAAATTTTTTGAATTTTTAAAAAATTATAAATTTTTATAAATTTTTTGAATTTTTTAAAAATTTTAATAAGTTTTTTCGAATTTTTATAATTTTTTATAAAATTTTCGAATTTTTTGAATTTTTATAAATTTTTTGAATTTTTAAAAATTTTCGAATTTTTTTAAAATTTTTATAAATTTTTTCGAATTTTCATAAATTTTTCGAATTTTTATAAATTTTTTCCACCTACACTAGTTCGGGAAAAAACTCGTATTAAGATAGTCAATTAAGCATAAAAAAGAAACAACATATATCTACACAGACACTAACTAGAAACAGGACACATATATCCACATAGACACTAACTAGAAACAGGAAAAAAAAGAAACAGCCGGCGAACAAAAAAATTAAATGAGTTAATATATGGCACAAAGTAAATAAGTGAAATTTCATATCTCTCATCTTAAACGACTTTAAATTAAATAAACGAGCTCGATACTATTGTAATAAACTAGTCATGAAGACCCGTGCGTTGCACATGGGCTGTATATAAGTGTTCATAGCGTAATCTTCGGCACCTTTTTTCGGCATTATATATCTAAGTTGTGATGGTATCACACATTTTCTAAGCATGACACACATTTAAAATAATTTATTGACATTAAAATAGTATATGTGAAGAGACTTTTTCAAGATGTTACATTTAAAAGAGTTTCTTCACATGTAATTTTTTAATAACTCAATATTAGCATTGTATAGCATAGAGGATCAAGATATATACCAAACGACCAAAAAAGTATTCGAAAAATTCAAAATTTCCATCAGTTGGATGCATGCTTGATTACGCTTGTATTACTACATTTTGAATTATTTTTTGCTGTTTTCTTTTTTCTTTTTGTCCGATCTCAGCTCTTGTTAATAATATACTTGTCATTGTAAGTCTTCGTCGATCTTTAGTTTGTAGCATATTGCACATATAAATATATCTGAAGACATCAATCTTATCATATAATTTTTCTACTCTTAATAACTAATATAGCCAACATTGAATTGTAAAATGATTTTGTAAGTTTGTTACAACACATTTTAACCCTCGTTGCTTATAATATGATGCTCAATTGCCCATAGACAATTACAATGATTATTATTAAACTAATCATTCTTCTTATAACATCTTGAATGTATATATGTTCAGTAGTCCACCCAAAAAATGTGTATGAAATAAACTTCCTAAGGTTACTTTTCTAATATGAAATATTATTTACAATCATTGACTTCTTGATTGATACAAAATGAAAAACAGTAACAATAGAAACATGTTTGCATAAATCTCGGGTAATTATATGGGAACTTTCAAGATCATATTTTCGTTTCATGTCAATATATCAATCTTACATACCAACAAAAGAGAAAACTATATGGGACCTGACTATTATTTTGGAAGCATTAGGTGGTCGTTGTGTTGCTATGGAATCGTTAGAAGCTTTGAGAAAGATTCAAGAGAGGCATCGTATATTGCTTGAAAAGTTAGGAGCATTGTTTTTTCAAGTGAAAGCTGGTGCTCGTGAGGAAGAAGCTAATGCTATTAAGATGAATGAGTTTAATTAGTTGTTTGATGACGTTTCTGTTTAGACTTTGAGTTTTGTTTGTCTATGTGTTTTTTATTTTGAAAATAAATATAAGGATCTATTTTGCTATTGACTCTATCGTTAAAACATTCATGTCTACAAAAGTTCCATTCAACCAAGATATATGAAACTAATACATGAACTTAAAAGTTACATTCAAATTTCAACCACGATATGTGAACTAATATAAGAATTCTAAAGTTTCATTCACGTCATCAAATAGTTATCATGCACAAAATATTACGTACATGTTTTAAATAGTTTGCATACTTCAAAGTTTATTTAAGAACATTTGATTCATAAGTACATGTTTTAAATAGTTTTAATTCTCCAAAGTTGATTTAGGAACTAAGCTTTGTGTGAGGCTTATCTTATGAATTTCATTGCCGCTTTAAATTTTCATCTACCTGTAAAAGAAATTAACAAAAGAAGTGAGTGTAAGTGTGTAACCACATAATAACATTCATAAATAATGTAGATTATTAAATAATGTATATAACAATATTGGTAAAATTTGAAAGATTAAATACCTAATCTATAAAATACATTTTGAAAACTTCAATCATTTGCAAATTCAGAGACTCCACTCCATGCACCATGCTAGTCGTCTGACTTTTTGTGTGTACATCGTAATTTATATAGTTTTCTCTTAAGTACATGAAAAGACTATAATAAATGTTTGTAGTAATGTAAGTTTATGCATATTTAAGCCCCTATTATTTTTTATTGATCGACTTGTATTCCTTATTTATTGTGTGGTTAATAGTTTCATACTTTCATTCATGACTTTAATGCATATTTAAGCCCCTATTATTTTTTATTGATAGATTGGTATTCCTTATTTATTGTGTGGTTAATAGTTTCATACTTTCATTCATGACTTTATAAATTATTAAAATTTATTTGTTGCATTTAAGCTCAAGCCATTTAATCTCAATTTATTGGTGTTCACGTTATATTGAGAACCATGAGAGAGTTCACCTTGGTAGCATTCACTTATTTTTTATGGAGTTATGTTTGAAATGATCTATATAATAATAAACTACTTTAATTTGAGCGGTTGCAAATAAGTAGTTTGAATAAGCAATCATATACCCCCTCTAAAATAGCGTATTTGTTGTATCAAAACAGAATAAGTATATAAGCAGTTTTAAGGGGGTGTCTGGGGTACTAAATGTGTTTCTTAACAATAGAATGATTAGTACCGTCGGTTTAATCTTAGTACTGCTAGTTAAAGTTCGAAGGTTAGTACTGCTCGATTTTGTTAGTACCGCTACACGCTTTTTAGTACTGCTACTTATCTAAGGGTGAAATAAGTTTTTTTCAGTCGGCAGATTGAAATCAGAAATCCCTTATTTCAATCTAATTGTTCTTAACTGATCAAAAACTAAAAAGTTGATCATCGAGATGAAATAAGTTGTTTACAATAAGCTAATCATCTCCTTCTGGTCACACTCAAAAGCCATTTAAACATTTCAAATGCACAAACTATAGATCCATATATCACATGCATTTTTAACTCAATCAATCGAAACAATCCATCAATTCAAATTACCATAACTCGAAAAAACAAAAAGTTTCGTAATATATATATACCACGTAAGAAATCAGAGATCTCATCCAACTCCAAAGAATAACTCTCCTCCAACCCTCTCAAGAGCTTCATAGACCTCCCACTCATCCTTCCATCCACACCTGAAGTAACCGAGTCACCTTTTAAATCAATCTGCTGCGACACGCCTCGTAACGGCATAGGCAAAGACCTCGAATGTGGCGTAGTAAACCTCTTCATCATCACATGTCCACTGTCAAATTTCCAATGATCATTATCATCTTCATGCACATCAGATACCCCTTCTGACTCAGACAGTGATACTGATCTAGCATGTGCAGATTCTAAAGTTAACGTACTATAAGAATCTTCTAGAAAACTCCAAACATCTTTAGCTGTGTTTAAGGTTAGGGTTTTGGTTAAAATGTCTTTAGTTAATGAGGATAATATCCAGCCACGTAAAAGTGCATAAGATCTTTTTCATGAACGCATGTTTTCTTCGGGTTCTTCTTGTAAAGGTGGTGGAAATGTCTTGTCTATGAAACCAGACATGTCGTGTCCTTGTATGAGACATAGGAACTGTGTTTTCCATATATGGTAGTTGTTGTGTCCTGTGAGTTTGACTAATATGAAGTTGCTGATGTTAACTGTAGATGGATATGGATATGGTGGTGGTGATGGTGGCGATATGGTGGTGGAAGACATTTTTTTTTTTTTCTTGGTAAGGTTTTAAAGTATGGTATGTCTTGCAAGGTTTTCTTGTACCCTTACAAACTGTTACAATATGTTACTTGCCTTAACAAGCTCTAAGCTTGGATCACTTACTCTTATAGCCTGCATGAGATACCTTTAAAAATGCATGGTGATGTCTCTTAACAGTCTAAATATCATGGTGTTCCTACCTCACCTACAAACAATGTAAACAGAAAAGGGTTACAAATTTTATAATGTCTCAGAAAGAAACCATAAAGAATGTCTTATTAATTATTAGGCACTGCATTCTCTCCACCATTTTATTAGACATCTTTCATGCACTCCATCATCACTCATACGCATTAGGTGGACCAAGTATTGCTGGTAAAAAAACAAAAGTGGACTGAGTATTACAGATTCAGCAGACAAAATGCTCTTGAAAGAACATCAAAACAGTTACAAAACAAATCAATTAAAGATAAACTACAAAGTAACAAAACGAAAAGACAGATTGGTCACCTGTACATGTATGTATTTTCACCCTCCGCAACTTCTTCCCATCTATTTATAGTTGTAATGTGAGTTACTGCAAACGACACATCATATTCATCTTGAATGTTACATTTAATTTGCCCAAAGAAACACTTGCATCATCCCCTTCGTATGCCAATGTACCTACCCTTAAGCATGAACATTAAACCAATGTATTTACACATGAAGTCTCTCACATTAATCATGAGTACTTTACATTTATAAGACAACACAATCTTTTAGTATATAAGATAAGGCAATTGTTTACTCTTTAGGCCTATAAAAAAAATGAATCAGGCCCGAACCAAACTCGTGCGTGTAAAATATGTCAAGAGCACACTCGAATTAAAAGTATAATACTCGGAATGAGTTCAAGCTCAAACTGAATTCTCGAACAATTAAGCGAGCTTAAGTTTGACCTTTTACATGCTCAGGCTCGGTTGACTCTATTCCAATATTCCTCCCATGTCTAATCCAGAGAACATATACAAATGATAAGGGTTATCTTAAGTTAATCTCTCATGTTAGTCATGTTGATCCAAATTAAAACAAGAAAATAATAAAATAGAGTCACCGCTAATTGAAACAAGAGACTCATTATTTTACTTTTTTTTTCACAATATCAATAACATAAGAGATTTAAGAATCTCAATCCGATACAAATTATTTGTTTCCCTGCACCTTTAATGGGCTGGGCCTTATAGTTGATCTTTCACGTTCATAATTTTGTTTGTTGCTCAACACCTCAACGGCTCATTAAAGATAGATAGTAATGATTTTGAAGATAATCTTAAATTTTAGTATTTCGAAAAACAAGGAAAGTATACTTTAAATTTTAAATTATCTTTGTACTTTAGCAACGACGATGGTAAAAATATATACTCCCTCTGTCCTAAAGAAGTGTCCACCTTACTATTTATGTTTGTCTCAAAATAAGTGTCAAGTTTTTTTATATGAACAGTAATTATTACTAGTTTTCCTATTTTACCATTCTAATCAAAACTTACATTAATTACTTATTTTTATTTTTATGTTAACTATGAGGGTAAAAATGACTTAATCAATCAAAACTAGCATTAATTACATATATCATAATTTCACTCTCTTTTTAGGACGGAAGGAGTAATAAAAATATGATCAGGCTTTAGTTTTTTTATACCTGGCGAAACGAATAAAATATGCCCCAAGTAAATGAAGTAAACAAATAACAAAAATTGAAAATATAAATACTTCCATGAAATTTTATAGTGCTTAGTATTGCAAAAATGTATACAACTTTGACAGTTTATTTTTCTCATTTGATACAAGAGTTTTTAATTTTTCTTACTGTGTATATTTTATGAGTAAAGATCGATTTTATTTTCAAGTGATTACCTATACTACATTTAAATGTATCAAACTTTACCCAAAAGATACTCACAATTTGATAAACCAAGTTTATATGTATTAAATAAGCGCTTATAAAATAAGTACTTTTGGAACTAGCGTTTGAATTTGCTTATTTTATAAAAGAATTTTTTGTGTAAAAATAAAAATTCCAATAGAAATTTTCAATCAAATCTATATATATAATAAACAAAGCTTTTTTTGAAAATTGTACACCTCACTAATGCCAGCATGGCAAATAAAGCCAGCTCAGTAATGCCAACTCATCAATTATATTCAATCCGCCTGACTTATAACCTAAATTGAAGCTGTTACTCATTTAATTCTCCCGTATCTCACGCCTTTTCTACCGCTTCACACAATCACAATTAATCCAGCGATTTCAAACTCAAATCAAACTCATATCACACAAAAAATAAAAAACAATCAATCGTTTAACACACTTATGAACAAAAGCCATGGAAGTGGTATTCTTCAATACGGTGATGGCAATTACAGGTACTTAATTTATTGAATTGAAAATTGTGATTTTAGATTAAGTTTTTATTTAAAGATTTGATTTTTATTCATCACCACAAGAGTAATCAATTCGCTTATGTCACATTAGGGTTGTTTTCATTATATTTTTCATATTTTAGGACAATTTTAATGACTACGTTTGTTCTTTTAAGGTTGCACACCAAGTGTTTGTGATAATGTGTGAATGCGTTTTGTATGTGTGTAATTTGCAGGTGGCTTGGAGCCTTTGACATTGATTAGTGATATACATAGCCTTTTATGACTTGTGTAGAGGTCAGTAAATCTTGCTTTCATGTTTAATGTTTAGTTGATATGCATAGCCTTTTATAAACATTATGTCTATTACTGATAGAGTATATATGAGCAGTGAGAATGAGCCGAATACTTCCGCGATGGTGCAATGTAGGAGAGTAGAGAGACAGAGGAAACATTTTTTCATCCACCCTCGAACCAGGTTACAAATCTTTTATACAATATGTGATATAGATTACTAAGTTTAAGATATTTTAAGTGTCAAAAGTGTTTGTCATTTAACTGTCAATTTTGTTGATTTTTTTGCTTTGATTATAGATTCTTTTTTGTTTTTTTTTGCTTTGATAATAAAATTTCGTTACCAACTGAACAGTTTGGTCATTTGTATATACGTAAAATGCAGAAAAAGTAATCTATTTTAAAGACTATATTACGTACATGTTCAGTTTGCGAAACGAGCTCAAAAGATATAATGAGCCAAGCGTAAGCTTTCAAAAGATATAATGAGCCAAGCGTAAGCTTGTAACAGCTCGGCTTGAGTTTGCATTGAGCCTTATGATTAGAACTACACGGGCTGGCTATTAAACGACATGGAAAATCAGTAAGTCGTAAGCTTTACATTTTTATTCTTCTTTTCGTTATTTTAACAGTACTCCTTGTGTTTTGTAGATATTTTTGAAGGATGGTTGGAAAGAATACACGTGTTGGCCATTAAACGACATGGAAAATCAGTACAAGTTCATGGTTAAACACGTGCAACTTTGGAGCGTAGCGTTTCAGGAACTTCTCCTCGATGCATACATTGTGTCTATCTTGCTGCCATTACGGCCTTTTATTCAGGGGGTATGGTATTAACTTATGGGCTCTCTGGGTGTGGTATTATGGGGTTTAAGGTGCTTTAATGGGTGATCGGGGGTTTTCGAGTGAATTTTTGTGTTGCCCCAAAACACCAGCAGTAAAGTGATCTGTTTATTTACTTATTCGTTGCATTTTTTTGACACTTTTTTTAGATTGATTGGAAATGGCGTTTTGCCCGGAATATTGCTGCTGTCACAATAGCCTGAGCTTTCAAAACTGGGAAAAAAAATCTTTTTTTAGAGTCATAACCGATTTTCATAGAAATTTGAAAGAATATGAATGCTTATGAGTTACGATTATGGATTATGTTGTTGATATGCTTGGTTTCAATTTGCTCGAAAAGAGCTGTTTTGCCTAGAAAAATTGGTGTTATAGTATCTAATTTTTTAATTACATTACCTATTAATACTACTTTGCTACTTAGCATGATCTAGCAAGGGTTCGAGGAAGCACCACTTACCGCTCCAAAATCATCCAAGTCACCTGTCACCCCATCACCATCATGTGTAGGTGGCTCTAGCTCCCCGCTTGCCCATCGTCTAAAAATGACGCAACATCTGAGTTACCGGGCATCATGACCAAAACACCAGAAAACCAACAACTCAAAGTTGCAGCATTGTTTCACGTGTACCCTCCTGGCTTTCTAAGAAAGGTAATGTAGAACTTCCATAGCGATTCACTAATTTCAGTATATGTTCATGAATATTCAACAATATTTTGTAGCTAGGTGGTAGCGGAAATGGTGGCTACATTCTTGCTGGTGTTTCTGACATGCGGAGCAGCAGCATCAACCGCCAAGGATGACTATAGGTGGTAGCGGAAATGGTGGCTACATTCATTATTCCAGATCTTTGAATATGTAGCATTTTTTAAATATTGTTTTCGTTGTTGCAGCCAATGGATTTAGAAAGAGATCCATGATCACCTTTATGACTTGGCTTCTTTCCGTCAATTTTATTAGGTATGCTGTGGTTATTTGACTTGCAAGATAAATTAGCTTATTCAACCTCAATTTCTTAAGGTACCGTTGCAAGAATAAATTTCACAATGCTAATAAGGAAGGGCTTTATTAAATTTTGCAGATAGAGGAAAACATAGATTCAAGCCAAATGAAATGAAGTAAGTATCCGGGTTTGTTGATTAAATGTGTTTGACAGATAATTTTTTTTTTAGAGTATTTGGGTATTCAGAAAGTGTATGATGCAGCTGTTGGACATGTTATTAGAGCTGCTATGGAATTACTGCTTTTGCTTAGTTGCTTATTTCGGGAAAATACAGGCAGAAACCTTAGCTCATGGACCTTTGCGAACTCAACCTGTTCCCCAGGTAGCTTTTACGCTCACACCCTTCGCTTAGAGTAATATAGTATTTAAGTTACGATTAATCTAGGTGGTTTTTAGCTTTCGAATGTGATATGTCTTACTGGAAATGAAGTTATGCATTAGCACAGTTGATTGTGTGATGAATTATATTGTACCGTGAACATTCTAACTATTTGCAGTAGTGCACATTCAATGCATTTATAACTTTATTTTTTTTCTTTACGTAATTTGATATATGATGTTGGAACTTGCAATGTTAATCTCAGGAAAAGGTATGGGTAAAGCTTGCAGATTTGGGTTCTTCCAATAAAGTTGAGCTGGTATGCATGCTATAATTTTTGATAGTTTTTTACCCTATGTTTTGATTAGGATTTTATCCCATTTAAATTAAGTCTCTTTGTAACCACGTGCCCATATATTTTTCTGTAGGCTACAATGACCGGAGCCAAGACAATGAAGGGTACCCCGTATTGGATGGCTCCTGAAGTTATAGCTCAGAAGGGTTGATACCAAGGCTGCACTCAAGTACCTTCTGGATAGAATTGCAGGTAACTTACTTAATTTTCAGGTTTAATGGCAGATTATTATTTTTTATTAGCAATTTTGCCTCTACATAAACTGGAAAACTGCCTTGATTGCACTTTTGGCCATTACTTATGTGCTAAACAAATAGGGTGGTCATGGGTCAAAACCTGTTGGGTCAGGAGCAGTTGACCTACAATTTGCCCTGCTTCATTGATAGCTAGGTTTGTACTATCCTAAAAGTAGAAGTTACAAGTAGTAGGATCGTTAGTTCTGTTTGGTAGTAAAGTGGTGTGAACGCTAAAAAAATTATAAGAAATTTTCACCAAACTGTAAATATTTAAAATATTTATGGTGTGACTAGATCGATTTTTTATGGAACTGATGTGAAGGGGGTGTTTGAATTGTATATATTTGAAGCCTGTCATATATAATTGGCTCTGTATAGTGAACTTAACGGCTTATCACTGTGCATCAAAACAATATCAATTCTTAGGAACGAAAATATGTGTTAGTTGCGCTACATCTTTGTTTCTGATTTTTTGTAGTTTCCAGACCAAGATCCAAGATTCCCACATCTGTCATGATGCGTGTTGAACGTATGTTGGCGCCTATTTATACAATTTTAGCTCCGTATGGGATGAAAGTACCACAATTGACGGCTTCAAGAAACAGGAAGGCGTTGAGTCGTTGACATCATTCATACCGAAGGAGGAAAATGCTCGAGCCCATCAAAGTCGGGCGTTCTTGGTTTAATTGAAAAGGTTAATAATGTTCTTTAAACACATCCATAACATCATTTATTCAAAACTTAAGATTTTTTAAACATATATTTGACATAAAATTTGTTAATGAATCTTTTTTTCGGTTAAACTTTTTGTCAAAAAGTGTTTTGGCTATGCCAACCCTCGAAATTGTGTCACTGCTAAGTGTATTCAACTCACTACCATCCAATGTCACATCCCAAACATGATTTCTATAAATGATTATTCAGCTTTCTTATTAGTTAATTTTAACTTTGACTTAATTTAGGCGAGTCCGACACTGGTAGCAGTATATTCAGTTTCGCGGGTTGTTAAGATCCCCGTGATGTGGGCTTATGGATTAAGTGCAGTTACTGCACCAATGGCCATAACGGCAGGGGCTGCAGGAGTGGTAAGAACATATTTAATTTGAATATCTTTCTCACTAATAAAAGTCTCAGAAGTAGATTATATGGAGGGTTTGTTAACACGAAACTGAGTATGCAAATCTACACATAATTTAATTCACACGTCAAAAAAACATTTTGACTCAAAATTTTGTATTCTAATCGCTATTTCTGCAAGTTCTTTTGCAAATAGGGGGACTCAATTACTCAAAATTGTTTTTACACAAATAATTAGTTAAGGGGGTGTTTGGATTAGCATTGTAAAGTGAAAATTCCGGTAAAAATAAGTCCTTTTAGTGTAAAGATAAGAAAATACAGTAACTAATAAGTGGATTTAGGACTACGCATTTTGCTACCTATATGTTTTAGCATAACTGAATTTGCTCTGTGTGATATATATTTCGATTTGTTTCTACAAGTACCTGGTGTTGTTGGTTGGCGTAGGGAGGGTCTACATTATATAAAGAATGAGGTAAGAACATTTCATTGCATTTTTATCTGTTATGATCTCTTTGATGGTCAGTTATGGTGAATCCTGAGTTTTTCGGTTGCAGGTGTTTCTGGATATTGTGGAAAATGTAAATCTTCTTGCGTTTTCAAAAGGTACTGATGTTTTGTGCTTCACACGTGTGTATCAAATATAGGTGTTTCTGGATATTACTTATTTTACCTTCGTACATATCTAACACACATGTTATATAATCTACTTACATTTGCATCTAATACTTATTGAATGCAGATTCAGTGGCTGAAGTGGTACAAGATTTGTGTGTTTGGTTTGATCAAGAGCTTGGGACTGATTATTCGGGACTCTTCAAGGCAATTTCTCATGTTAATTATAATGTGCGAATGGCTGCTGCTGAAGCATCAGGTAGCTAATGTTGCTTGGAACATGGGTGAGTAGGATGAGATAGCATAAGACACATAATCAAACCAGATGATGGTGATGATACTAAGCTTAGGATGATTTGGAAAACTGCGTCCACAGGTGATAGGGTGCATTAATGACATTATCTTCAGTGTTGTACTGTCAGCTCGGATGGGAAAGGTACTATTCGGAATCTCTATTCTTCAGTTCTAATTGTCTGTCTGGAAATTTATCGATGTATTATTTTAATTCGTTATTCACTTCATCTAAACTCTCTCTCTATCATTATTAACACATAGTTAAAATATTGGGAGGTTAATAGGTCAAGGATTCCAGTGATGATGATTCTGCAGTTGAGTCCAGTAACGATGATTCCAGTAGTTATCATTGGAATTAGAGTTTAACATCATGGATTCTTGGTTAACCGGAAGGAAAGCATGAAAGTTACTCATGTCGAGGTCTAGCTTGAGCTTCATTGTTTTAGTTTGTGCTTGATTCTTTGGTGACATGCATTGAAAAGATTCATTTTTGTGGATAAAATGTTGAATCTTATAACATGTTATTGATATACGACAAGGATGGTAAAGTTTCAAACAGTTTGAATGTTGTTTACCATAAAGTGCTGCAAACGATTTCATCCGCCAGTAGTTATAATGCTTTATTCTTCTTTGTTATTTTTACCTATCTTATATGTACTTAAGTTTAACATTATCCAGTTTTGGAGATTCTTCGTTTATTCTTCTTTGTTATTTTTAACAAATTCAATGTTCTTTTTACTTTTCTTTTTTATTCATGAAATGAACAATATTGTTTGAGAGTTAATTTTAGTTACTTTTTTTGTCTTTTTACCTTTTAAGGTTATATTTTTTAATTGTTATAAGCTGCCCGTGATTTATCACGGGTTTATAGGAATTTTCAATCTAGTTCATTTATAAAAGGTTTTAGGTTAAGTATGGTAGTAAAAAATAATATTTTTTAAAGCAAATAAACAATATAAAATACTTATGAAAAACGAATTTTCTGCTTAAAAAAATCAGAAAACTAAGTTGTGTTTGGATGTAAAAAATGCTTTTTTGCTTTAAGAAAAGCAGATAAGCAATCCGTAAATATATTTTTTTTGACACCACTGTTACAATTATAAATTAATAGTGTAACTTACTTAATTGGTCATAAACCTTCAAAAGAGTAAAAATAATACTATGTATGGAAATGGTAACTTAAAAAGTTAACAAAAAAATATAAATATAATTTTTACAGAAAAAAGAAAATAAAATGTAAAAGTCCCATTCGCAATACAAAAGCGAAAATCAATAATATTATCTCTCTTGGTTTCTTTGTAATATCAATTACAATAAGATGGCTCGTAAATGAGCAACAAGTTACGCCGCAACTCCTTTTAGATAGCAAACTCAATTTAACTAAAAATGAAATTTTGTGGCTTAAGGGTCGAAAAATGACTTTGCACAACCTGTTGAATCCTAATCAAAAACTCCCATGCCTCCGAATCTTCGCTCATAGTAACGGTAACGGTCACACCTGCACAGGAAAAACAAGAATTAAGAAACTATTAAATTAAATTGCTAGAATATTTCATTGAGTATACAGTAACAAAAAAGGCGATAAACTTTTTCTTTGAACAGTTTTCTTCGTTTAAACGCTTTTTGTAATAGCCAATGTTTTAAAAACCGGTTTTTTCGACGAACCGGATTTTTCACCGCGGCCGGTCGAATCGGTCGGACCTGTCAAACCGGCCGGTTCAACCGTTTGACCAGTCAAAAAAATTATAAAAAAAAAAATTAAAAAAAAAAAAAAAAAAATCAAAACCGGTTGAACCGGACCGGTCAAACCGGCCAAAACCGGCCGGTTCTAAACAGTGAACGGGACCTATAAAAAACCGGGGTTTTTTAAACCGGACACCGGTCGAACCGGCCGGTTCGAACCGGTTTTTAAAACACTGGTAATAGCACAATGATTTTCGGCCGGAATAAATTTAAACTCTAGTTTTATGAATAAATGAAAACTTGCATCTATAAGAATTCATTCGAAACATCTTTTATAACCATCAATGTATATTCTACATATTTGCTAATTAATGTATAATTTTATATTTATAGATAATCATGTAAGGCTGTAACAACCGATAAACGAAAAAGGAATTAGATATTCGATAAATAAAAACCTAAGTAGATATATTACAGCAACTTCAATAAAAACTAATCTCACCATGCACCACCAATGTGGAATTAACTATTGGGAAAAACATGGCAGATTATAAACTTTAATTATAACGTTTATGTAACGAGTTTAATTTAGTTCTTAAGTAAGCTATATACAAAACAATCACTAATTTAACCAAACATAATAAATAAAAGTTACTACGTAGTAATATATAGTGAGTCTAGTATAAATTGCGTGTGTTTGGTAAAAGTAGCAGTGAGCTCACACAGAGCTCACAGCTTCTTAAAGAATCATTGGAAAAATGAGCATTACTAAAAAATAGTAAAGCTCACCGCTCCTTTGTGAAAAGAACAATAAAAATAAAAAAGCTCATTGCTTACCGATTATCGCCCCAAAAAGATCCAAAAAGCTCCGCGCCAAACATATCCCTAGTATCGTCATTCCGTGGAAGAATCTTGCTAAGCCTTATCTCATTCCTCCATCTTATAAGAACATCTTCTGGTACAACTGTTTGAAGATCCTGTGGTTTCATCATATCTTTACAGTCGTCTTTCGGACACTTGATGAATAACTCATCTCCAAAATCGCTCTCTCGAAACTTTTGCATGACATAGTTTAGGAGACAATCCTTACAAACGGGGTGGTTGCATCTTTTCTTCGGCAATACATGTAAGTCCAAGGTTGGAAACACATCCTTGCAAATCAAGCAACTCGTACCCGAAGGCGAACTATCACTTTTTTTTCTAGAGTAGTCGAAGTCGATAGGTTTAAGTGGTTCTGAATGTACAATACCTTTCTTTTTCGTATCTTTTTCTTCTTCTGAAGAATATAAGGATTCATCGATTAGTTTGTGACGAGGCGAAGGCGAACCATTACTTTTTTTTCCAGAGTAATCGAAGCCCATATCTTTAAGTAGTTCTGAATGTACCATATCTTTCTTTTCCGTATCTTCTTCTTCTTCTGAAGAAGTGAAGGATTCATCGAGGTATCTATTGATTAGTTCGTTACGACACATGATAGAGGAGTATTCATCCATGTATCCCCCATAACCATCGAATAGTTTGTTACTACGCATGATAGAGGAGTATTCATCGATATATCCCCCATGACTATCGATTAGTTTGTTACTACGTCGCTTGATAGAGGAGTAGTATTCATCGATGTATCCCCCATAACGATCGATTAGTTTGTGACGAGACATGATAGAGGAGTATTCATCGATGTCTTCCCAATCACTATCGATTAGTTTGTCACGAGGCATGATGTTATTGTTATGTTGCGTGCATGAATGGGAAGGTTAATTTATAGGCATTCGTGCATGGTTAAGGTGAATAGATAGAAAAGATTTAGATTTATGTTAGGAATGTTCTTCTTTCCAAGTTACAACTTGTCATAAATTTAGCAACGATTATCACCGACTAACTTGGAATGTATATCAATTCCGATAATCTTCTTAAAGTAAAGAGAAAAGTCCAAAACACATCCTTGTGATTTGCCAAAAGACCGCTTTACATCCTTTTTCTTTTTTTTGGAACAAAATCATCCACCGTTAGTAAAGTTGGCACAAATACATCCCTCAGTTAGTAATATCAGTTACTATGTACTAACGATGCAAATGATTTTCCGTTATCTCCTAACAAGAGTTAAAATATTTGCATCGTTAGTCCTCATTGAGTTAAAAATTTTGCATCGTTAGTCCTCATTGACTATAGAGTTAAAATATTTGCATCGTTAGTCTTCATTGACTATAGAGTTAAAATATTTGCATCGTTAGTCCTCATTGAGTTAAAATATTTGCATCGTTAGTCATTTTTTACGTTTTCGTCTGTTTTTTTACGTTTTCGTCTGATTTTTTACGTTTTCGTCTGTTTTTTTAAGTTTTCATCCGATTTTTTACGTTCTCGTCCGATTTTTTACGTTTTCGTCTGATTTTTTACGTTTTCGTCTGTTTTTTTACGTTTCCGTCCGATTTTTTACGTTTTCGTCCGATTTTTTACGTTTTCGTCTGTTTTTTTACGTTTTCGACCGATTTTTTACGTTTTCGTCCGATTTTTTACGTTTTCGTCTGTTTTTTTACGTTTTCGTCCGATTTTTTATGTTTTCGTCCGATTTTTTACGTTTTCTCTGTTGTTTTTTTACGTTTTCATCCATTTTTTTACGTTTTCGTCCGCTTTTTTACGTTTTCGTCTATTTTTTACATTTTCGTTTGTTTTTTTACGTTTTCGTCTGATTTTTTACGTTTTTGTCTGTTTTTTTACGTTTTCGTCCGATTTTTTACGTTTTCGTCCGATTTTTTACATTTTCGTCTGTTTTTTTTCTTTCTATATTCAAAACTACCCATTGATCTCGCGTATTAATGTACGTGTGGGTACGCGTGATTGCGTGTCAACATTTTAAAATTCATCACGCCTAATTTTTTACGTGTGGATATATGTCGAGTCAGATAACTATAATTAAAACAAGAACGATGACAAGAATTTACAACCACAAATTTTAGATAATATTCACAAAAATAGATGCATTCCCTCATTATTTCTATTATTTCTATGTCCGTTGATTATCAACGTTTGCAAAGACACGTAATCTGTTACTAGTTTATTTGTACTAGCTCCTTGCTTGAGTACGTTTTTGTGATACATCAACGTTTTGCAAAGATACATCAACGTTATGCAGTTCAAAAAAAAAGTTGTTACATCAATGTTTTGCAAAGATACATGCTTCGTTCAATTCATTTAAATAATATAACATTCTTTGTTTATCTTAAAAAATAATATGTTACATAATCAAATTAAACACTGTAGTGACGAGAATTGAAAAGACTTAGGATAGAACATACACCAATTCGATCTGGGTGGTTAAAGTATATTACTTTTTGGTTACTAATCACGGATATACGGGAATTATCAATACTTGTCCATTCAAGAAGTCTTCTTGCGTTAGTCGTTAAAGTATATGTCTGCAAGTTTGACGATTTTATTATCGACTAACATATATTAGCTCGTTTTACAATGTTACGTTGACTAACATAAAAAATCATACGAAAACGTAAAAAAACAGACGAAAACGTAAAAAATCGGACGAAAACGTAAAAAAATGGACAAAAACGTAAAAAAACAGACGAAAATGTAAAAAATCAGACGAAAACGTAAAAAAACGGACGAAAACGTAAAAAAATGGATGAAAACGTAAAAAAACAGACGAAAACGTAAAAAATCAGACGAAAACGTAAAAAATCGGACGAAACCGTAAAAAAACAGACGAAAATGTAAAAAATCGGACGAAAATCGGACGAAAACGTAAAAAAACAGACGAAAATGTAAAAAATCTGACGAAAACGTAAAAAAGCGGACGAAAACATAAAAAATCAGACAAAAACGTAAAAAAACAGACGAAAACGTAAAAAAACAGACAAAAACGTAAAAAATCGGACGAAAACGTAAAAAATCAGACGAAAACGTAAAAAAGGACTAACGATGCAAATATTTTAACTCAATGAGGACTAACGATGCAAATATTTTAACTCTATAGTCAATGAGGACTAACGATGCAAAAATTTTAACTTAAGCAGGACTAACGATGAAAATATTTTAACTCTATAGTCAATGAGGACTAACGATGCAAAAATTTTAACTCAATGAGGACTAACGATGCAAATATTTTAACTCTTGTTAGGAGATAACGGAAAATCATTTGCATCGTTAGTCCATAGTAACTGATATTACTAACTGAGGGATGTATTTGTGCCAACTTTACTAACGGTGGATGATTTTGTTCCAAAAAAAAGAAAAAGGATGTAAAGCGGTCTTTTGGCAAACCACAGAGATGAATTTTGGACTTTTCTCTAAAGTAAATTACACAGATAGTCCCTGTGGTTTGTCGAAAATTTCACCTATCGTCCCTCAAACTTAAAAGTTGCATGTATCGTCCCTATCAAACTTAAATTTTTTAAGATTTATAAAATTTATAAAAATTCGAAAATTTTTATAAATTTTTATAAAATTTTTATGAATTTTCGAATTTTTAAATTTTTATAAAATTTTTATAAATTTTCGTATTTTTAAATTTTCGAATTTTTAAGTTTTTACAAAATTTTTAAAATTTTATAAAAAGTTATAAAATTTTTATAAATTTTCGAATTTTTAAAATTTTTATAAATTTTTATAAATTTTTTTAAAAATTTTATAAATTTTCGAATTTTTAAAATTTTTATAAATTTCGAAAAAAGTTTTTTGAATTTTTATAAATTTTTTTCAAAATTTTATTAGTTTTTTCGAATTTTTAAAATATTTTCGAATTTTTATAAATTTTTGAAATTTTTATAAGTTTTTTCGACTTTTTAAATTTTTTTTTGAATTTTTAAAAATTTTTCGAAATTTTATAAGTTTTTTGAATTTTTATAAATTTTTTGAATTTTTATAAATTTTTCGAATTTTTTTAAATTTTTTTTCGAAATTTTATAAGTTTTTCGAACTTTTATAGATTTTTTGAATTTTTTAAAATTTTTCGAATTTTTTTAAATTTTTTTCCAAATTTTATAAGTTTTTTCGAATTTTTATAAATTTTTTGAATTTTTAAAATTTTTTTAAATTTTTTTCCAAATTTTTAGTTAATTAAAAACAATCGTTAGTATAAAAGGACTAACTTTGCAAACGTTCGTTGACATCGTTAGTATAAAAGGACTAACTTTGCAAACGTTCGTTGACTAATAGGACTAACGTTGTCACATGAAGACTAACGGTCTAAAGAAATGTTTCAAGTCGAATTAAAATTTGAAAATTCGTTGGTCAAGTAAGCAATAAAAAAGTAAATGGTTCAACTTGGTACTTTTAAAGGTTTTTTTTTTTTTTTTTTTTTTTTTTAATATAAGTGGACCCATCTTCACTATTATCTCGCACTTTTTTTTTTTTTATATATAATCAAATTTATAAATATTTTTTTAAATATTAACTTATCTATTTTATAATATATTTTCTCTCTTTTATATCAAATCCAAATCTAAATCCAAATCTAAATCCGAATCCTAAACCCAGCTACAAACCAAACGCACCCTAAAAAGATTACAGTATTCTCCTTTAATCTTTCATCTTTTTTTAATAATAAAACAAAACCTCAAGTGGGGACTTTCGTACTTAAAAAAATCAATTCATTCCTTATTTGATAATAATTTAATAATGACCATTATTTTTTTAAAGATATTTAATAAAAAAAACTCTAAATATTTCTTGATATAGCAAAAAAAAAAAAAAAAAAAAAAAAAAACATATATTCGTTTTTAGTTATTCAAGTATGTAAAAGTTAAAAGTAGACATGTACTTCAGTTTTAATATCTAAAACTTTTGGACCAAATGGTAAATTTAAGACTATGCACACTCGTGACCTGGGTCATCCCCTTCCACATCAGCTTTCTCTCTCCGATGACCAGACACGGCCAAGTTGCCACAGTCAATGACCGAGTTTTTTTTTTTTTTTTTAATTATTATTATTTTTTTTTTATTTATTATTATTATTTATTTATTTATTTTTTTTAATTCAAATATTTTAAAAGCCAAATTTAAAATTCATTAAAAATAAGAACATTACATATATTAAATATTAAATTGAAAACACGAATTACAGATTAACAAACTACGATACGGTAATGAAAATGAAACTACAAATTACAATGAAAAGTCTGAGTTTCAACCCTCTTCACTCGAAGACTCCCTAACCTCACCATCATAATACTTTCCTCACGTGATGTCAAACCAGTTCTTCCTACGATATTCTGCATCCCTGGCTTCCTGCTCCATACGAGCAGTTTCCTCTTGTAGTTCTCTTTGTTCTGTTTCTCTCCTGACTTCCTCATCCTGCTCAAGAAGTCGGAGTTCATCCTCAGTGAGTACAAACAGATTGGGTTGGTGTTCCACAACCGGTGGATTGGGGTTGGTGTTCCACAAACGGTGGATTGGGTTGGTGTTCCACAACCGGTGGATTGAATTGGGTTTTCCAACTGATCCAACCCTACTTGTTTATTTTGACATCTCTGTTACAATAATAAATTAATGGTCTAACTTGCTTAATTGGTATAAACCTTCAAAAGAATAAAAATAAAACTATGTATGGAAATAATAACTTAAAAAGTTAACCAAAAATTATAAATATAATTTTTGAAAGGAAATAGAAAATAAAATGTAAAAGTCCCATTCGCAAAACAAAGGCGAAAATCAATAATTTTATGTCTCTCTTCTTTGTCTTCCACAATCAACTATATTTACGTTGTTTCCCGGATCGTCCACCGTAAAAACGGTCACACCTGAACAGGAAAAACAAGAATTAAAAATTGCTAGAATATTTCATTGAGTATACAGTAACAAAATAGGTGATAAACTTTTTCTTTGATCACAGTTTTCTTTGTTTAAACTCTTTTTGTAATAGTACAATGAAATAAATTTAAACTCTAGTTTTATGAATAAATGAAAACTTACATCTATAAGAATTCATTCGATTCTAGTTTTTCAAATATCTTTTATAACCATCAATGTATAAATTTATAATGGGATTTGCTATTATCTTATAGATAATCCTGTAAGGTTGTAACAACCTATAAACGAAAAAGGAATTAGATATTCGATAAATATAAACCTAATGAAGATTACAATGCCTTCAATAAACCAATATCACCATGCACCAATGTGGAATTAAGAGCACAAGGTGCAGTGAGGAACCAAAGCTCCTCATTTGAGGCCCACCGGTTGTCACATCACTTTAACAAATTCCACAACTAACCGCCTCACTAACAACTAAACTCAACTTACTCATTTGGGGCCCACCTACCCATCATCTTCAACCTTTTACTCACACACACATACAAACCTGCCAACACTGACAAAAGGACGAATTTTTGCCTCGTCGTGCAGACGACGAGGCTATCTATGGCAAAAAAAAACGAGCATCCTTGGTGTGGTGGCTAGGCATGGCGAGGTGCAATGGTGGACTGGCGAACAATGATTTCCACTGCACCGTGTGCTCTAACTATTGGGAGAAAAAAATGGTAGATTCTCAAGTAACCTATATACAAAACAATCACTAATATAACCTATATACATAATAAATAAAAGTTACTACTAAATATATAGTGAGTCTAGTATAAATTACCAGCCAATCCTTTGTGGTGTAATTTGATCATCTTTCAGACGAATCTTGATCATGCTAAGCTTTATAATCTCATCCCTCCATCTTTTAATAACAAAATCTGGTATAAATCTTTTAAGAACATCTTCTGGAATAAATTCTCTAAAAACATCTTCTGGTATATATCTTTTAATATCGCCTTCTGGTATAAATCTTTTAAAAACATCCTCTGGTATAAATTTTCTAAGAACATCTTGTGGTATAAGTACTCTATAAACATCTTCCGGTTTAAATCTTTTAAGAACACCTTCTGGTATAAATCTTTTAAAAACATCTTGTGGTATGAATTTTCTAAGAACATCTTCTGCCGGTACAGATCTTTTAATAACATCTGCTGGTAAAAGCCTTCTAAGATCATCTTCTGGTATAAATCTTTTAAGAACATCCTCGGTTATCACGAGTCTTTCAAGATCAAGTGGTTTCATCATATCATTACAGTCGTCTTTCGGACACTTGATGAATAACTCTTCTCCAAAATCGCTCTCTCGAAACTTTTGCATGACATAGTTTACGAAACAATCCCTACAAACGGGGTGGTAGCAACTTTTCTTCTCGTTTGGGGGTGGCCATACATGTAAGTCCGAGGTCGGAAACACATCCATGCAAATCAAGCAACTCTTACCCGAAGGCGTAGCATAACTTTTTTTTCTCGAGTAATCGAAGTTAATATATTTAAGTGGTTCTGAATGTACCATGCCTTTCTTTTTCGTATCTTCTTCTACTTCTTCTTCTTCTTCTGAAGAGAAGGATTCATCGATGAATCCTTCTGAAGAGGAGGATTCATCGAAGTATCCATAATAGCCATTGAGTTTCTTGTAAAGAGGCATCATGTTATTGTTATGTTGTGCATGAAAATGGGAAGGTTAATTAAGGTGAATATATAGAAAAGAATTAGATTTATATTAGGAATATATATTCTCCTTTTTAAGTTACTTGTCGAAAATTTAGCAATGATTATCACAATTCAGCTTGGAATGTATATCAATTCCGATATCCTTCTTATTTTAAATATTTTAGTTTGTTTCAACTATATGTATTCAAATTTAATTAGTTTTAAAAAATTTGTTTTGTTAATTAATGAGATATTTGTTCCAAATTGTTTCAAGATTACGTAGCGGATTGATGATAAAAATCTTAAATAATCAAAGATTGCACAAAATCTCTTATATTATAAGAGAATATACAAAATGAACAAATAGATTTTTATTGATTAATTAAAGAGCTTAATTTTAAAATTAAGACTTCTGATTGGCTAATAAAAGTCAAAATTGGATTCAATTTAGTCAAATTTGTCTAAATTTCATCTAACAAAAAAAATATGTATAAAAAACATTGTCAATTAAAAAAAAGAAAAAAAAAAAAAAAAAAGAAAACGGATAGGGTAATTACTTTATAAATTTAATAAACACCCCATAAACTTAATGTATATGCAATAAATTATAAATATCAAAATGAAATCACGAGTAAATGACTACAAGAGATTATATACGAATGACTCATGTTATTCCTCATTATAAGATTAAGTAAGGATATCCGAAATAGTTTTTTTTTTTTTTTTTTTTTTTTTACTATCCGTATTCAATAACGACTCTTGTTATTCCTTTTTGTAAGTTTAACCTGCTCGTACACGGGTTGAAAAATTAAATACAACAAAATTTATTATTATTATTATTATTATTATTATTATTATTATTATTATTTAATTATAATCATCACTTCATTAGAAAAATATAGGATTTACAAAAAATTAGAGGGGAGCCGAGATACTAACTGGGCTCCCACTCCTTTAGCTATTGCAAAGCTAATCCTATTAAAAATATGAACAGCAGCTCGCGATCCGATGTCTTGAGTTACTGAGAACTTTCGGATCCGTTTCAGTAGGGTTGCTGCGTCCTTCCCAAGTTCCCCAAAGGAAGAGAATGAGAAGGGAAGAAACCCATATCCAATGTCGGCACATTTGCTCTTATATTTGACACACTTGCGCTGTGCTGCTTCAACCACCACTCGTCCTGGCACAAAATCGACCATACCGGATTGCGTCAAAGGAGACGACCCTGTCAAATCGACACAAACATCCTGCCCACCGTCCCAAGAATAGAGCAATACATCAGCTGGGCGTAAGCTTTTGTCTCTTTCTCCACAAAGGCCAATGTCAACCTCTTTGCGAACCGAGATCCCAGACCGAGAGCAAATATCAGCAAGAGTGTCGCGCACCACGTTGTGCTGGTGCTTAATCCCAATAATACCAGCACATGACACAGCATGATCCCTGTAAATGTCTCCCGCAAATACCCTGGAACAAACAGAGCACGTCATCTGAACTGAGAACAGGGGACACCCAGGCGGTAGCATAAAACACATCGGTAAGTTCTAGCATTCATAGTCTGCCCCAACCCAGATATCGGGGCCACCCTAAGCCAATCGGAGGTGTAGTCTTCTCGTTGCGATCTCCAAACCGCCATCTGTCGAGCGGATAGGCCAAAAGTGGATTCAACCGTTTTAGTAACACGTGTGAAATATATATCTGCCAATTTCTTCATAAGTTTAGGGGCAGCGATCTCATTCGGGTTACTTAAGAGGTCGAACTTCATTTTCGCGTTAAAAGTACACAGAGCGTCATTAAAGGAAGATCCATGATTTACTATGCCATAATGTTGGAGGAGCTTAGCCTGTAAGCTAGCAGATTGGAGTCTAGACGCAAGGAAAGCATAATTCAAGACATCACCTGCAGAATATACGCCAATCCCCCCAAACTCAAACGGAAGTGTGGCCAATCTCCATTGCCAATCCCCAAACCCAGGTCCAGAAGCAGTGACAATACGTTCCATAGAGGAACGAAGCGCCGCATCAAATGAAGTCTGGGCACGCTCAAAGACCCGGGGATAACATGTGCGCATAGAGAAGTATAACTTTGAAATACCGGCACAAGCACGAAGAAGGAGCAACTCACATTGAGGATCATTAAGCCTTGCAACGGCATCCATAAGCTCGATGGTTTTAGCAACCCTTTTCATAGCAAGCCCACTACTAAACTCAACGTCCACGCTGGCCGGCCCACCCAATAATTTAACACCGCGTAAAGGGCGAGCAATAATAATAATAATAATAATAATAATAATAATAATAATAATAATAATAATAATAATAATATTATTATTATTATTATCAGGATTATAAATATCAAAATAAAGACACGCCCCAACTGGTTACTGTAGGATGAAAACAAATACACGAGATAGTACATATAGTAGCGACACATGTAATTTATTTTAAAAGTTTAAATATGGATATTCAGAGAAGTTTTTTTTAAGGTCATTATGTGATATTAAACACGCATAATATCTAAGATTAAAACAACATCAACATCAACATAAAAAACATGTCAGTTAAACAAAGTCAAATAATTCGTCTAACAAAAATATGTACAAAATATTAATCGATACTAATACAAAATAAAAAATTTATGTAAAAACTCATGCATGGATGAGTATTATAACTATATAAGTATAAAAGATTTTACATAATTCTATTAAAAAAAAACTTACTTAACAAACTCGTGTACACACCTGACATGCTATAATATGTCAAGATAGAAATTTACATTGTTAACTAATTGTATCATTAAATTTAAATAAATTGTGATTTATATTAAAAACACATCATGTAAGATTTATATCAAAGAGTCGTGCGTGCACGAAGATATATAACTAGTTCGTACTTAAAAGATATAATTTGATTATATGGTTATAAACTTTTGGTTTGCTAGCCTTTTCAAATTACGATGTAGCGTTGTCTTGTTGGTTGAAGTGGCGGAACCAGGATCTTAGAGAACGGGGGGCAAAAAAAAAAAAAAAAAAAAAAAAAATTTAACGAAAGTCGTTATGCACTTTATTAAAAAGGTCCTAATTTTTTTTACATTATTTGGCTTTAAGGTGGGGGGCAATTTGATTTTGTAGTGGAGTGCATTACAAAATCCTTGCAAATTCATCTATATCCTTGAAAAAGTTGTATTTTTATATTACGTCAATATCCTTGCAAGTTGTATTGTTATATTCGCGAAGTTCTATCATTTAAAAGATGTTGAACCCAATTTACACAGAAGGGACACAAAATATTAATTTTACTTGTATAGCATTAACTAGCTACTACTATTTCAGCTCATTTTTCATCCAAAATAACAGATTACCTCATCGGTTAAATAAGTTCTTAATTAGGTCAGTTGTTAAATTTAATGCACATCTAAAATACATGTCAAATTCATGAGTACAAAACTACCTAAAACAAATCCAAACAAAGTACTACATAGTGAGATTTTTTACTTAACTTTAATTTTGTTAAGTTCATGGGGTACATGTGGGACAATTGGGTTCATATAAACTGATACGATAAGAGTTAAAGACACACAAGGCTATAGATGAAATAAAAACATGCTACAAAATGGTAGATGATGATGATGATATACATATATTACACAAATACCCCTTCTCATTTTAACCCTATCTTCCTCATAACACAAGCTAGGAACATATGCTAGAAACATAAAAAGAAAAAAGTTACAATCAAAATGTGGCGCGTAAGAATGAGTTTCAAGAATATCCGTTGTTGGTTCTCTGTTGTTTCTTCTTGAAGTTAGCGATGGTGCATTGAGGACATATATACTCTAATCCATCTGTCTTTGCATAATCCTGCAAAAAAACCAACCACCACCATCAATTTCCACACATTTGTTATTGCTATGAACTATCAAAGTAGTAGTAGTATACGTACCTTGAAGGCACCAAGACCCTGCCTTCTGTCACAACCAAAATGAGCCCACTCTCCACATATCCCACAGTTCACCCAATCCCCAGCTGCGCTACTGTTATGGAAATTTAAGATAACAATGCATTAGCATACTCGCAGACACACAAGTGGCATACCAACCATACCATTAAAGTAACAAGAAATTATAACAACCTGTGACACAACAAGCAGCACTCCCCGTCCACATCATCATGTGCCAATTCGTATTCCAAAAGATAGGTCTCGTAGTGTCTCTTAAGTGTATTTCCAACACCCTATTATTAATCAAGAAAATGAGAAATCGCCTCTTTATTTCTTCTCACAAAATAGAAACCGTTGAATGAGAGTGTAACAATAAAAGGGAATTACCGTCATTTTGTTTGTGATTGTGTGGTTACGCATCTTTGAGAAAACTTGCCCTTTCCAGTTGATTCCATTGCCAACATGAAAGCCACCTCTTGAAACCACCTATAAAGGACAAAAAGGTAAATTTATCCTTTTCCATGCTTATACTTTGTCTATTACTTGTAATAGTATATATCTGTAATGATAACACACCTCTCTATATAGATTATAGAGGTCCAAACGCGTTGCATTCAGTATTGCATCAGGAAACTCAGCAAGGCCGCCTTGAGGAATAAGACGATTATGCCCTCGTAGAATCAAAAACTGCATCACGTCCTTCAGAAACTCATCCTGATATGATATGTTCATCGAAATTAGATTTGAAGTTTATAACAAGAATTTTAACCAACTTGCAGATTGTAATTACAGTATATAAACTTAAGCATGAAACAGTGCATGTAACTAACCTCGGAGCAAACATGTATTGGACTTCTATCGCAACCATGTTTCTTCAAAGGAATTGGGTTTAAAGAAATTAATTGTTTGGCTTGATATGAGCTTGATAATGATTTGCGATGAGCCGCGTGACCTGATCCACCACTGTTGTGCTTTGCTTTAGGCACAGATGAAACACTTGTATTCAGTAGCCCTCCATAGTCGTGTCCATTTGCCTCTGAAATCCCAGCAAAAGGTAACATTTTCTGGTGGCGGATGTGTGGAATTGGCCTCAATGCAGCAACTTTTGGTTTCTGTCTAGCTACATACCCATTGACTATCTCAGTTCCGTTATATTCTTGTTTTACACTCGGACTTAAACCATTAGTACGACCAGTTTCTGGGTTTGCGATATGCCGTTTTCTACTTGGAAGAGGTTGTCTCATCCAAGCGGGAATGAGAGGACTGTTAATGTTCCGATGGTTATTGTTTTCTAGTTTATTACAGAAGAAAAGCAATCTATCTGCATCATCTTTCTCAAACGATGCCACAGCTAACCCTTGGACACTAGCAACGCCAAGTGCAACTAAACTACGATAAGAAACATCTGGCGCTAGCTGCCTTAAAACCTGAGAAAAAACAAAACAGCCTATTATTGATAATGTAAAGCGAGATGGCAAACACATTGTTGAAAGAGAGAAAAAAACAATGAACCTGCGAAGCCCATAAAGGGACCCTCATGGAAACTTCAAAAACGCTTGCCCCACAGGCTATAGAAGATGATCCTCGCGGCTCAGATACAGACACCTTGTTATCATCAGAACTCATTACTGCTTGAACTAACTGAGTTTTTTCAATGACATCGTGTTTTATATGATTCTCCAAAAGCTGAAAACAAGAAACACCAAAAACACCTCAGTTTCTAGAACCCAGAAAATCTGTTTTCTAAATAAATAAATAAAAGTACTGATATGATTATTAATGAGTACCTGATCATCAAAGCATGTTTGCGCACTGCCGGATACCAGAAGCGAGATATACGCAGAGCTACTAGTTGAGATATCACATCGCATAGTCACAACACCTCGTGAAAATGTTCCTGCCTGAAGAGGTGGAGGAAGGGCACTGCATCACATAATGACATAACTTAGAAACCAAACCTGCGAATTTAGAAATGAGAACAAGCTATAGCTGATACACACCTAACTCGATTGTGAAGTTTACTCCCACGCATCTGAAGACAACAAAAAGGAACCAGCATTAGTACTCAACTTAATCAGACAAACATAGATAGAACTAAGACTAATTATCTCCTTGCCCAACCCACAATAAAGATGCATAACAAAAAGCATACTTACTTCAATACTTAGAAGAGCGTTAAGTCCATCTTCCAGCGGTTGCAATAAAGAAGCATCCTGAAGGGAAGTGGTGCATGTGAAAACCATGTGACATAAAGAAGACTTGAAATAGGAAAGATGGGTATAGTTGTTGAATGGTACTTACCAACGTCGATACAGATCCACAAACAAGAAATCTCATGTTTACATCATCATCATATATCTTGATTGCAGGAAGCTCCTCGGGATATTTTTCTTCGTCATCTTCACGAGTAATCTCGGGTGGTGGAACATTGATCTTAGGTGGATCCCCGAGAAGGCATGGACCCAGCTTGCCATCAACTTTTCCGGAATTACCAGGGACTACAAGGTTGTTCCTTACACAATATAGCCTAAAGGACGAATGTGCAAGTTGGAAAGCATCCCATGTGTGGCTAGAAGAGCTGCAAGAGCAACAGATATGGCATAAACAGCATGCTGAATAACATAAGAACATAGGGGTTTAAGAATGATGCTCAAACAAAATAGAGCTCAATCTTCATGTTTGGAAAATCTGAAATTCTTAATCATGATATATAGATCGAATAATAGCATTCAAGTTCATAACTAACCTTTGTATCACAGAGAGTAGTGCATGGCGAAAATGAGAAGCTGCGTAACACGAAAAAGTGTTCTTCCAATATATCACATAGGGAATGCCCTGAAGAAACAAGCATACACATCATTAACTTTCAGGCTACCATTTTGAAAAGGGAAGAAAATACAAGACTTGGACTTAGGCTTTGGGGGTTTATACAAAAACGATTTCCCTTACCTTCAAGCGCAGTGCCTCTGCTACTTGTTCGGCATTTGGAAATTCCAAATATACCTACATAAACATAGAATGAGTCAATGAGAACGGGATCAAACAAATGAGAAAAGACTAGAAGGCACATAACTTACATTTGGGCAATAAAAAATCAATAATTTTATAACAGAAGACAGAAGAGTCAAACTTAAGCCAAAACAGATGAGGTGCGTTCGCGGACTAACAAATTAGGCTGGTTCCCCACTCCCCTCCCGCCCTTTCCTTAGAACTATTATACCAATTCGTCTGTTAGTCTTTGTTCTTATATTATATAATACATCCACTTGATTATTGACACTCGAAAATGGAGAATCTGTGTTATCATGGTGTTATGAACTTGAGATAGGTCCAAACCATCGTTCTTTTACTCTAAGTCTGACATCAGAACTATGTTTCTACTCCCGAATTTAAGGATTTCTACACCCTGCTCTGATATTAATCATAGTTCCGTTTTTGCACAACACTTCAGTTCCCTATAAAGACATCATCATAATTACATCCACAATATCTAAAATCCAATTTTATAATCTATAATAATAGTTACGCTAGCAATATAGCAAAGTAGTAGCAACAACAGGCAGCATACTATACGATATAAAACGTACTAGAAATACGAAACATAAACAATAAGCACAATTTGTAACAAATAAGCTTAAAGTTAAAATAACATACAGTTGTGGGCAAATGGGAACCAAATATCCCAGCTAAGTCATGTCCACCTTCCCAAGCAAGAGATCCAACTTCGTCATTCGGAAGACGTTGTCCTTGAAAATACACAATATTTGGTTGTACAGATTCCACAGCCTTCCGTAACTCGTCCTTCGTCGGACTAGTTAAAGTTTGAACCTGCATTAACCATTGAGTTATACAAAACATTAACTTAAACCATTAAAAAAAACACATATGAGCTACCTCTAAACGACCGGAAGACGCGACATCTGGAAATGGGAATCTGTCATCTTTAAAGGCAGCAGGAGGAGCAGACAAGACAGCAAGCATGCAACAAGTGTGTTTTGGAGTTGCTTGAAACATCATCATCGTCTTATACACATGAACTAATCCTTCTTCTTCTTCTTCTTCTTCTTCTTCTTCTTCACATATATATAATAATAATAAAAATAAATAAGATGAAAAACAACAAATTAAGAAGGAATTAAGGAAAAAAGAAACCGACCCAGATGAGGAAATCGAGTGAATCGAAGAACCCAGATGGGGATTTGAAGGAGGAGCCCTAATTTATGATTATGATGAATAGGGGGCGATTGAATATGAGTAAAGTAAAAAAAAATAAATGGATGGATGAAACCCTAACTATAAAAAATAAAAATCAAACACATACTAAACTCACCCACCTAAAAATTAAAATTAAAAGGGATTTGGAATTAATAGAAAAAAGAGAAAGAAAAAATATAAAATAAATAAAGAATCTATCTATTCTATACATCTTTCTATGACTAATTAAAAACCAATCATTCTCTTCTCTACTCAATTATCAAACCCAAAAACAAAATATAAATAAAAAATTTTAACTTTGTGTCAGTGAGGGTGGGTTTGAATGCAGTGACAATTAACTACTACATTAATCCAATTATCTCACGCTACATTACTATCGAGGAAGTCAAACTTATCCCAAAAATATTCTTTTATAAAAAAAACATATGCTGAAAATGTAAGCAACATATAAAATCAATGATCATGTGTATATTGTTTGTTATTGTTGTTGTATATTTTCATTCTTGGATGATCATGTGTGGAAAACTCTTTCTTTCTTAATAACAGCTTGTTTGCTGCATATTTTGCTTCTTCCTGTTGGTAGCTAGGCTCTCAAACAGACAGCACTGTAATGGCTTTTTTCTGTTTGTTTTTGCGGCGAGTAGTTAGCTTATGACTTGCATTACCATTAACATGTACGCTTTGAAGACTTACCTAAGAAGACGTTTAAGCTTATATACACATTAGCTGTGTTAAAGCTACTAGATAAATGGGGATCATGTTACAGTATTGTGGGTAGGGCTCGGATGATTAAGAACCATTTAATTTTAATCGGATAAATAACAGACACGAACATTTAAACGGACGAATTTTCTTGTTCATGTTCGTTTATTAAAAAAATGTGTTGTTCATGTTTGTTTATGTTCGTTCATTAAGACACTAAACGAACATAAACGATCAAACATAAATGAAAATAGACAAACAAACATAACCTTTATTAAATTAAGCATAATATTTTGTTTTATAAGTGTTGTTTTGTTTAAACAAAACAATTTTAAAATTATACAATTAAAAGATATGATATACGAGCATAAATAAATAAATGAACATAAACGAACGTTAACGAACGCATAATCGGACGTTCACGAACATAAATGAACGGACGTGACTTTTGTTCATGTCCGTTCATTTAACTAAACGAACGTAAAATATTGTTCATGTTCGTTCATTTAATAAATAAACGAACATAAACGAACTTTTTACCGAACGGTTCATGAAATATTCACTGAACGTTCAGTTCGTTTACAGCCCTAATTGTGGGTGAACCTTTTGTGCAAAACGGATAATATTGTGGTATAAATAAATGAGATGTTACTCGTTAGCAATTTGGAATGGTGGGGCAAACATCATCCATCGAGAACGGTGAGTCCCTAAGAGGGACGGGGAAGGAGTGTTGGGTAATTGTGAGTTTGTGACACCCCAAAGACAAATCTCACATCAGCAGATGTTGACATGTGTCTTATAATGACACAACACCTTTGTGGTAAATTACAGCCAGATCTGACGCAGGACGTGCGGAAGCGTATTTAGATAAACCCTAATCCAAGGGTGAAAACCAAGGAGCACCTTGCGGGAATTAAACCCAAAGAGAGTAAAGACTCTAAAATAAACTTTTATTGATGATTCTTTGAGTACATAACAATAAACCCAAGCCCTATATTTATAGGGAAGCTAAACTTGGGGAGAAAGTAACCTAGAATCGTCTAGAACCGACTTAAAATAGAAAAAAGGAAATAAAACGCGACATATGTTATGGCGTAACTAGATGCCCTGGTTACGGCGTAACTGTGACTCAGTATGCATTACGACATTGCAACTAAGTTACGGCGTAACTAGATACTACAGTTACGGCGTAACTCAAATAACTATCAAACATAAGAGATAACAAACAAAGGTTACGGCGTAAGTAAGGCTTCAAGCTTACGTCGTAATTTAAACGACACCTACTGTAACGCCCCGTGACCAAACACGACTAAAAACGTGAAAATTTTTCGCAAAATATACACCCTGAAACTGACATGCTGTTACTCTTTTACAAGCTGACAAAAATCTATACACATTTAGACCTTGAGACTAATTTTAAATGAAACTAGACTCAATTACCTTCAAAACGATAGGTGGCACGACCCGTGACGACTTACGGTTCAAAAGATACGATTTTTCAAAATTTGTCGAAAAACTGTCAGCGACCTCCATCCATAAATTAACCTATTAAACTTGACACATGCACTCATGGCCCGCTCAGACTCCAAAATGGGTGAGAACCCGCTTCTACCAAACACTCCCTTTAAGGCCATATTCACTACACAACTTTCACCCATAACACTTAACCACAACATAACCTTTTAAACACATACATAACTTGACATTTCTAATATCTTACAAAGTTATTACTACAAGGTCTTGACCCGTAGCTTCCAAAATGGGTGAGTTTGGCTAAATGCCAAACACCCTTCTAATTACTACCATATTCACATAACATAAGGACTTCTTGACATTTACATAAACTTGTCCAACGACCCAACTTAAATGATGATCATAAACGACGACAAGACCGCTAAATAACAAAATGACCACATGAAAGGAAATATACCCAAAACACGAAAAGACACGTCGGGGGCTTCCAACTTCAACACGCTTGGTCCAAAAGAAAACGGTCTTCTACTACATAATCACTTACACCTTTTCCTTACCTTTGCTCGGTCCTTCAACACCTATCAAGAAAAACATCACAACTAAACACGTAAGCGAAACGCTTAGTAAGTACATGGCAATAACAAGCTAACAATGTATGATATAAAATCATAACATAACCATAACTAGTCTAACCACTAGTTAAGCTAGCGATATAGGGGCACTTACCTCACGTCGACATGGTCGACCTTAACACAATCAACCCGTAAGGTTGAACTTCATCCCATAGTTAGCCCAACGACTAACTAAACTAAACTTAGTGATGGATCCATAACTAGCTAACTCGCACCCTATATCCTATCCTTCACCATTATCATGTATTTAAACATGATAAAACTAACAACATAAATCATTATCATACCAAGATATGATAAAGCTAACAAGAACATGTTATAGCCAATATACTTACCTTGATTCTTAGATTACCACTTCACTAGCAACAACTTCCCACTTTTATCTTGCTTCCTATATCATAACCATCTCAAATTAGAGACTAATTAACTAGCTAATCATGAATTATCAACCTTTGATCATTATGATCAAACATGAACCCTAATTCACAATTTGGGGAAGAACACTTACTTGATGGGAAATGCAAATTAAGACTTCCTAGTGTATTGGAATCACTTGAAGATGATCAAGATAGCTTGAATGATAGCAATTGAGCTTCCCTCTTTTTTTTTTTTTCTAATTGTCGACACACACCAAGAGACCAAAGAAAGTCCTGGACTTTTCTAAACTAATCTAGACAAGGATATTTAATTAATGAACTTTGCCCAATTGGCAATCTTAGCCCTTCTAGTTCTATTCTTTCTATAATGCCCTTACATTTATTTATTAAGCTAACTTATATCACAAGACTAATAATATACAATACATATTATTTACATAACTAGTACCTTATCGGGATACGGGTGTAACAATTCTCCCCTCCTTAAAATAAGATTTCGTCCTCGAAATCTACGCTTGAAATAATTTAGGATACCCATTCCTCATCTTCTCTTCTGGCTCCCATCTAATAATTGTACCCTTACAATGTCTCCATTGTACTTTTACTAGCGAAATTCTTTTTTTCGAAGTTGCCTAACTTTCCTTCCTAAGATCGCTTCCGGTTCATCCTTTTGTGAAATCAATTATGGATCAATTTCTATATCATCTAACGTGACTACACTAGTCTCTTCCACTAAATATTTCTTCAAATAAGACATATGAAAGGTATTACGATCACCTCTCATTTCCTCGGGAATTCTAACACATATGCAACCTCGCCCACGCGTTACAAAATTTTAAACGGCCCTATAAAGCGCGGACTTAATTTCCCTTTGTTTTTAAACCTAAAAACGCCCTTCCACGGAGAAACTTTTAGCATAACTATATCACCTACCTCGAGTTCTATTGGCCTTCTTCGATTATCGGCATAACTTTTCCACCTATCTTGTGCCGCTTTAAGTCTCGCTCGAATCATCTCTACCTTTTCCGTCGTTGCCAACACTATATCCGTGCTAGCCAGTTCCCTCCTTCCAACTTCTTCCCAACATACGGGCGTCCTACACTTTCCACCATAGAGCATCCCATAAGGTAGCATGCCTATACTAGCATGATAACCATCATTGTAAGCGAATTCTACTAAGGGCAAGTAATCATCCCAATTACCACCAAAGTCTATTATACAAGTCCGTAGCATATCTTCTAATGTTTGGATCGATCTTTTGCTTTGCCTATCGGTTTGAGAATGAAACGTGGTGCTCATATGTAACTTAGTACCAAGTTCTTCTTGAAAACTTTGCCAAACATTTGAAATGAAACGCCCGTCTCGATTAGAAACTATGGAAATAGGTACTCCATGACACGCGACTATCTCCTTAACATAAACCTTCGCTAAATTATGAACAGGCATATTCTCCCTAATCGGAATGAATTGTGCATTCTGAGTTAAACGATCGACCACTATCCAGATGGTATCATTCTTCTTTTTCGTCTTTGGCAATTTCGTGATAAAATCCATAGTAATCTTCTCCCTCTTCCAAACTGGAATATCTAAAGGTTGCACTTTTCCATACGGCTTTTGATGTTCGGCTTTCACCTTCAAACAAGTTAAGCATCTTTTTACGTACCTCACGCAATCTCTTTTCATGCCCGGCCATCAATAATTTCTTTTCAATTCAAGATGCATTTTCGTAGCTCCCGGATGAATAGAATACTTCGATTTATGGGTTTCTCCCAAAAGTAATTCTTTTATGTCGCTTCGAAAAGGAATATAAACTCTCCCATACCGAGTCTTAATTCTTCGGCTGACTTCTTTAAGATGAGAAATGTGAGAAGTGATACATTCTTTCTCTTGATTCTCTTCTTTTAACGCTTCCTCCTGAGCTAACTTAATCCTATCGAAAAGATCAGATGGGATAATCATTCTCAAAGAGTGAATCAGTATAACATCACTTCGGCCCTGACGACTTAGTGCATCCGCTACAACGTTCGCCTTACCCGGATGGTAGCGAATTTCGTAATCATAATCTTTCAGCAAGTCTAACCTCCCACGTTGCCTCATATTCGGATCTTTCTTATCAAGGAAATACTGAAGACTTCTATGGTCGGTGTAAATTATGAACTTCACACCATATAGATAATGCCTCCAAATCTTCAAAGCAAAGACTACGGCCGCAAATTCAAGATCATGAGTCGGATATTTCTCTTCATGCTTCTTTAGTTGTCTTGAAGCGTAAGCAATCACTTTACCCCTTTGCATAAGAATACATCCAAGACTGGAATAAGATGCATCACTATAGACCACCATTTCTTCGGTTCCCTCCGGTAACACTAAGATTGGTGCTTCACACAACCTCTTTCGTAAAGTACGGAAGGCTTCTTCTTGCTTCTCGCCCCACACAAAAGGAACATTCTTCTTGGTGAGTTCGATTAACGAAGATAAAATTTTGGAGAAGTCTTGAATAAATCGTTGATAATAACCCGCGAGTCCTAGAAAACTTCGAATTTCACCAACGTTCTTCAGCGCTTGCCAATTCATCACGGCTTCGACTTTTGACGGATCAAATTTAATACCATCGGGATTAATAACATGACCAAGGAACTGAACTTCTTGCAACCAAAATTCGCATTTCGAGAATTTAGCATACAATCTTTCTTTTCTCAACGTTTCGAGGATTTCTCGAAGATGAAGCTCATGTTCTTCCTTACTCTTAGAATAGATAAGGATGTCATCGATGAACACTATAACGAATTTATCCAACATCGGTCTACATACACGGTTCATGAGATCCATGAAAACCGCAGGAGCGTTCGTGAGACCAAAAGGCATAACCGTAAACTCGTAATGTCCATATCGGGTCCTAAAGGCTGTCTTAGGAATATCCTCCTCTCGAACCTTCAGTTGATGATAACCCGAACGGAGATCAATCTTTGAAAACCACTTCGCACCTTGAAGCTGATCAAATAGATCATCTATTCTTGGCAACGGGTATACATTTTTCACCGTGACTTTGTTCAATTCACGGTAATCAATGCACATCCGCATACTACCGTCTTCTTTTTAACGAACAGAATCGGAGCTCCCCAGGGTGAGCTACTTGGGCGAATAAAACCCTTGTCAAGTAACTCTTGGAGTTGACTCATTAACTCCTTCATTTCGGACGGAGCAAGATGATAAGGAGTTTTGGCAATAGGAGTAGCACCCGGAACAAGATCAATACGGAACTCAACTTGTCTATCGGGAGGAATACCCGGCAAATCTTCCGGAAATATATCACGGAATTCATTAACAATCGGAACGTCTTCAATACTTTTCTTCTCCAAACTCGTGTCTACCACGTGCGTCATAAAGGCAAGACAACCACGTGATAAATATTTCCTAGCCTTCATTACAGAACATAGTTTTTAACTCACCTTCCCTTTTATCACCATAGATTATCATTTCTCTACCGCTAGGATTCACAACTCGAACGATCTTTTGTCTATATAGAATGGCAGCATAGTGTTTACCCAACCAATCCATACCAATGATAATGTCAAACTCTCCGAGCATTATGGAAATTAGATCAATCCTAAAAACGCTCTCATCAATCTCTATCTCTACATTACGATACACGCTAGACACTATAACAACTTTACTATCGGCAATTTCAACTTCTATGGGTGTTGGAAGTTTATCTAGGGGAGTAGACAATCCCTTACTGAAACTATAAGATACGAAGGACACGCTTGCGCCCGAGTCATACAAAACAAGAGCGGGTTTGGAATTAACGAGAATTATACCTGTGACATCATCTGAACCCGACTTCGCTTCTTCGGCTCTCATTTGGTAAACATAAGCTTTAGGTTTCGGAACATCAACCTTTTCTCCCTCGATCCAGTTAAACGGCTTCGCTTGCTTAAGATTAGCTTTAGGACATTCACTCACCTTATGTCCTTCTTCATTGCACCCATAACATGTCAGCATACACTTGGTGCAGTTCTTTCTAACATGGCTAAGATCCCCACATTTATAACATCCCTTCATCCCTGCTTTACATCCTCCCAGATGGTTCTTACCGCACCTATTACACCGAGGTGGTAATTTCCATGTGTTGTCCTCCTTTGTTGAATCAAATTTGCCCCGCTTACCGAATGTTGTTGGTTGTTCTAGCTTTCTTTTCACCTCTCTCTCCTCTCCCTTCATTCTATCCAAATCTGCTTCTCCGGGTCTAGCATTCGGATCATTCATTAACTCCCCACTCTTCTTAAGCATCCTTATCTCCTCATGAAGTATCTTTTGTAAATATTCAGTTGTCTTATTAATAAAGAAGGGCATAGCTTTCTCAATGGCCCTTCCCACACTATTCGTCACCAACGTATCCAAATCTTTCAACTCTGCTCTAGTAAAACTTCTAGGATTAAGGTTTTCCGGCATTGACATTGACGTGTCACTATTAGAGTGTCCATCATTATGTTCATCACCATCATGAGGGGAGGAGGTCGCTCTCAACACCTCCTTATTCTGAATCGTCGCCATCTTTTCTACTATACTGAAATTAGCAATTCACACTATTAAGCAAAATCATATACTTAGTCGATGCATAAATAACATATCTATCCTTATACTAAACACCCTAGAGTTTATCATCCATGTATAGCCTAAATGATTTCAATCTCACATATGTGTCATATTTTTATCACTACGGTGGCCAGGCGTAGTCATAAAAATACTTAACATATGTGTTCCCGAAATCACCCAAACAATACACAAATAACAAACACCGATACTAACCGCGTCTACACAAGGCCTAAGTCTAGGAAATCCTAAATCTCTTAGACCGAAGCTCTGATACCAAGTTGTAACGCCCCGTGACCAAACACGACTAAAAACGTGAAAATTTTTCGCAAAATATACACCCTGAAACTGACATGCTGTTACTCTTTTACAAGCTGACAAAAATCTATACACATTTAGACCTTGAGACTAATTTTAAATGAAACTAGACTCAATTACCTTCAAAACGATAGGTGGCACGACCCGTGACGACTTACGGTTCAAAAGATACGATTTTTCAAAATTTGTCGAAAAACTGTCAGCGACCTCCATCCATAAATTAACCTATTAAACTTGACACATGCACTCATGGCCCGCTCAGACTCCAAAATGGGTGAGAACCCGCTTCTACCAAACACTCCCTTTAAGGCCATATTCACTACACAACTTTCACCCATAACACTTAACCACAACATAACCTTTTAAACACATACATAACTTGACATTTCTAATATCTTACAAAGTTATTACTACAAGGTCTTGACCCGTAGCTTCCAAAATGGGTGAGTTTGGCTAAATGCCAAACACCCTTCTAATTACTACCATATTCACATAACATAAGGACTTCTTGACATTTACATAAACTTGTCCAACGACCCAACTTAAATGATGATCATAAACGACGACAAGACCGCTAAATAACAAAATGACCACATGAAAGGAAATATACCCAAAACACGAAAAGACACGTCGGGGGCTTCCAACTTCAACACGCTTGGTCCAAAAGAAAACGGTCTTCTACTACATAATCACTTACACCTTTTCCTTACCTTTGCTCGGTCCTTCAACACCTATCAAGAAAAACATCACAACTAAACACGTAAGCGAAACGCTTAGTAAGTACATGGCAATAACAAGCTAACAATGTATGATATAAAATCATAACATAACCATAACTAGTCTAACCACTAGTTAAGCTAGCGATATAGGGGCACTTACCTCACGTCGACATGGTCGACCTTAACACAATCAACCCGTAAGGTTGAACTTCATCCCATAGTTAGCCCAACGACTAACTAAACTAAACTTAGTGATGGATCCATAACTAGCTAACTCACACCCTATACCCTATCCTTCACCATTATCATGTATTTAAACATGATAAAACTAACAACATAAATCATTATCATACCAAGATATGATAAAGCTAACAAGAACATGTTATAGCCAATATACTTACCTTGATTCTTAGATTACCACTTCACTAGCAACAACTTCCCACTTTTATCTTGCTTCCTATATCATAACCATCTCAAATTAGAGACTAATTAACTAGCTAATCATGAATTATCAACCTTTGATCATTATGATCAAACATGAACCCTAATTCACAATTTGGGGAAGAACACTTACTTGATGGGAAATGCAAATTAAGACTTCCTAGTGTATTGGAATCACTTGAAGATGATCAAGATAGCTTGAATGATAGCAATTGAGCTTCCCTCTTTTTTTTTTTTCTAATTGTCGACACACACCAAGAGACCAAAGAAAGTCCTGGACTTTTCTAAACTAATCTAGACAAGGATATTTAATTAATGAACTTTGCCCAATTGGCAATCTTAGCCCTTCTAGTTCTATTCTTTCTATAATGCCCTTACATTTATTTATTAAGCTAACTTATATCACAAGACTAATAATATACAATACATATTATTTACATAACTAGTACCTTATCGGGATACGGGTGTAATTTAAACGACACCTACGTTGCCCGGTCTTGAATCCTGTCCTCATCATTCCCCGTCACTTTAGAAGAACTCGTCCTCGTGTTATTGCATTCTCAGCCTTCAATGTCTTCAAATCCGGTGGTCTCATACCAGTTAAATACATAAAAGTTATTCTTACCCCTATGTATTGCATCCATATCATGTTGCCACAGTCTTCCTAGCAAAACATGACTAGCACCCAAGTCCACAACATCACAAAACACCTCATCAGCAATTGGAACCTTGCAAACCTCATTCACCTTTACTTCAGGACCTTTCTTTATCCACCCCCAACATATACGGATTAGGATGTTGATCGGTTGGTAACTTCAACGCCTTCACAAGTTCTTTAGAAACTAGGTTTTCACAACTTCCACCATCAATGATCAATGAGCAAATGTTGTCTTGAATCACACACTTAGTTTCAAAAATCTTGTTCCTTTGCGTAGAATCTTCAATCTTTGTTGCACACAAGGTACGTTGCACCATCAAGTTCACAAATTCGCCTTCAACATGAGCAAATTCATCTTCATCAACTTCTTCAACATAAGCACATGTCTTCCTATTAGGACAAGTGTTTGACCTATGACCCGGTAAACCACACCTAAAACACTTATGTGGTATAGCTTTGTCATACGGATTGGAATCCGTCGTTTTAGCAAATTGTTTCTTCGCACCACTTCTACTAGCCACAACCGTAGAAATCAAACTAGAAGATTTATTAGATCCAATGGTCAATTGAGTTTGATTAGATTGAATTGCCTTAGTAGAAGATGAATTATCTTCCATTGTATCTTCAAAATTCATAACTCGTTTAGACATTGACCTCTCAACCTTCATGGCTAAAGTTTGAGCTTGATCAACGGTCCAAATTGACAATAGGCTTAGCTCTTCTTGAATTGATTGATTCAACCCACTCAAATACCTAGCGGCCACTTGTTCCTCGGATTCCTTCAAATTACACCTGGCTTGTAACCTCAAGAATTCACCCGTGTACTCCACCACAGTTCTTTTCCCTTGAACACAAGTATGATATTGTTGATATAAAATTTGTTCAACATCAGGGGGTAAAAATCTACCTTTTATCATTCTCTTCATCCTTGGCCATGTGTTGATTGGATACTTGCCTTGTCTCCTACGGTTGTCTTGCTCGTTTTCCACCAAGCTCCAGCTCCTCCACGTAACTTGTAAGCTACAATCTTGACTTGCTCTTCTTCAGGAACATCCATGATGTCAAAGAACTTATCAACCTCATACAACTAATCCAACACGGCTTCAAGATCAAGATTCCCAAGAAAGTTAGGAATCTCAGCTTTAACACGATAACCTCGTTGCTCACCATAGCCTTGATGATTTTCATTCCTCATAGCAAAAACCCTAGGTCCACGATTCCTACTGTTGATACAAAAGTTGGACGTTCCTTGATTCCGTACCAATCAGATCTTAATGCTTGAGACCTGCGCACTAAGAAAACAAAAAGACACCGTTAGGCTTATCGTGGGATTGTCTCCCACGATTATCCTCCGGCGTGAGAGTAAGTAATCGGTTTTTAGGATTTAGTTGAAGAGTTAGGGTTGTAAGTCGTACCTTTGATGAGAGTCGAGAGACTCTTTATATACACACGAAACCCTAGTTGGTTTCGTGCTCCTCACTCCTCAGCGTATCCCGCATAGGTCGGTTTTGATACATATCCCATAAATAAGAGATATCCTATCAAGACCATAAATAACTTTGGGTTTGGGCCAGCGTAAGCCCAAACCGTTATCGCAATAGCCCATTCGTGATGGGTTTGAGCCCATTCGTGATGGACTTGAGTATGGGTCGGGTTCGTGACCCGAATACGAACTATACGTCATCATGTCCCCCCAGTCTAGTGTGCGCAATGCGAAATTGCTGACGCTAGACTAACAACTGTAGCTAAAAATATTCCTTGATGCGTAGCGGGGAAGTTTCAAGTATTTCCCGCCTAAAAAAATCAAATTAATCTAGTCCAAGTACATCCGTATCTCCTTCGTAAATCGTGAAGGGTGGGTGAAAAAGTGCTTTACCTTTTTGCTTCCCAGCCACACGATTAGAGCAAGTGGGGTACATGTGTCGTTCATCCAAGAATGTGTGTAACCCTATATAAAGGTTAGCCGTCTTTTCACTGTGGCTACCACAGTAAAAACCATCCTTTTCCGCCATTGTTAAACCTCCAAACAGCAATCAAAAAATCAACAAAAACTAAGGTAATAGCGCGTGCGCTTAGAATAGTTATTTGAAGGTTAATCATGGTTCTTCAATTGTCCGATTTTAATTCCGATTTATCTGAGGATGAACTTCGTCAGTTCACTTCAGATTATTACATCCCTCTCGCATTGCATCCGGTAGTTCCGGCCGCAAATGCGTCAATAGCGAATTTCCCGCAAGGGAAAGTGGGGGTATACACCCGTTTTTTCGAATTCGCTAACCAGCGTGCGCCCATTTCCCTCTTTTTGTGCGATATTCTAAATCACTATCGTCTTCATATTTCCCAGCTGCACTGTATAGGTGCAGCAAAAATTACCAATTTTGAAGTGAATTGTCGCTTGTTAGCGATAGAACCCACAATTCACCTTTTCCGCACGTTTTACCACACGTCGTGGTCAAACGGGTGGGTTTCCTTCTCCAAGCGCGCAGGGCCACTGCAGTGCTATACGGAGAAGTTAGACGCACTGAGGGATTGGAGAGAAAAATTCTTTTGGGTTGATAGGGCATTTTTCCCATGGATTTTTTAGTTCTACACTCGAGAATCATTACCAAGAGACGAGCGCCCAGACCCCGGATTGTATAACGTGGTTGATGCGGATATGATAAATACCAATCGCATACCGATCAAAGCGTACCCAGAAGAGTTTTTGGTGCACATGGGCATCAGTCGCAATTACTTTGGTAGTTCGGAAGAAGTGCCAACATTTTTGGATGAAAATAGCCGGGGTGGGTGCTTGTCTCCTCCTTCCTCTTCGCTTAGTAGTTGTAAGCGTTCTTCCTTTTGTAGCTTATCTAACATATTTTGTGTTTGTTTGTTGTTTTGTTGCGCAGAGATGGATTTGTTCGATGTTGTTCGCTTGGCGAAGCCCACTCAGGTGATCGTAGGGGTGCGCCCATTGAGAGATGGAGAGGAGCCAGTACTTCAGGCTACTGCAGGGCGCACGATGGTGATCGCGCAGGAGGAGACAGAGGAGATAGGGGAGGTCCCTACAGGTGTCACTATGGCTACCCCTCTGCGTAGCTTTCCCGCTCCTGGGTCGCAGATCCCTGTTGAGTTGTTGCATATAGACTCGTCGGGGAGTGCTATGGATGAGTCTGAGGAGGAGGGTCAAGGGTTAAAGCGCAAGAGATCGTCTGGTGATGATGGCGCAGGGACGTCAAGTAAGCGCCCTGCTATTTCTGTCAGGCAATCATCTGAGGAGGGTGCGTCATCGCATAAAACTCCTCCCCTCAAGTAAGTACTTGTATCTTTGGATCTTCAGTCCTTTAATCCGCGTTTAATACGATAGAGTAACTTTGTTATTTGCGTGCAGTGCTGAAACTGCTGTTGATGATGATGCGCATGTTGGGAATTCGCCACCCAAGACTGGTTCTGCATATGTTGGTGAGTTTGTGCCTGAGAGTCCAGTGGATGAGGAAAAATCTTCTGAAGATGCGCCAAGAAATCGCCTTATAGAGGAGTTGGCGTTGGCTGCTGCGCACCAGGCTTCATTGGTTGCGCGGCTACAGGCTGAATATGGTGGTGAGGGTAGCCTGGTTGCGCAGAAGGACAAGGAGATTGACATTCCGAAGGCGCAGTTGGCTGATGCGCAGGCTGAATTGAGGGCATCTGCTATGTATGACCAGAAAATTGCCGATGAGAAGATGTCGCTCATGGCCGAACTGAATCAAGAGCGCGCTGGAGCAAGAGAATACAAGGCCTCCTGCCTTTGGGCCTTGAAATATATGGAGCTAAACAAGGGGAGACTCTTCTCTAACTTGGAGGAGTTCCGCAAGGCTGTGGAGAGTTCGCTGGAGAATCAGGAGACCAAGCTGCGCAAGCTCAGCATCGAATATGATGAGGAGTTGTATCCACATTTGGTGTCAACAATTGCTGAGCGCAAGTGGCTTATCAGCCATGGCTTGCGTCTTGCTGCCTTGACCACGCTGGAGTCTCGAGAGGTCAAGGACTCATTTGGGGGTGTGGTTCAATGTGCACTGGCACGTGGTAAGGCAGAAGCTATTGAGGAGCTGTGTGCGAACAAGTTTTTGGCTATGTCTCCCTCCGAAGTGCCTGGTTATAATGAGAACGCTTATGGTGAACTTGTTGCTGCTATGGAGAAGTTAAAACTTTTTGAGCTTCCTCATATTGCGCAGCTGGAGCGTGACCAGGATTACCCCATAAGCGTGATCATGCAGGGTTTAACTTTGACTAGGCACTCATCCGAAGACGCTGAGGCGCAGCTTGACTACTTTCTGAAGTCGGATGTGTCGCAGCTACATGTGCCTATTTTCGCTCGCCCTCGTGACATCCTCAACCCTTTTGCCCTTGAGAAAGAAATTACATTGAAGGCGTCCTTAGAAGCCCATGAGATGAGACTTGCCAAGAAGAAGGGCGCGAAGGGGAAAGCCATTCTTTGTGGTCTTGGTGCAGCTCACATTCCCAGATCTGATGGGGTGCCCGTTAGCGTGCCAACGGTAGAACCAAAGGATGCTGAGCTGTTGCAGAGGCTTAAAGATGCTGGTTGTGTGGCGCGCCAAGCGGGTAGCTCAGGGCTCAGGCGTACTCGTAGCATGTCTTGGTAGTTTTGATGTAGTGATGTTGTGTGGTATGTCCACTTTTTGTTGTACATATGCGTGTTGAATATGTACTTTTTATGAACTTGTTATCCATAATAAAGTGTTGATTAGAAAAATACGATTGTACGCATATTGCATCAAGTTTGATTGTGGTTACAAGTTTTGTACTTAGTTATTTCGTCTTTGCATAAAAGATGTCTAAGAATCAAACCGTTTGTATAAACACATTTAAAGAAAGTTACAAGGATTTATAATCACTTATATCATAATCGTGTATGAAATTTATGACATAGTCGTGTATGACATGATCGTATATAACATAATTGTATATGAAATTTACAAGTTGTTGTGTATCTATCGTGGGGTGCACAAGTGTATGGATTGCAGCGTGCTGCGAATACCATCTTAAGGGGTTCAATTGTCTTAACTCCTAATTTGTTAAACGCGCACAGTGTGCAATGATGTGTATCCGTCGTGGGGTACACATCGAACTTACTCCAACGTCTTGAGAGTAAGGTGTTTAACCAGGGATGCGTGATCCGATGTTGATGGGTTTGCAACCCTCTTACTCAACGAGTCATTTAGTAGGTTTACTCATCCTTTTACCATCGTGGGTTTTTAATTAGTGCATGTACGCCATGTAGGCAAAAGATAATGTAACAAACCATATTGAGACATAAATAATATGTAGACAATAAAGTAAAGTGTGTCGCGGAGTTAGCTAGAAACCGCAACATTTTATTAATACTTGCAAGTTTTTATGAAAAGATAAAACATTTGTCTAAATGAAACGAAAATGTAAATACACTGATATTTATTGAGCACTTACTAAAGTGCGGAGGTGTTCGTGTATTGGGTCGTGACCTTTCCTAAAGATAGCATCTCTTGAGATTGCAGATATTCCATGTGCATTGTAGCTCACGGCCATCCATGTCACGCAGCTTGTACGCGCCTTGTCCTAGTGCTTCAATGACCTCATAGGGTCCTTCCCACTTTGGTCCAAGTTTACCTGTGTCTTCTGCGTGGCTTGCATCATTAGCGCGATACACAAAGTCGCCTGGTCTGAATGAGGTGCTTCGAACTTTAGCATCGTAGTATCCCTTCATCTTTGACTTGGTTTTTGCCTCACGTATAGCTGCGCGCTCGCGCCTTTCTTCCAATAGGTCCAAGTCTATTCGTCGTTCGTCGTCATTGGTCGCGACATTAACTTCCGCGGTGCGGATAGTTGGCATCCCAATTTCAGCTGGTATGACAGCTTCTGTCCCGTAGACAAGGGAAAAAGGAGTGTCTCCATTGCTAACCTTGATCGTCGTGCGGTGCGCCCATAAGACATGCGACAATTCGTCCACCCATCTTCCTTTGTGTTTGTCCAGGCGCGCTTTAATTCCTTCGCCTAGACTATGATTTGCGCGCTCAACTAAACCGTTGGTTTGTGGGTGTTTAACTGATGCAAAGTGTTGTGTGATATTTAACTCTGCGCACCAGTCTTTGAACGGGTTATCCCGGAATTGTTTACCGTTGTCCGAAACAATCTCCCCAGGTAATCCAAAGCGGCATACAATATTTTCCCAAACGAAGCGTTTTACTTGATTGCCTGTGATTGTCGCGACTGCTTTTGCTTCAATCCACTTAGTGAAGTAGTCTATTGCGACAATAAGGAATTTCAGTCCTCCCGCTGCGACAGGGAAGGGACCCGCAATGTCAATACCCCACTTATAGAATGGCCATGGAGAAGTGATAGGTGTTAGCTCTTGTTGTGGTCTGCGCGGGATGGGTCTATGAACTTGGCAATCGTTGCATTTCTTTATCACATCGCGCGCATCACGGTGCATAGTAGGCCAATAGTATCCTGAGCGCAATGCTCGTGCTACGACGGACCGTGGTCCTGAATGCATACTGCATGACCCAGCGTGGATCTCTCGGAGTACGTAATCTGCCTGAAGAGGTCCAACGCACCGAAGCCATGGTTGTAGGAATGAGCGCCGATATAGGATACCATCTCTAAGTTCGAACCTCTGCGCTGTGCGTCGTATCCGTCGAGCGTCCTTCTGCTCATCGGGCAATTTGCCCTTGCTTATAAATTCGATAATAGGGGTCATCCACGTAGGATTCTCTTCCTCTATTACCGTGGATATCTCCATCTCCGAGATGGACTTGTTCTTTAGGATCTCCACTAACACTTGTTTTGACAGGTGTGCGAAGCTAGTAGATGCGATCTTGCTTAGCGCATCCGCTTTCTTATTTTCACCTCTAGGAACTTGTTTAATGGTGAACCTGTCAAAACCTTAGATTAGTGATTTTGTCTTGTCGAGGTATTGAACCATGTTATCCTCTTTAGCCACATATTCGCCCAACACATGGTTGGCAACTAATCGGGAGTCCACATTTGCTTCTAGGTTGCGTACACCCATTCGATTTGCAATGCGTAATCCGGCGATTAGGGCTTCATATTCTGCCTCGTTGTTCGTGGCTGTGAATTCAAAACGCAGTGCGTAAGTGAATTCCATTCCTTCTGGATTAGTGAGGATAAGGCCAGCGCCCGATCCATCTACGCATGAAGATCCATCCGTGAACAAGACCCATGGTTCTTGTAGTTCTACTTTGCTCAGTGGAGGTACGTCATCGGTGTCTGGTTTTTCGATGATGAAGTCTGCTAGTATTTGCCCTTTAACCGCAGTGCGTGGTCTGTAAGAGATGTTATACTCTCCTAGCAGCACACTCCATTTTTGTAATCGCCCCGATGCGTCAGGTTTAGAGATAACTTGCTTGATAGGTTGGTCTGTAATCACCGCTATTGGGTGCGCTTGAAAGTATCTACGCAACCTTTTGGCGGCAAATACTAACGCCAAGACCAACTTCTCCATTGGGCTGTAGTTAATTTCTGTCTTCTTGAGTGCTTTGCTTACAAAATATACCGGCGTTTGTACAGAATTCCTATCTGTCAGTAGCACTGCGCTGACCGCTCCATGAGTCGCAGATAAGTAGACGATTAACTCCTCCCCTGGTCGGGGTGCGACTAGTTTAGGAAGCGCTGCTATATGTTGCTTAAGCTGTGTGAAAGCTTCTTCCGCTTCCGTAGTCCAACGAAAGTCTCCCTTTTTTGTACACTTCTTGAGTGTTTTAAATAAAGGAAGTGACTTATCCGCTGATTTGGACAGAAATCTGTTCAAACCGGCTAGCTTTCCATTCAGAGATTGAACTTCTTTCAACGTGCGCGGTGAAGGAAGTTGGATGATAGCCTCTGTTTTTTCTGGGCATGGCTTAATGCCATCTGGTTCTATCAAATATCCTAGGAACATGCCCTCTGTAGCGCCAAAAGTGCATTTCTTAGGATTCAACTTCATGTTGATATTTCGTAGTGTTCTAAATGTTTCTTCAATGTCGCGCACCACTTCGTCTTCTGTATGGCTTTTTATGACAAGGTCGTCCACATAGACCTCTAGGTTGCGGCCCACCTGCTTTTCAAATGCATTATCTACCAGTCGCTGGTAGGTGGCGCCCGCATTCTTTAGGCCAAAAGGCATCTTTGTATAACAAAAGACGCCTTGGCTTGTGTGGAAGGCGGTTTTTTCCTCGTCTTCCTTAGCCATTTGGATTTGGTGGTACCATTTGTATGCATCTAAGAAACATTTAAAGGGATATCCGCACAGAGATTCCACTTTCCAGTCTATCTCTGGTAGTGGGTAGCAGTCCTGTGGACATGCTTTGTTAAGGTCAGTGAAATCTACACACATCCGCCAACTACCATCACTCTTCTTGACCATTACTGGATTGGAGAGCCAATCATGGTAATAGACTTCTCGCATGATGCCGGCGTCCACAAGTTTGTGTACTTCTTCCAGAATGGCTTTTGCGCGCTCTGGAGCCTGGCCGCGCTTTTTCTGCCTTACTGGGGAATATCCTTGTCGGATTTTCAGCTTGTGTTCTGCAATCGAGCGTGGCACACCAGTCATGTGCTTAGGTTCCCATGCGAAGATATCCAGATTTCTTTGCAAGAGTGCGCACACGGCCGCTCTTCCTTTGTCAGACAACGATACCCCAATCGATACTTCTTGCTCCGGGTATTCAGGGTGAATTGCAACCTTTAGGTTTGATACTTTAGCTGCGCTCTGTTCTGGGGTATGCGTTGTTTCGCATGTAATCGTGTTACATTCTTGAGGTGGTGCGGCGCTATTGTAGATGGTGACAATGCCACCTTCTACTGGGAATTTGAGCATCCCATGCGCTGTGGACGGTACTGCGCGTATTGCCGAGATTCCTGGTCTTCCTATAATGCCATTGTATGATGAAGGAGATCTGATCATCATAAAATTCATCCAGGCTGTCGTGGAGTGTTCCTTACTACCAACAGCGACTAGTAGGCGCAGTTGCCCCATGGGCCATATCTTTTCTCCTGTAACGCGAGTAAGCGCAGTCGTGGCTGGACTTAGCTGTCTTTGTATCTCAGGGCGCAATCTCTTGAAACAATGTTCATACATTATATCCGCTGATGCCCCTCCATCAACATACATGCGGTGGATATCGTGACCCCCGCATTTATCTCAATGGTGAGTGGTTCTGCCACTGCGTTGTCCGCAGCTAAGGTGGGGAAAGAGATTTCGCTTCCATGAGAAAATTTCTGGCTCACCTTTTGCCTAGTCTTTCGCTGCCATGATTGTATCATGTAGATAGTATCAGCTTTTTCCTTAGGCACTTATTTCTTGCCTCCGGTTTTCTGCTTGTCTTTCCCATCCTTAATATTTTTAACGAGATGGTCCAATCTGCCTTCTTTTACTAGCTTCTCAATTAGTTGGCGCAATTGGACACACTCATTAGTGGTATGGCCCTTCTGTGCGTGATACTCGCAGTACCCGGTCCCTACGCGCTGCCCTTCTGGGGTGCGCATTGGTGGGGGTCTCGGAAAGTTCGCGCCTTCCGTTGCAAATATTTCCCTTGGAGTCTTTGTTAATGGGGTATACTTGTCGTTTCCCCGTCCGCCCCCTTGGCTGCGATAGTTTTTGTTACGATTGCTACTCTGGTCATTGGATTGTCTCCTTGGCTCTTCTTGTGACCTATGGTTCGAGTAGCCTTTCTTGCAATCCGCAGCGGCGGCTTCTCCTTGGATGAAGGACCTTGTGCGCTTCATCAGTTCATCAAAGGTTTGGGGAACCCTATCGTTTAACTTTTTTATCAGATCTGGGTTATTGATCCCGTTCATAAACCCTGATATCTTTAGTATTTCAGGACATGCTTTGACGTGTATGCATTCGTCCTTATAGCGCTCCATGAAAGCGCTTGTGGATTCCCCTTGGCGCTGTTTTACCCTAGCGAGCTCGACAGGGTTTTTGGCGCACTTCTTCCTTTGAGTAAAGTTTAAACGAAACGCCTTTCGCAACTCTTCAAACCCACCGATGCTTCTGCGTGGAAGCTTACTGAACCAGTTGCGCGCATTCCCTACTAATGTAGAGTTAAACATGTGGCACCACACAGGTTGTGGCCAATTTTCAATAGTGGCTGCTGATTCGAAAATTTTAAGGTGATCATCAGGATCACCTGTCCCATCATATGTTTTGACATTAGCAGGCATGCGCCTTCTCTTATTTTTTGAAAAATCGCTGATGCGCCGAGTGAACGCATCAACTTTTTGGCGGCGCCAGGGACGAGACATGTCTTCATCTTCCTGGTCGCGGTATTTTCCCCTTGATTTCCAGTGTCCAGTTTCTTTGTCCTCGTTGTCCGAGGAATCACTTGAGGATGAGATTACTCTTTTGCGACGCTTGCGCCAGCTATCATCGGAATCCGAGCTTGCTCCTCTGTGGCGCTTGCGCCGACTATCCTCGAAATCAGAGTTTGAAGGGCTTTCGCTTGGGGAGCACCGTCGCCCAAGCCTATCATGAACCCTGCGACTACCAAGCCTAGTGTGGACATTGGCGCGCCGTTCCCCATCTTCCTGCTCCTCCAGATACTGAAAGTCGGCTGCTTCGTCATCCACAACCTTCCTTCCAATCCTAGTAAACACTGGGTGTTTGCGGCTATCCTTCTCGCGTCTTTCCTTTCGGTTAGCGCGGGTGGGGATGCTTCATGCTCAGGGTCGAAGTTAAGCCTGGCGTGCAGACTTTGACTTGACCTCTTTTTCGCCTCCTCTCGCATGAGCGCAGCCAAGGTTTCGTAGTTCTGGGACACGAAGTCACTTGGCGCTAGTTCAGGCGCAACTCCTTCTAGCGCGAGAGTGTCTGTTTCCAAATCGGGACCCTTGTTTCGGGTGGGCGCATTTGGCGGTTCAGTGAAGTTTAACTCTGGCATGGTGAGAGGAGTGCGCATTAGATCCACTATGCTAGTGGTTGTTGTAGTAGCATGGGTAGTCCTTGTGATCGGTTCTACTGGGGTAAAAGCCATATCTGAGTATGATCCTAGGCTTTTGGTCGCACTGGTTGTTCCAGAGGGCGGCTTAGCGGCAGAATCAGTTTGCTGCTTCTTCCCCAGTAGGTCATCATGTGTTTTCTTTGTCTGCGGAGTCCGCTGATTTGGGTTTCCATGCTTCGTCATTCTAGTTCTTAGCAAAGTTCTTAGTGTAGGGTCCCACGGATGGCGCCACTTGTTGATACAAAAGTTGGGCGTTCCTTGATTCCGTACCAATCAGATCTTAATGCTTGAGACCTGCGCACTAAGAAAACAAAAAGACACCGTTAGGCTTATCGTGGGATTGTCTCCCACGATTATCCTCCGGCGTGAGAGTAAGTAATCGGTTTTTAGGATTTAGTTGAAGAGTTGGGGTTGTAATTCGTACCTTTGATGAGAGTCGAGAGACTCTTTATATACACACAAAACCCTAGTTGGTTTCGTGCTCCTCACTCCTCAGCGTATCCCGCATAGGTCAGTTTTGATACATATCCCATAAATAAGAGATATCCTATCAAGACCATAAATAACTTTGGGTTTGGGCCAGCGTAAGCCCAAACCGTTATCGCAATAGCCCATTCGTGATGGGCTTGAGTATGGGTCGGGTTCCTGACCCGAATACGGACTATACGTCATCACCTACCTCTTGGACCTCATGTCAAAACTCCATAGTCTCCATCTCCTTCCTCCTCTAAAGACCCGAATCCTTCTTGTCTCCAAACTTGTTTAGGAGATTGGTTACGCTCATGATTCTCATAGAACTCCTCATAGTTATTATGGAATTTATGATTACCATGTATGTCACCCTCACGATTTGGATGTTTACCACCACCCCCGATCGCGGATCGGATCTCTTCAAGCACAGTGGACATACTCGCGAATTTGGATGTGAGATCGTTGATCGCACGATCCATGTCTTCGGTCGACCGCACCCCACCACCGGTACGGGTTTTTGGATCTTCTACACCGTTCACCATCTAGGATACTAACAAGCTCTAGATGTTTAATTGACGTAGAACCTTTTACACCAATTACCACCAGGATACTAAGAAGCTCTGATGCCAACTAACGCAGGATGCGCGGAAGCGTATTTAGATAAACCCTAATCCAAGGGTGAAAACCAAAGCGCACCTTGCGGGAATTAAACCTGTTGATATAAATAATGCCTAAAAACGTTATTAATATTTTTCGATACCTCTACGTTTTGATAATCACAAAATGTAAAATCATTAAACGAAAGATTATAACGTAAACAAGTATTTAGTTGTAAATATCTATTTTAACAACTTAATCACTTAAGGTATGAATAAACAAATGCCTAATGCATTATATGATCAAAGGAACATTTTCTTAATCACTAGATTTTTTATAAAATGACACAAACATTTTATATCTTTTACAAAATCATTTTTGGAAATTAAAAGAAAATGTTTAATCCATAATAAATTTATGAATTCAAAATTTCAACCAAAAATGGCAAAAATATTACAGAAAAACCTTCCCCACAAAAAGACAAAGCTGGGTAAAGGATATAAGGGGCGGCCCCCTTAATTATCTAGGCGCCCCCCCTTAATTATTAAGGGGACCGGCCCCCTATTTAAGGGGACCGCCCACGCTCCTCTAGCCCCCAGCTTTACCAATAAATACTGGTTCATTTCTGGACTTTTTCCTCACCTTTTGCACCCCAAACCTTCTGTTCTAAATCTCTTCTTATATCTTTCTAAATCCTTTCTAAATCCTTTGATCATATATTCTTAAGCATTGGTTTCTAAGTGATCCAAGCTTCTACCATCCAAGTGCAAAAGAAGAATACTTCTATCAATTAAGACTAGAAGTATTACAACTTAGTATCATCTTGTTACCTAAGTTGTTAGTTTAGTAAACTTTGTAAATCATTCATTCATTTGTATAAGTTGTGTATATTTGTTAGATAGGTGTGAGCATAATTTTTTAGGCTAGATTAGTGTGTAAGTAGTGAAGTTGTGAAGAAGGTAAGGTGTGTAAGAATTATAGCAAAGGTGTGAAGAAGTAGAGGCGTGAAGAAGTAGTATTAGGAAGTGAAGAAGTAGTGTATAGTTGTGAACTAGATTGTAGTTGTGAAGAAATAGTAGTGTTGTGAAGAAGAAGTAGAGTAGAATTTGTGAAGTAGTTGTGGTGTGAAGTAGTCGTGAGAAGTCGTGAAGAAGTTGTGAAGCCGTTGTGAAGAAGTTGTGAAGAAGTCGTGAAGAAGTCGTGAAGAAGTTGTGATTGAAGTTGTGAGATTGGTTCTAGCTACGATTAGAACTCGACATTTAGCTTTGTGTCGTAAAATTGGTGTAAGCGAAAGTTGTGTAAGGTTTTCTCCGCCATAAGGGAGCTTGTTGTTATAGTGAAGAAAACTCTCGAGTTAGGTGCTCGAGGAGTGGAGTAGGGCAAGGAAGGTGTCCTTGTAGCCGAACCACTATAAATCCTTTGTCTCGTGGTTCGATCTTTCCATCTCTATCTTTCATTTCATTTCGTTACTTTACTTGCATTGTTAATTTAGATTTACTTATATTTGTTCATATTGTTCAAGAGTTGAGTTCACATAAATTCGAATCTAAGTTTTTAAAAGTAAACAAAGTTTTTATAATAAATTAAAAAGACGTAAAACTATTCAACCCCCCTTCTAGTTTTCCACAAAACCCAAAGAGAGTAAAGACTCTAATATAAACTTTTATTAATGATTCTCTGAATACATAACAATAAACCCAAGCCCTATATTTATAGGGAAGCCAAGCTTAGGGAGAAAGTAACCTAGAATCGTCTATAACCGGCTTAAAACATAAAAAAGGAAATAAAACGCAACATAGGTTACGGCGTAACTAGATGCCCTGGTTACGGCGTAACTGTGACTCAATAAGCATTACGACATTGCAACTAAGTTACGGCATAACTAGATACTCCAGTTACGGCGTAACTCAAATAATTACCATACATAAGAGATAACAAACAAAGGTTACGACGTAAGTAAGGCTTCAGGCTTACGCCATAATTTAAACGACACCTACGTTGCTCGGTCTTGAATCCCATCCTTATCAGATCCCATAAGAACTATGCAGTTAAACATGCTCATTTGATGGTAGTACAAGTTTGGGTGACCCGAGAAGTCTTCACATAAGGTCTAAAAAAAAATTGTGAGCCTACGGGAAACGCGTACAATATTGTGGGTTGAGTAGACGGGATGTTATAAGTGGTATCTGAACAAACCTTGGTCGGATGTGAGGGTGTATGATGCCTTCTGAACCGAGGATATTCAGTTCTACTGTGTGGGTGATGAGAGTGGGCTACTATAAGGAAAGCCATCAACACATCGGCTCGCACATAAACAAGATGTTTGGGAAATAAGTAATATTTTCTTACTAGACACAACGCGTTTTGAGGCTAACTTCGGACATAGTTATTAAAATCTCTTCAGTTAAGTGTGTTAATGCGAAATTAGTTCCATAATGAGTTACTTGTTGGGAACTAGTCACATGAGGTCCACAAAAGATAAGTCGTGAATACAATATTGTGATAAGAATAGACAGGATGTTACACATGCAATCAACAAGCTCTGCCTGATCTTCATACTCTCAAAACGCGACCAGACTTACGAGACTAAATACACATTAGACTTATTATTTAGATATGTATATGTATAAATGAGCTCAAAATCAAAATTAAGAAATAAAATAAAACAAGTTAAGGCCTGGTGTATCTAACAAAAAAAGGTACGAGCTTAAAAAACGAGCTAAGCTTCAACTTTGAGGGGCTCGAGCTCGTGTTGACTCATTAACAAGTGTAATACATGACATTCCACTTACTCCATTAAGCTTATTGTGTTGTCGAACTGCAATGAGTTTATCTAAAGATCGGGAAAAAAAATGGCTAGTTTTCTAAAAAAAATCAAACAATATACACTTTGATAACATGTTTTCACATATTATTGACGGGGTGTTTGTTTAAGCTTATATAACGAGCTTATAGATTATGTGGTTTCGACTTGTATTTCATGAATTTACATTTTTGAATTATTGTAAAACTTTTCGGCTTATATAAACTTATTATAACATAAAAAGCTTATATAAGCAGAAAAGTTTCATAATATAAGCCACAAAAAGTAAGTTTATGAAGCATAAACGGAAACCACATAAGCCATAAACCCGCTATATAAGCCTAAACAAACATCCTCGAGTATTTTTACAATTTACATTAAAGAGTAAATTACAAAGATGGTCCCTGTGGTTTGGGTTGACTAACACGCATGGTCCCTTTACCTTTTTTTTTGCACAGATAATCCCCAACTCTGAAACCCTTAACACTCACGGTCCTTTGACCAAACAGACGTCAAGTTTGACCGTTAAAGCCACTCATATGACTTGCACATGAGGGCAAAATAGTCTTTTAACCACAGGGACCATATGTGTAATTTACTATTTTACCACAACCACCACCATACATCTTTTACCACAACCACCACCTAGTAATTCTTCTTCGGCTACTTCCCCAACCACCATATCACACCCCCTGCTGCCACCACCAAAACACTCGCCCCAAATCCTTTTTATAGCTGACACTAAAACAATGGTGGTTAGTGATGGCGGTGGTGATGGTGCTTCACAAGTCAACAAGTTTAAACAATTACATCAAGAAAAACCACTTATTCATAACCATTATATCATTTTCAAGTTTAAAGACAATGATACATATACTTGAGTTTTTTTTTTTTTTTTTTAACGACGACTTTCATTTTTTGGATTGGAGTCGCACCCGCTGGAGTAACGGCCGGATGAAAACCGGGAGCGGCTCGGATTCGAACCTGCGCAACATTGGCTAACAGGCTTTCCTCTTCATTGCCTAATACCAACAGAGATTTGTGACCCTCATGTGAAGACTTCCCGGCAGGTCACCCAAGCCAGTACTACTCTCACACGAGCACGCTTAACCGACAAAGCGATTACCGCTAGACCACAAATCCGTTGATACATATATTTGAGTTTTAACAATTACATCAAGAAGAAACTCTTGTATAGATACTGTATGACAGAGCTAATAAAAATTGCAGATCTAAAAGGATATACTGATGAAAATAGATCTATTGTGATTGCTAAATATTCGATACTCCAAAATATGTCTAACTTTACTAGCTTAACGCTTGAGTATTATACAGTTATACCCGAAGTTGCTATTACCGGATGACTAATGGGATATTGGTGGAGCTTGACAAAATTCATCCACTGCCTAAAGAAATGTACGCTTTTTTCATTCACAACGATGTGAAACAAATTAAGAAACTGATAACCAATTGGCACCTATCACAAATGTCATTTTTCCATTCACATCCGAATCAACGTCTTCGCGGTTTTCGCCGTGGTGTGGCAACGGTGGTGGTGGCGGAGGAGCAAGAAAAGAAGCAACACCCCAGATTTGTTTCGCTAAAGACTCGGTAAATTTCGAAAGATCTCCTTTTACACCATCTCTTAGATGATTATGTGAATCTTGATCATCAAATAATTCTTCTTCTTCTTCTTGATTTATTATATCATCAACAGATTTAAGGTTGGTAGTCAAAGAAAATAGTCAGAGGCATGAGAAAAAAAGGAGAGATGTTATATTTAGAGTAAACTACAAAGATGGTCCCTGTCATTAAAAGACTATTTTGCCCTCATGTGCAAGTCACATGAGGGGCTTTAACAGTCAAATTTAGCGGATGTTTGGTCAAGGGACCATCTTTGTTAATAGTTTCAGAGTTGGGGACAATACGTGCAAAAAAAAAGTCAAGGGACCATGCGTGTTAGTCAACTCAAACCACAGGGACCATCTTTGTAATTTACTTTACATTAAACCATATAAAATCAATATACTTTTTATCTTGTATAAAAAAAAGTATATCAACCTAACTTTTACAGCACATACTAACCTGTGAAATCCTCAAACTTGCTCAAATATACTAATTGGTGAAATGCATGACAAATGTTTCCACCAAAGACAAGGTTCTCTCGTCATGACTCATGATCATACTAGTTTTTTTTTTTTTTTTTTTTTTTTTTAGAACGGCAAATTTATTACAACCTACATCACCTATCTCACAAATTCTATCTCACGCGAGACTTGAACCCACAACCACTAATGTTCAAGATCTTCATCCTCTAGTTCGATATGAAGATATTTTGTCTCATATGTTACGTTACTCATTGTGGCTTGCAACTTTCACTCGTGTGGTGGATCTTTAGACCTGTGTAATGGTGACCAACAAAAGATCAATATCCTCATTGTTACATTAACTTTTTCTCATTATGGCAACTTCATGATGGAATAAGGAGACTGAGAATACAACCAAAAAACATAATTCACAAAAATACATTAAATAAATACCCATACACAAGCATCCTCACACCAAGTCGGTCGCATATGCAACTGCTTCTCTTCTTTTTCCTTCCTGCGACGTGTCTCAAGGTGGTGGATGTAATGGGGTGCGACGCGTCGGTGGACCAGACCGACTGAGTGTCGACCGAGCCATTACACACAACGTTAGTCTCGCATAATATCTAACTTGTTTTAGGATTGTTTGTCTTCATAAATCTATTGGTTTTCTAATAAAATATTATACATGTTGTATTATTGCGATATAATGTGAGATGGTTGTGTCAAGTCACCTCTTGCATAATAAAATATTATACATGTTGTATTATTGCGATATACTTTTGAATCAATCAAGCGTAATGGTGTCAATTTGTGCTCAAAATAAAAAAAGTTTGCTAATTTTGGCTACTTTGTAAAAGATTTGGGCACATTTAGCTCAATTTTTTTTTTGAAATGGGCACATTTAGCCCATTGTAAAAGATTTCGTCATTTTCGGTCTTTTATAAAGCGATTTGTATAACATGTGCCGTTTAGCCCGTGCCCGTTTAAGCCCGTGCCCATTCTAGCCCGTGCCCGCCCGGCCCACCCGTTTTGCCACATCTATCCTGACCCATTATTTGTTGATTAATATATTAACTAAAGTTCAATTATTTTGCATCTTCCTCCTACTAATTGATCATTAACCCAATAAATAGTATTAAACTGATTATTAAATATTTAATCAACTACCTTTGAGTGATTTAAATATATGTTGTTAGGAAATCCCATGAACCGAATACAAGTGGAATATTAATTAATTTCTTTCTTTATTCATACACAAATTATATACATGCTTGACCATCCACCAGAAGCCGATTCAGCAACGGGCTGAATCTTTACATCTAGAGCAATAAACATCCAGATTTTAGTGTGTTGATCGAACGATTAGTTCTAGTTATGTATGTGGCCTAACTTGATCAAATTTGTTGATACCACGATACTAAAAAGAAGAAATTAAAACAAGAACTATATACATAGTTGGAGAATATCGAAGACTGATGTTAGAACTGGTCAGGATAAAGTGTTGCGACGTTTCTTGTCTTTGTCAACCATGACTAATTAATTGACTTTACCAGCACCATCTATGACTAGAAGAAGACTTCTTTTAAGACGTCCAACAATGGCTTCTCCATCTCTGAGATTACAAGAATTCGTTCGTTAGTACGTACTCAAAGGTTTATAATTGAATTGTGTCTAATGCATGTCAAGAATTTAAAATATAATGATCACCTTTGATAACTAGAAAATCTTGAAAGCCAATGTTGTTGTTCGAGTCTAGGACCTTCATCGTATGCTTCACATATTATCTCCCCTTTATCGTCTTTGTAGCACACTACACCACTTGATTTATCTTCAAAGACCTGTTGAATTTCCAATAAAAAGTTGGTCATGTACTCATGTTACTATAAACTCGCACATATAATAAAATTTAACCTTGTGAATAAAGAAAGACCTTACCTTTTGGAGCTTGATGTTGGATCTGGTCTGAATGGGAGGTGAAGATGGTTCATGTGATCCTGTTTTTGCAAGCATGAATACCATCCTATTAGAATTTGATGGTGTTGAGTTAGGCTTGTGATGAATAGAGACTAAAGGTATTGATGAAATTCTTATAGCCATTATTGAAACAAAAAATGTGCAGTGGGAGAGATATATGCAAAAAGGATCTATGATTTATACAAGGGTGGAGGTGTTATTCATAGTAGTTGAAGCATGTGTGTGCATATTAAGAAATGTACAAAATTACAAATTTGTCCTTGTAAATATGTTAGGAAATTGTATGGATGGGACGACCATTGATAATAAACTAGCATATCTCTTGATAATAAAAAGAAAAAATTACACGTTTGGTCCCTGTGATTTGCTCAGATTTCATGTTTAGTCTCTAAGTCGTTTTAATTACAACAGAGATACCTATTTTTAAAACTTTCCACTCATTTAGTCCCTATTGGATGGGTCGTTAGTTTGACCATTAAGTGTTTAAATATTATTTTCCTGTTAGTCCATCCGTTAATATTTTTTGCACCGTTAGTCCTCATTTTCTAAAATAAATTAAAAAAGGCAGCATGGCTCGAACTCGGGTCTTGTTGCCCAAAAATCAACGCCCCAACCACTGGACTGAGCGTCCAGTATTGTAATTATATGAAAATAAGTTCTATTTAACCTTTTTTTGGCTCACATTTTTATCCATTTTCGTCTGTTTTTATACGTTTTCGCCCGTTTTTTTACGTTTTCATCCGTTTTTTTTTACATTTTTGTCCATTTTTTAAGTTCTCGTCTGTTTTTTTACGTTTTTGTCCATTTTTCTTTACGTTTTTGTCTGTTTTTTACGCTCTCGTCCGTTTTGTTACGTTTTTATCCGTTTTTTACGTTTTCGTACTTTTTTTACGCTTTTGTCCGTTTTTTACGTATTCGTCCCCTTTTTTTACGTTTTTGTCCTTTTTACTTTTTCATCCATTTTTTTACGTTTTGTTCTGCTTTTAAAAGTTTTCATCTGGGTTTTTTACGTTTTTGTCTGTTTTTTAATGTTTTCGTCCGTTTTTATACGTTTTCTTCTGTTTTTAAATGTTTTCGTCTACCTTTTTACCTTTTTTTTTTACGTATAAAGAGGGACGAGAACGTAAAAAAAATAGATAAAAACGTAAATAAATGGAAGAAAACGTAAAAAAAGGAACAAAAATGAAAAAAGGTAAAAAAAAAAGGGACGAGAACAGATAAAAATGGTTGAAAACGTATTAAAACTGACGAAAACGTAAAAAAAGAGACGAAAGCATATAAAAACGGATAGAAATTAACAAAAACGTAAAAAAAATGGATAAAACCGTAAAAAAACAAACGAAAACGTAAAAAATGGACGAGAACGTAAAAAACGGACAAAAACGTAAAAAAATGACAAAAACGTAAGAAAACAGAGGAGAACGTAAAAATCGGACAAAAGTTTAAAAAAACAGACGAAAACGTATAAAAACGTTCAAAAACGTAAAAAAAACGGATGAAAATGTATAAAAACAAACGAAAACGGATAAAAAACGAGTTTGAGCCAAAAAAAGGTTAAATCGAATTTATTTTCATATAATTACACCACTGGACGCTTGTCCAATGGTTGGGGCGTTGGTTTTTGGGCAACAAGACCCGAGTTCGAGCCATGCTGCATTTTTTAATGTTTTGGTCATTTTAGAAAATGAGGACTAACGGTGCAAAAAATATTAACGGAGGGACTAACGGGCAAATAATATTTAAACACTTAACGGTCAAACTAACGGCCCATCCAAAATAGGGACTAAATGAGTGCAACGTTTCAAAAATAGGTATATCTGGTGTAATTAAAATGACTTAGGGACTAAACATGAAATCTGAGCAAACCATAGGGACCAAACGTGTGTAATTTTTTCTAATAAAAAAGATGTACATGCTAAGTCCATGCTTAAATGATGACCTCAATTAGCTGATTTAATTAAGCATTGTTAAAGGATTAATAAACTCAAGCCAAGTAATCTTATTTGTGGAGTGGGATAGACTTTGCATTGATGGAGATCGATTTGGATTATACCCAAATTCTAAATAAGCTTTGTTTAATTAGTGGTAAAGGTTTATCTAAGTCATGACAACCAGCCGCCTTCTTGTATTTTTTTAAAGAGTCATGGATGTTTTAAAGGCACGCTTACACCTCACCTCTAATGTATACGTTTTCACATATGTATGTATACATTAAAAGCACACTTACACTCACCGTTAAATTACACGGTTACGACAAACATTTAATTATCTTTCAGTAGAAGAACCCTTTTGTATATTTTTGACAAAGGTATTTTTTATTATTATTTTTTTCGAGATACATGAGTTTGCATGATATATCACATGTGATATAACGTTAATATGTAAGTTCGAACATCAACATGCTGTCGTAATATGAGCATAAGTATTTATGTATAACTTCAAATGATTAGCCTTTTTTTGCATTTAAAAATACAAATAGCTTTTTAACCATATATCACAGATAATTTTTGAACTTTTAAATCATTACAGTTTATTCATAGAAGTTTAAATATTATGTGTGATATATGGTTGGAAAGCTACAGATGTGTATTGTTCAATGCAAAAAATGGTCAATCTTTTAGAGTTATATACAAACACTTATTCTCGTTTTACGATATTATATTGCATGTTCGAACTTACAAATTAATGCTATATAGCATGTGATACATCAAGCGAGTTTGACTATCGAAAAAAAAAATATTATATTTTCTCCAACTTTTATGAATAAATTGTACTGATTTATAGGTTCAAATATTATGTGTGATATATAGTTGAAAAACTAATTTTTTTTTTGAAAGGTGAATTTCTTTTTAAAACTTTGTGTCCCAATTCAACAGCGGAAGGTCTAGCATACGTTGTCTTAACTGGGCCCGCGCTAGAGAGCTCCCTCGAAGTGGAAAGCTTTAACCAAATACCCGATGGGGGGAAAACCCCCTACTAATCCGCCCGAAGGCACGACGATTAATAGGAGTAAACTCTGCCCCCTCAGACTTGACCTGAGTATACCCAAGCCAAGCCCTCATAGAGGGACTTCCTAGTATCTCAAAGTTGACACTAGTGGGGTTTGAACTTGGGACCTAAAGGTTACCAAGCCAAGTTCTTACCACTAGACCAACTCATCATTGATATGTGTGATATATAGTTGAAAAACTAAAGATGTGTATTTTCTAATGCTAAAAACGATGAATCATTTGGAGTTTTACACAAATATTTATACCTATTTTATAACAACATGTTAAGTGTTATATCACATGTGATATATCAAGCAAAATATTATACCAAAAATAAACAAAAAAAATTGCCAAAAATATATGAAGCGCTCATCTATTGAAAATAATTAAAAGCTCGTCATGATTGTGTAATTTTTGTATGTTAACGATTTATGGTTTATGAGATATGTAATTTTAAAGAAAAAAAAAATATGATAAAAGTAAATAGTAGTAGTCTTCGCTTATATTTTCTTTATAAAATAAGTAATTGAAATTTGTGCAGATAAACAGTTCTCTTTAAGAACTTTTTTTAAAAGGTAAAAGTGAGTTTTGCGATAATACATTTAAGTCCATATTTTAATATGTGTATGAGTGTTTTCTTATATCCACACGCAATACTTTCATCCACAAACTTCCAAGGTGATATTTGTATGTAACGAGTGGGTGAACTCGCGCGTTTCTGCGAGAATGTTGTGCTAAATCTAAATTTGAAATAAAACAATTACCCAATGACTATTTCTGTATAGTAAGTTAGTCATTAAGGAGTAAATATGCAAAAGATCGATAACGCCAAATACTATATGAGTTCAGTTAAATTATGTATCAATGTGTACATCCATCTAATTCTGATATCATAATTATTCAGTCTCATTGAAATGATCTAATTCTGATATCATAATTATTCAGTCTCATTGAAATGCATGAGACTGGATGAGTTGGATCAATAATAGAATGAGGCTTATATAATGTGTTTCAACCTCAAGGCTTTGCATATCTGATTCCTGCTACATCAATAACATAAATAAACAACGTATGGTCCATTGTTTCACTAGGCACATCTTCATGAACCTTTGGGTGCTCTTTTCCCCACAACCAATCTCGCAGGATTCCCAACTGCTGTAGTCCAAGCAGGGACATCAATCATAACCAACAATCCCGCCCCAATCTTTGCCCCTTCACCAATCTTCATATTCCCTAACATCGTCACACCAGCACCTATCAAAACACCATCATCAATCTTTGGATGCCTATCTTCGCTATATGTCGGTTTTTTTTCTCTCAATACCTCTACCAGACCTGTAAAAAGCAAAGCCGACATTAACAAACCTATATTTGATAAAATACAGTAAAAGAAAAGACCCAAAGCATGATACGCTTGCCATAAAACATTCATGCCTAAAAAGACACGAACGAAAACTGCAACATGCACCATTAGTATACCTTACTCAATGTACTATATTTTATATATTTGGTACTCTCTTATTAACAATCTATATGGAATTAAATTTCCATAGAATCACCACCTGTTACTCTTTTGCACGACATACAATTTCAGTTACAACTTGCTGCAGATTTGTTAACCATAACTCTTAAAAAAGAGTAACGTTTCACTCTTTGTTACAAACTAATCTTCTGGTAAGCAAAAATACACTAAGCGCACTGCAAACTATCGGGTTGTTTCTGAAAGTATAGATTTCAAGCCCATTGACCATTGACCACGAAGCAAAAGTGAATGAATATGAAATAGATTGGTAACCCTACGCACTTAAATGTCGTTAATTGAACATTTTGGTTACCAAACTTTTAGTAGATAATCCACTTACTGATGCTATTGATCGCCGCTGTTCTCACGCAGGAAGTTTGCAACCTGCATCGTTAAGGGCTTTTTGCTTGCCAGTGCATATCTTTTCCAATACCAAGCCTTAGCTATTGCATTTTTTCCCAGTATTCACCAACTAAAAAGGAAGTAGAGAACGTGTAATTATATCATAATCACAATATAACAGGATGAGGTAGAAACACCTACGCGTCCAAGTTGTAAATAATACGCTTGCTACAAAACCTATACACATTTACGTGAAAATAACTTTTAGTAAATTATTTCACCGGAAATTGAGAAATACCTACGCGTCCAAGTCGTAAATAATATGGCTGCTACAAAACCTATACACATTTACGTGAAAACAACGTTTAGTAAATTCTTTCTTCAACTAAGGCCGCTGAATTTTTAAACTTTTACCGAATTCTTACGTATAAAACCTCATAATCAGTGATCAGTCTTCGGCCCCGAAAAAAGATGCAAGTCTGACAATCCAGATGCGTAACGTGTATCTTTTTTGGAACTGAACACTGACAATCATAATGGTTCTACATCGATACTACCAACAATTGAAACAAATGACTGATAATAGACAATTAATCGAAATCACTTACATGCAATCTTACTATGTTGGCAACTATAGGCATAGGATCACGGCTGTACATCATGCAAGTATAAGCAAATCACGCTACAAGTGCAGACATACCACGCTTGAAGAAGATAGAATGGCGCGGCTCAGGAAGCTCAACCAAGTAGATAATCGACTAAAGAAGATACACCCGCCATGGCTGCAACTGTAATAAGGTGCCCTGCCAAGATACGGGTGATCTCAGCTTTATTGACTCCACTCAGGCGCATCACAGGCCACACGTGCACACCTTTCAAACTCAAATCTACTTTTTTATTCATGAGAAACGGCTGTATAAACCGAAGACCAAAAGGCAAGCATCGGCTCAGACACGTGAACAATCAACTAAAGAGGATACGCCTGCCATGGCTGCAACCATAATAAGTTGCCATGCCAAGATGCAGAGAACCACAACTTTAGCGAATTCACTAAGAAAGTAAGAATCATCACAGCCCACTACAATCGTTATCACCATCACTCGCATCTCATAAACATAAATGTGTCACTTGGCACATGACTAGTTTTTTATTTTATTTTTTATTTTTTTCCAAAAAAGAACAAAGAGAATACATCCCGCATGGCTGCAACTATAATAAGTTGCCCCTCCAGACGGAGACAATCTCAGCTTCAATCGAACAGGCAAAAACTCGTCACAACAGCCTCTTACAAACAAAGGCATCATCATTCTCATCATTTATGAAGCTGCTTATTTTAATTGGTATTTTCATTGTAAAAAAGACCAAATAAATAGCTTTTGCCACATGCTTGAATCCACTAATCAGCTTAATGATAAATAAGTAAGCCAATATATAAGCATTCCCAGACCCTTTAACTGGATACACAGATTTCATAACAATGTATGCAAAAACAACTCTACTAAGACACAAAGCTCTTTCTTAACTTTCATAATTTAAGAAAATCTCATTCATAGGATGTTTGGCATTGTTTACATTTTATGCTTATCTGTATATCTTTAAGTCGACATGCAGTCGGATTTCACTTAAACCGAATAAAGATTCAATTTCTATGATCATCTAATAAAATCCACATAAGGACTGCAACCAAAAACATAAGATTCAATCAATTCAAGTTAAAACAACAAAACAGTTCACCTAAAACATCAAGTTTATTGATTCAAACAAAACCCAGGTGAAATATTAAATAAAGACTCATCTTTTTTATAATAAGATTCAAACTTTAAGATCATATAAACAAAACCGAAATTAAATCAATACCTTGTTTATGTTACAGATTTGTAGAAGACACTGCGATCGATATGTTTGTTGGATTTTTACGGTTAACCGGATATATGATGTGATCTCTCGGCGTGAGAGATGTAGAGGAAAAAATAATGTGTGTGTTTATTGTTTAGTTTGGTGTGAAGAAGAATCGGGAAGGGAGGAAAAAAAGGAGCAAAAAATAATATGGGAAATAACTGTGTGGGATCTAGAATTTGAGAGGGAGGACCAGAAGTGTGTGGATAATAGAAGAAAACGTACATTACAGAACAGTGTTAAACAGTGCCAAAGCGGGGGCACTATTCATCGTGCACTGTAGCTAATCTATGTAATTAACGCCTCCAACCAATAGGCTTTTGCCTCTTGTCCCGAAGAACCAATAGGAGGCCGAATTAGGTTGTTAACAACTCCTTAATGACCTTGCTGTGGAGCCCGCGCTCAAACCATTTTTAGTATATAGTATAATATAATGTATATAGGGCTAAACGAAGTGTTCTTTGGTCATATTAGCTCTGGATACATCTAACCGGAGACAAGAGAATAAATAAAAAATTACAGGGATAATATTTGTGGACGCTACTAAAGTTTTTAATTTTTAATATATAAGCTCTTTATTTATTGAAATGAACTTATAAGCCGCCCAAATATATATTTGTTTTCATTAACACCAATTCCGACCAAATTTATGCTTGAAAACTAAAATCAACGTTACCCAATCCCGTCTTCCATGAGGTATGGAGGAGGTGAGATAGACAACCTTACCCTTACCCAAAGGAAGAGAGGTTGTTTCGAAAGGACCTCCGGCCTTTTTGGAGGGAGTGAAGATCAAACCCTTGACCTTTTATGTCCAAAGGGCGGGGGGGGGGGGGGGTTCAACTGATCTAACCCTAGAAAACATAAACGAAGATAAACAAATAATTGGGCGACCTATAGGCTATTTTCAATAAATGGGTCGCATATATGTAAAAAACCTAAAATTTGGGTGGTCCGAAAAGTGCAAGCGGCATCATTTTGGTGAAACTTTGGATCTGATTTCGTCCTTCTCTAAACTGAATTCACTAAAATACCCATTTGTTCTACCTATTTAAGAAGGAAGATGATGAGGGTAGGGAAGGACGAAATCGAACCTAATGTTTTCACACAAGGATATCGATTGCATTTTCCGAGCCATACAGATGAACCATGCAATTTCGTCAAACCACAACGACGATTTTTGCAATTTACTCTTAATCCCTAATTTAAAAGAAAATTTAGTATACTTTTCGTGTTAAAAAGGTTTATCTCACTTTGACTTTTGTGTATTGGTTTTGTTGATCATCATAACTATATAATTGTAGCAAATGGCCAGCATAAGGTGCATCACATGACAATATTCACTTATTTGGACATTTATGTAAATTACCTAAATGTCAAAATGTCGTAGCAAATCGTGTCATTGTTAGTTCAAAGTATTTATTATTATTATTATTATTATTATTATTATTATTATAAAGAAAATATTATTATTATTATTATTTTAAAGAAAATATATTTAGGAAAACTATTATTTCACTCATTGACTTATGAAACTGTATTTATGTTTCCCTACTATTAGATAAATAAATAATGCTTTAGCTACAAATGAATAAAGTGGGTAATAACCCATTACCCAACAAATTGGGGGTATTGAAAATTCATTCCTTGTTTCACTCACATCCAAGTCCCATTCTCATATTCTCCTATTTGAACCAAGCAACAACAATGTAATAGAATGCTTAATTATACGGGAATAGCTTAGCTACAATTCTTTACAAAAAATACACTAACAATGAATAAGGGACCCACAAAAAAGAATCAGAGACCCACATTTATAGAACAAAATTGTAGCCAATTAACTACAATAAATTGTAGCTAATATATTCCCTAATTACGGAGTATATTCCTTAGCATATTGTTTTCTTTTCCCTTTCCTATTCCCTTATTTGAAACGAGGGCAACCTCAAATTGTCCCACCCAAATCCCAACACCACATAAGAGCATGTTTACTATTTGAAAAAGTTTTTCAAAAGGTTTTTAGCATTGCATTGAATGAGTTTTCAGAAAGACTTGACACCACAAAAGCTTTTGAAGGCAAAAGCTTTGTACTTGTAATGAGTGACATAAATGCACAACTTTAGCATTTATGGCCATAAATGCATCAAGTTATCAATAGTTTTTTACCATTGCATATGCTCTAAGCTTTACCAAATTGGAGGATTATCAGCCCAAGCAAAAACCATGTCATTATTATTCAAAGTCCGAATGAGCACAACGAGACATAACGGTGCAATTTTTTATTTTTTTTAAACAAACGGTGCAATTTATAAGATGTCCGAATATACGCACAATGAAAAAAAAAAAAAAAACCTAGCTCTTAAAAAGTCATATGACAAGGTGAAATTCTTCATGTAGTTTGACATCCTTATTAAACTTGATGACTTTGATGCACCCGAAAGGCCAAAAAAGAATTCAACAAGAATATGATTTCAAATGTTTGTTTGTATTATATTTTCGTCAAAAGATAATGACTAGCTCTTAAAAAGTCATATGACAAGGTGAAATTCTTCTTCATGTAGTTTGTATAATTTGTTTTCGTGATAATAGCTCAGTAGCGAAGAATGAGGACATGTAGCATAACGCGCACGTATAACTACTCAGTATTTAAAATCCCCTCCAAATTTCCCATTGATCGGGGATATCACATAGACAATAGTTAATACTTAGACCAAGAGTAGTGGGGCGTTGAAGACCCTCAGTTGCCCTTTCAACGGCCGTTGGACCACCCCCATCAACCGTTGAAGCCCGTTGAAAACAAAAAAAATCAACGCCCGTTGATTGAACAACGGGCGTTTCTTTATTTGCCTCCTGACAAATGCACTGCTACCAAGAGAGAGAGTTAAAGTCATTGGTTAAAGTAAATAAATTGTTAGGAGAGAGAGTTAAAGTCAATAACTTGTCAGGAGAGAGAGTTAACTTTTCAGGAGAAAGAGAGAGAGAAATAACTTTATTGCAAATATATAAAATGGGCGTTGAACCATTACTCTCAATTTTGCTTCAACGCCCTTATTCTCTCACTGCCAAATGTCACGATTTGCCCCAACCCACACCCAAAAATTGCAACACCACTACTCTTGGTCTTAATAGCAAGGTATATAATCAACAAGCAAAATATTTCAATATATGTGAAGGGATAGGTTATCCCCACACGCCCAAAAATACAAACCGCACACCACCTAATTTTTGCATTTTTTTTATTTATTTTTTTTGTTTTTATTTTATTTTATAATTTTTTTTATATATAAAAACTATAAACCTGAAAGTGCGGAACAGAAAATATAAAATTTAATAAGTCAAACGCTTAAAACTGTCAGAAATACGGAACAGAAACTGATAAAAAACTGTGATATACTGTAAACAAAATGAGGACAAAGGGAATAAAGGACATAACACCCCCTGATTTGACATCATAGGGGGTGTTTGTATAGTAGATGCCGTGAATTGTGATTCTAGCCGAAAGGGTTGTTTTAGTGGAACACCCTTTATATGTGAGACCCCCTATTTTTAATCAAATGTACACCCAACTACATGCGGGACCCCCTTATTTTTATTCATGTCAGGGGAGCTTTTATTCATATTTAAGAAGGCTTGATGGGGGGGTCAAAGATTTTAAGAGATAGTACTACGTAGTAAAAAGTTATTGGCATAATTGATTGCATTAATAATAACAATGTGGTGGTAGAACTTAGAAGTGCTTATCGTCATTCAATTGGGCTCTGATTTTTACGACTCAATAAGTGTATACGATTGTATTGAAATGGGCCAAAACATGATGGATCAATCACAATCTTTTTTGTTTATTTTGTTGAAATTCATAGGTATAATTTGGCCAAATCACAAAAAAAATGCATTTAACATGACCGTTTTTGTGATTATGTGCAGCCAATTATTTTTTTCTTATTGTGTGTAATAAATTTTCAAATTTCGATCATTGTGTGTATTTTGTGACAATTTTACTTTTGTTTTTTTCTAATTTCGAAAGGTAAAATTGTCATTTTACATAGCAGAATAGTCACAAAATACACGCAATGATCGAAATTTGAAAGTTCAGTACATACAATAAGAAAAAAAATAGTTGATTACACACAATCACAAAAAGTGTTAAGTTCAATGTACTTTTTTTTCATTTGCCCGTATGATTTTAAAAACTATTTCAACATAAATACCTAATGGGTGCTTGGGTTCCTGCACCACCTACCCTTCCCACCTCCTTTACTATCTATTTTATTATTTATTATTATTATTTTTTTTTTATTATTATTATTTTTATTTTGTCTTTTACTATTTTTGCTTTACGATTTCTGTTTTGCATTTTTGTCTGGGCAGTTTACTCATTTTATTAACAGAATCAAAGACAGTTTTGTTGGTATTCTGCTACGTATTTCTTGTATTTTAATACTTTTGACTTATTAAACTTAATAATTTTTGTTCAGTTTTTTTTTTATTTTTTTTATTTTTTTTTTTGCAGTTTTATAATAAAAATAAAATAAAAAGTAAAAAAAATTGAGAGGGTGTGTAAATTCTGTTTTGATGGTGTGTGAACCCATAACACTAAGGGGTGTTTGGTTTGTTAACGAGAATCACTATGGGTATAGGTTTGTAAACCATCACGCTTGTACGTATGAGAAATGCCTATTTTTATTGGTTTCATTCCCAAATTTAAAAACTAACAAACCAACCAAACAATTACAATCGGAATGAAAGTCATTCCCCTAATCCTATCCCACAAACCAAACACCCCCTAATAAGGCATGATATTTCAGATACTGTAACTGTATACTTTGAAAGGTTGTGTGAATAAGAAAATATCTTCTACTGAATTTTGATCTTGTTAACACAGTTCTTTTGGCTTCATTAATATAGAAAATAATACTACAAGTTTATACAATTCATTAGAACCAATTATTCATGGCGTGTGTTCTGTAATATTTATACCTTTAATCTGATATGGTACATAAAACAAGTAGAATATGCATTTAGGAAGTATTATCGTACCGGCAAAAACATAACTTAATAAACTTACTTTTATTGTTTGGTTTCACATTGAGTTATGTTTTGTCACCCATTTTATGACGCATCGTTTTACATACGTACCATCTCATTTAAATTTCCACCTATGTTAAAGCCACTTGCAAATGTTTTATCACTTTTATCTCATTTAAATTTCCACCTATGTTAAAGCCACTTGCAAATGTTTTATCACTTTTATCTATCGATATTTCACTTTCGATGAAACGATCTCACATAGTTGACACTTCAAATCTCTTGCGACTTCAATCGGTAGAAGGATGCAATTATTAGAGGACTGAATTTGAAGCCTCGAAAACCAAAAGGGGGTCATCCCTGAGGGAAAAAAAAGAGCACCACGTCACTTCGTAGGAGAGTAAGAGACAATGGGTTTTTTTTTTTGCTAAAATTTAGTTTTCGCTTATCCAATATTATTAAGGGCCCGTTTGGTTTGTTGGTATGAATCACAATGGGTATGGGTATTGGTATAGGGTGGAATGGGTATTGGAGGGAATGAGGAAACCCCCCACACACATCATATATGAGGAAACCCATACCCGTGGGTATCCTCATTCCCATTCCCCCCAACCAATAACCAACCAAACAACATGAATGACTTTCAAAGTCATAGATTCATTCCCATTCCCCCCAACCAAACGGGCCCTAAGTTTTTACTTATCGCGCATATGCTACAAGAAATCGTTTTGGTTCATATGGTTTTAGTAATGATTATAAGTCTCAAAGACTATGAGACCTATACTCAAATTTATAAACCTTCAAAGCAAACGCACATTCTTTTCTATGATAGTAATGGTTATAGACTTATAGGCCATGTACTAAAAACTTTGTACAGTAGATGATGAAATGTGATATGTTTATTACCTAGTTAGCTTAAGACCACCCGTAATGGGGTGCTGATCAAGTAAATTTAGGGCCTTCCGCGCCCACGAACCACTACCGACGGTCGCTGATCAAGCAAAAATCCGTTGGGGCGTCCAGCCTTCCACGCCCGTGCCCTCTCTTTCTTCAAAAAATCTTGCCGTTCAATGGCTATATGACCTTTAATTTTTTTTTTTTTTTTTTTAATTCAATTAATTTTTATAACTTTTACCTACAAAACCCACTTCAATCCTTCACTTTTTCTCACCATTCTCTCAATTTTTATACACTTTCGATCAATTTTTATAAACTATCTCCCTCTTTTTATACAATAATTTTATCACCATGAATCCCAACCGTCCAACCCGCCCACAAAATTACACCAACCCCGGTTACGTTCGTCCTCGTCGTGTTAACGAGTTTGGCGAGGGTGCGTTTTCAAACCAAGAACTTCTCGATGTCATCTCGCATTTGCCACCGAACATGCAACCGCAAATGGGGTTTCAAAATTACGGTTACGGTAACTAAAATTACGTGTTCAACTCATACACCCAACAAAACACCTCTCAATAATTCTCGTCTCAACAATTCTCGTCGCAACACGAGCCGGTTGACGTCGAAGCTTACGAGAGGGTCCCGGAGACTCCTCCAAGCGTTACTCAACCGAAGGGTAAGAAAACCGCCGCCGCCGAACCGTCTCAACCAAAAAAGCGGTCGCACAAAAAGAAACCCGCGAACGAGCCGAAAGCCACGATCAAGCGTATGCCTTGGACCGATCACGAGGAAATGTGTTTGGCACGTGCGTGGATAAAAATTGCCACGGATGCTAACGCCGGTAAGTTATTATGTTTATGTGTAAATATTTTTTTTTTAGTTATTATGTTTATATAATTTTTTTTACTAACTTATTAGGTTTTTTTTTCCTATTGTTTAGCGGATTATCAACGGGGACACATATTTTGGCATCGGGTTCAGGAAGCGTTTTTTACCGCCATGGATGTTGGACCCGATTACCGTACGCAAGACATGATTTCGGGCAAGTGGACCGAAATGAACAATCGGTGTCAATTTTTCAACAGTTGCTACAATCGGAAAAAGAATGCCGTACCGAGCGGTGAGAGTTTGTTGGAATGGCCGTACCACGCCGCTTGCAAGGAGAACAAACAAGCCAAGCTTCAACCATTCTAACTCAAGGAGGTATGAGAGTACCTTCACACCCATCAAAAATGGCTAGATCAACCCCCTTTGGAAGTTCGTACAACGAGACCGTCGAAACGGTCCAAAAGTGAATCGTCATCCGCCCCCGAACACGATAGCCAATCGTCCGATGCCCACACGTTCAACTTAAACGACGAGGTGGAAGAAGACGAAGTCGTCGTTCTCGAGAGGCCAAGGCCCCCGGGTAGGCGAAGTGCCAAAGGAAAAGGGGTTTCCTCGTCCTCGTCCGCCGCCCCGACAACAACTCGTTGAGCCAAATTGCGGCTCAACTTGCGAGGATAGGGGATGAGGCGGAGCGTCATCGTGCGCTTAAAGAAAAAAATACAACGATTTCCAAACAATTATTAAAAGGAAAGATTTGACGCAATTGCAACGAAGTACCGAGGGGCTAGACCCCGAGGCACAAGAAATTAACGAACAACTCAACGAAGAAATCCGCCGAAAATATCGTGACACTTAGTTTTTATTTTTATGTAATATTTAGTTTTTATTTTTAATTATGCAATGTTTTAGGTTTTATTTTAATGAAATTGTTTTTTTTTTTTTTATATTATTTAGTTTTAGTAATTAAAAAAAAAAAAAAAGAAAAAAAAAAGGGTGCCACATGTCACACCATGCCCCATTTACCATTACACCACTTTTCCTTTCAAGCCCCATGGTGGCCCACAATGCCACATGTCAAACCATGCCCCATCTTTCTTACACTAACATTGCACATGGTCTTAGACCAAGAGTAGCGGAGCGTTGAATCCCCACAATTGCCCATTCAACGGTCGTTGAATCACCCCCCACCACCGTTGAAACTCAAAAAATCCAACGCCCGTTGAATCCACAACGGGCGTTTCTTTCTCTTGCTCCTGACAGGTGGGACCCCAACCACTAGATATTTTCTTTTCCTTTAATTTTATAAGTTTCAATTTGGATTAAGGAGGAGTTGCAGGTTAAAAAAAATGGGCGGAGGTTGAAGATGAGTTGCAGGTTATAAAAATTAGGGTTAGATTTACAAGAAATTGGGCCTAAAGAATATATAGGGCTTTAAAATAAGGATTTTAAAAAGGAATTGGGCCTTAATATATAGGCTTAAGAATATATTGCTTTTAAAAAACGAGCAGACTTTTTAATCTCCATATTTATGTTTTTTTATTTATTTTAAATTAATGAATTTTTTTGTTTTTTTAACAAATATTTCGGTTTTTGTTATTTTTAATTAATTAAAAAATATATATATATATTTAAAAATAATAATAATTGTGTAATGATTACACTTACAAAAAATGCCCATTGAACCATTACCCTCAATTTTGCTTCAACGCCCCTTTTTCTCTCACTGCCAAGTGTCGCGATTTGCCCTTACCCACACCCAAGGTCTTGGTGGGAAGACACCAATCTGCTGATGTCATAAATCAAAACAAGTGTTGACGTCACCTATTTGCATTTCATAAAATAGTCACCATATTATTTATTCGTTTACAATTTGGATACGTTTCTAGAGCCATGTTTGTTTCCGAATAGTAAATACAAAGCATAACGTCAGTGACCACATATACTGTGTAGATATTATATTTAACAATTACTCCCTCTGTCCTAAATTAAGTATTCGCTTTGACTTTTTTGAGTATTGTTTGTTTAACTTTGAACGTAAATATTTTTATTTGTGCTACATAATACTTGATGAAAATTATATCAATGAAAATACATTTAAAACTCAATCCATTCGTATATTTTGCATCAAATATTATATAACGCAAATAATAGAATTTAAGGTCAAAGTTGAATAGGACACTTAATATAAAACAAAGTGGACAATTAATATAGGACGGAGGTAGTACTATTTAATTTGTTGGTTGGCTAATCTATTTTAAGGACCTAATCCATTGTTGGTTGGCATATCCATTTTTACATAATCTTCATATAATCCCAAATTGAAACAGGTAAACTCTAGGACCTAAAAGAATCACTTTTTTTTTTCAGAGTTAAAACTAGGTTACAGTGTCATGTGAGTTCACCACACCTCTACCTGTGTATGGTTTTTATAAATATTCGAGATGGGTCACATTGACCACTAACACCAAGACCATCTTATTAACCATCAGTCACTACCATTTTTCTAACTTAAGTACTATCCTTGTTTCCTTCCTTCACACACCAATGTCTATTTTACTACTTCAAAAGAGTGCTGATAATCATATGTAAAAGTGTAAAACCACTCAAGCTAGCTACTTCATATACCCTTTTTTATGTTTCAAATAGTATCCTCTCTAGCTATTTACCTAACCTAACCTAACCTAACCTACTAGTCCATTACTACATTGATCCATTACTACATTATTACTACTACTGTATCATCTTCAATTCATTGTTATTATTTCATTTATGGATCTCAAATCCTCCAACTACCTTCTTCATTCAAACCCTCAAGAGGTAAATAATGCATACATTTCCTTCTTTATTACCTATTTATTTCTGTATCTAACATTTTAAAATTTTGCATGTCTTAATAATTGTTTGTTGTTCAACAGGAGAAAAGTAGTAGTAACTTATTTGAAGATGGTTTTAGTGATTCTCTAAGTAAACTAAAACTCAAAGAGACAAGCACAAGTACAAGTACAAGTACAGATTTTGTAAAGTTATTTCCAATGGCCAAGACTAATGTGGTAGTGGAAGCTCCACCTACACCAGGTCGACCCATTTTCAGTTTTAGTGTTGGGTCAAGAAAGAACATACCTTCTAAATGGGATGATGCTCAGAAATGGCTCATTAGTGGCCCTGACTCCCCTGCTCATCATCCTAATCTTGTGTCCAAACACTCTAGTAATTATGGTAGTCATGGGCATGTGGTTAAGCCACAACAACAATTGGAACATCATGGTAAAATAACAACAGATCAGGAAGAAAAGGTTTGCAAACCAATTTCTGTCATTCAAGTTCCAACTAATGTCCCTTTGAACCAGAATCAAGATTCATCTGATGTTGTGCTTCTAAAAGGTTTCGCCTTTTTCTTTTCTTCTTTTTTGGTTTTTGATATAATGCTGCATGCTATGATTAAATATTTACTACTACTTGTATTCATTGTATTAGACTTTATATTAGACTTTATCTACACATAAGAGTAAAAAAAATTGTCACGGAGATAACCCGGTTAGGCCGCGTACAGTTATGGTCCCAATACCGTCTTCCACGATGTATGGGGAGGTTGAAATGTAGACCGTCTTACCCTTACCTAAGGTAGAGAGGCTGCTTCCGGTTAGGCCGCATACATTTGAGTTAAAAAAAAAAAAAAGCTCGCTCTCCCCGGATAACCCTGAACAAGGAAAACTCATCCGTTTTCTACACACGAAAGTAAAATCTGTATGTGATTGGGTAAATCTTTAATAGTATGTAACTTTATAATGTATGATTGTAGATAAATTCACAAATGAGGAAGAAAACAATATTTCAAGATTCAAATGCTTAGTGCCAATCAAGCAAGGTTTTTTATTCACTTCCATGAAAGATGCATCCACTGAAGTGGTTCATGAAGTTAAAAAGATAAACATTGGAACAAATACGACACCAAATGGAAGCTCGAACGCTTTACAGTGTCCCACACTCTTCCAAAGCGTGTCTCCGCCACGACATAACACCCCTGCAAGTATGTCTGGCCCATTGGCATTAATGAATGCTGGCAGTTCATTTGATATTGCAGAGTTACAAGAGTGTCATTTGGCTAAGTTACAGCAGGAATCGCCATTTGATAATGCTTGCAATTGGAGTTCAAGAGAGGAGGAAGAAGAAGATGTGTCCAAGAGCTTGCGACACTTTGAGATGAATAATGAATGTCCTAAAAGTATTTTAGAACCTAAAGTTTGTGCTTGGCAAGAAGAACAAAAGACTAAATCCCAACTAAGGTGAACATATTTTTCATAATGTCAATATGCTTATTCAATTCAAGTTTTGGCCCTATTCCAGGCGGTTATGTATTATTAATTGTTTGGTTATATGTATGTAGGTACCAAAGAGAAGAAGCCAAAATTGAAGCTTGGGTGAACCTTCAAAAAGCTAAAGCAGAAGCTCAATCAAGAAAGCTTGAGGTAAAACATCATTTTTAGATATAATTACTGTTTGTGTGTGTGTGTTGGGTGGGAGATTTGTCTGGATCTAGGGTGCAAATCATGGGAGAGTAATGTGATTGTGATGTGACTTGAGGTGATATATGTTGACTACTATTGGAGGGCTTAATTTGTCTGGACTAAATGTCTTACATTGAGCCACTCTATAAACTTTATTTTGTTCTTCAACCTCTTTTAGAGTGATCTTCCTTGTTCCAATGCAAATATATGGAATTTTCCTAGTAAGATTTCTTTTTTAAATACTTTATGCAGGACTATGTTACAAGACTAGTGTAACTTTCCAAACCCATGTGAAGATACTACTGTAGTTTATATTTCATATAGGGAACCGAGTTCCAAACTTAAATATCAATCCCCAAGCTGTTAAACTAGTAGTACTATTACTTAAGTCTCTTGATACTTGAGTAACCCTTGTTTGTGCTCATAAAACTTGACTCATTTTTTTATAGGTGAAGATTCAGAAAATGAGATTTAGATTTGAGGAGAAGATGATGAAGAGTATGGCAAAAGTTCATAGAAAAGCCGAAGAATTGAGAGCAGCGGCCCAATATGAGCACAACATCCAACTTCGAAAGGCGACCTTGCCATCAAAGAAGACAAAGGATCTCCGTGAAAGCATGCATTTTTCGGGCCGTGTTGGCTCTTGTGGTTGCTTCCCATGTAATAGCACTCTCTAGTCTTGATTTATCTATTATGGTTTAAGCTTAGCATTTATTTATACCTTTGAGATGGACATAAACCAACAGTAGTAACATTGCTATTGGAATTTTGAAGTAAATGTTACTAGCTATGCTGTAAAAAGGTTAATGCCAATGAGAATATAAAGCAAAAAAAAAGGGCAAATGGCAAGGGAATGGTGTTACTCCTCTTCTTTTGTTTAGGCTAAAGGAATATATGAGTTTTGGTACAAGATATATAAGTTAAAATACAAGTAAATCCTATATATATGTCAGATTTGTACATGAATGTAATGTTGTACTGCTGTGTCATCTTTCTTATCCTGTACAAATGGTAGTACTGCATAGGAAATTACGTAGTACTAGTAATAAAACAAGTTACCAAGGATATTTGTCCCCTTTTTACCCTTGAGAAGTAAGTACACAAGATAATAATGTATGATATGTGCACAACACAATTTGATCTAGACATAACATAAGCCTACTACCTTTAACTCAATATTATCATATGCTAAATGTCTCTAGTAAAACAGTTTCATCATACTGTGATGTGATCACGCAACCGCGTAATATATTGTTTGGAAACAAACTTAACCGCAAAGATATGTAGTATGTGATTATGATTGAAAATATACTATGGTAGTTTAGAGAGTCATTAGCTGTTTTAATTTTGTTGGGTGTTTTTTGTGATGACAGAATAAATGGTGAAACCCATGGGCTATTGTTAGAGAACAGGCTTCGAACCAGTGGAGCACAGTCTGAGCAGGTGATGCCACAACTTATTACTACAGTAAATACAGGCAAGCTTTTCATAGGCAGTGTAGCACATGGCTTCTCTCTGTTCAAAGCCTGACCATGTATTTATGTGTCTTCTTTTGGGAGATTCTTGCTAATATGTCAAAGGGGTGAGGAAGGGTATCGTAAAATGCCGTTTGTCTGTTAGTTTGTGACAAATCAGCGCCATTTTAGCTTTTACATTTCACATTCACATACCAAAAATACCTCCTCTACCATATCACATGCCGTTCGCATGCCATTTCACACTTTTTGAGCCCCACATCATTTTTTTTTAAATTTTCACACAAACTAAATATTCATTCGTATTATAAAAATACAATCTGAAATAAAAATCTACAATACGAAACTAAAAAAAAAAGTTACGAAAATTAAAAATACATACGAAACTTTAAAAAAATCCAATACTAATTGGGGTAGTTTTGTTGTTGATATTTCCTCATTACTACATTTTTTTGCATTTCGATGAACCTTGCTCGCGGGTCCGTTGGCGTATTGAGAAACTTCAATTCTTCTATTTTCATTATGACCTCGTCTTTCTTCCTCGTTGTCTCATGCTTGAGCGGATTCTCGTTTAAGTCGCAACTCATTTTGTATCATACCCGCAAATTCCGGCGGGTTACTTCCAACGGTGCTCGACGAGCTTCCCGATTTTGTTTTTTTGAGAGACGTTTTGCTTGCCCGGGGAATGGCGTGATGCTCAAGTTACCATACCCCTTCCTCTAAGATGATCTACAATGCTCAATTCACTTTTCATTATTCTAAAATACCAATGATATGAACACCTAAAAGGATAAAATGCATGACTAAAATTATGCGTAATCCATTTATTACTTGACACATGTTTTTGTCTCTTTCTCTTTTCAAACATTTACCCTTGATCTTGCCATATGTACGAATCTTATTATTAGACATACATTTAGCCATGAGAATAAAAAAAAATACTATAGCAAAATCTTTTTTTTCATTGTTGTTCAGAAAGATTTTCCAATAGCTTTTAAGAAAAACTTTTAAAACTTCAACTGTTTGATAATAATACCTCAAGTCTTTGCTACTTACTAGTATTAAAATATTAGTTTTGGTTGTATAAATACTTAAATAGTTTTTTCAAAATCTTTTTACATTGTAGAGGATGTTTGATAATAGCTCATCATTTATAATAGAGTAAATTGCATTTTTGGTCCCTGTGGTTTGGCCAAATTGCAGATTTGGTCCCCAACTTTTCGAAAGTGCACCAATGGTCCCCAAATTCAAGGTTTCGTTGCATTTTTGGTCACTGGGCCCACACTCCGTTAACGCTGCTCCGTTACTCAACCCATGTGCGTTGCACACGAGGGTTTTTTGGTCATTTCAGTAACTAAAAAACAAAATACCCCAAATATACCCGACCCAACCCCACAAAATCTAATATACCCCACCCATAATAAAAAACTAATCCACCTTTTTCTCACTTAACCTAATTTTCTAATCAAAAGCTGATCCTAAATGATCTGAAGAGTTGCAAAATTCGTCCCTTTAGATTCACATTGTAAAATGGTTAGGGGAGTTCAAGTATGGCGATTTCGCCCTGATCACGCAATTACCACATATGATCCGTATATAGTTTATGGTAAGTCAAAGACTGAGTTTGTAAAAACTTTTTTGTTAGTTATTGATTAGCTTAAATTCTGACAATGTTGTTTTCTTTGTTAAACAGCCGATTATCCAAACATCTTTTCAATGAAGGTGCACCATGGTGGTATTTTCACAAGCAGTCCTAATAGGAATTATGTAAATGGCAAGGTACAATTTGTGGATTTCGTTGATAGTGAATGCTTTACGATTGAGGTGGTTAATAACATCGTAACAATGTTAAAATATGATCCACAACAACTTATGTTCTATCACTTTAGAGAACCTAAGAAAAATTTGGATTGGGGACTTAGAGCATTGGGTTGTGATGATGATGTTGTTAGCCTGATTAGTTATGTGTCAAAGCATAAGGTTATAGAAGTTTTCATTGAACACAATGAGACAAGGGTTGAGTCATTTTATAAGCCTTTATTTAGGAAAACAATGGAGATCAAGGAGATAGATGACACTAATGAAATAGTTGATTTGGATGAAGATGATGTTGTGAAGAAACCAGTTCCTAGGTGTAGCAAACAGTTGGCCATTGAGTGGTTAAACTCACATGTTAATGAGCATGAGAATGAGCAGGGTAATGAACTAGGTTTTGATTTGGGTAATGAGCATGAGAATAAGCAGGGTAATGAACTAGGTTTTGATTTGGGTAATGAGCATGAGAAGGAGCAGGGTAATGAACTAGGTTTTGATTTGGGTAATGAGCATGGGGATAGTAGTGAGCATGGGGATAGTAGTGAGCATGAGGAAACTGAGGAAGTTATTGAAGATGAAGAACATGTTGTAGAGGAAACTGAGGAAGTTATTGAAGATGAAGAACATGTTGTAGAGGAAGTAGTGGTCCCTATGGATGGTTTTAGGTTTAATGTTGATTCTGATGAAAGTGGTGTAAATCAAGCTTTGAATGCTAAAGTTAACTTAACAGAGGATGATATTGAGGAATTTGACTTTGATTCTTATGAAAGTGATCTTGGGGATGAACCTGATAATGCTAGGAAATCAGTACTTAGGAAATTGAAGAAACAAGGGAAACAAGCAGCTGAACAAAAAAGGATTGTCAACTACTTCTTTGTTGGGCAGGAGTTTGCAAGTAAGGAAGAAGCTAAGAAGAAGATTCAGGCACATACTGTTGAAACTAGGAGAAATATTAAGTTAAAAAGATGTTATGTCTTTTGAGACTTTGAATATCATGTTTCTGTATGTCTTTACTTTTGGCACTTTTTAGATGTTATGTCTTTTGAGACTTTGAATATCATGTTTCTGTATGACTTTGATGCTAATGGTTGCACTTGGAATGTTATGCCTAATGGCAATTTAGATGTCTTTTATCATTGCAGTTTTGTTTGGCACATTTTGTTTGCACTTTTGCACACATATTGTGAACCACTTTTGTTTGCACTTTTGCTGTATATTGTGAACCACTTTTGTTTGCACTTTTGTGAAGCATCTTTGGAACACATTTAAACCCATTTGTTTCCAGTTCTGCTTGGTTAACACAACATTCCTTCATTGAAAAACACAAACTAATACAAAAGATGCAAATTAACCATTTCATACTTTGGTCAACTCTATCAAGTCCAACTAACAATCTACATAACCAAATACACTAAAAAGATTATCCAGCTGCAAATCAACCATTTCTTCAATCTTGCATTTTCAGCAACCAATGCATTGTTTGCTTGTTGAAGATCATTTCGTCCCCTTAGCAAACCAGGAATAATGTTCACTGCTCGAGCACACATGGGTGGATCAAACCAATCAAAAAACCCACATTCAACCTACAATTAATGATTCATTCAATTAATCACTATACACAAAGATGACAAAAACGATCAAATGCATAACTTACGGGTTTGGGACAACAATAAAAACGACGACCAGGGTTCAATGGAGTCCATGATGTTCGAATTCTTGCACGCAAACCACAGTGACAAAAAACCATTTTTGAGTCACCACCGATTAGGCTTCATGTAAGGGTTAGGGTTTATTTTAAATTTGTGAATTGGGATTGATTTGGGGAAAGTGGGGTAATATTTATATATAAAAGATATAAAAGTGGGTATTTTGTTTTTTAGTTACTGAAATGACCAAAAAACCCTCGTGTGCAACGCACATGGGTTGAGTAACGGAGCAGCGTTAACGGAGTGTGGGCCCAGTGACCAAAAATGCAACGAAACCTTGAATTTGGGGACCATTGGTGCACTTTCGAAAAGTTGGGGACCAAATCTGCAATTTGGCCAAACCACAGGGACCAAAAATGCAATTTACTCTTTATAATAAATGCAATAATTCTTTGTAGATGCTCTAACACCTTTTATCCCCCGGACCAACTTTTACTCCGTTTATTAACAATATAAAAATATATATATTTTTTTATTAGTTTTTGTTCTGTATCAAAAAAATAAAGGGTATTGGAATCACTTTAGAGAGGATATGAATATCCTACGCCAATATATATTGACATGATCAAAATTAGTTACACTTCCGCCTTTTTTACTTTTACTATGAAAAAAAACTAGCAAGTTATATGTTGAGTTGGTTTACAAGGTTTATCATGGTTTCTTTTGTAAAACAAGGATCTACTTCGCATTACCAAACAATCCTGTAAAAAAACTACTAATCTTGAAGTAGACAAGCCAATCTTGTAAAAAGGACTTTATATGATTAAATTTGTGTAATGATGAACTTAAACCACGTTGATTAGTCGACAAAAAGTTCAAAAACTGAAAGTGTTAATTTAAAGAGAGGACAAGTCACAACTAGGCCTGAGCACAGTCCAAAAACTGATTTGACTCAAAATATTTAAGGTTTTAACACAACTAGGTCCAACTAAGCATATCGGCGGATTTTGTGTAAAACCATACCGTATCGAGGACCGAATATGATAAAAAGGGTGGACCGAACGGACCGGACTGAAACACGAACAATCCGTCCGTTCGGTCCGGTCCGGTCCGTGGTCTATTATGCTCGGCTCTAGTAACAAGCGTTACAAGTAATTGGGGTGTTGAGTCCAATTAGAGGTGCACATTTCAGTTTTTTTAAAAACCCGAACCGGTTTAAAAATCGGTTTCGGTTTTAGTCAAATTGCCAAAAAACCGATTTTACGTAAAAACGGTTCGGTTTGAAACCGGTTTTGGAAGAGAAAATGTCTGATTTAGACCAATAACCGGTTTGGTTTAAACCGGTTTTAAACCAGAACTGGTTCGGTTTAAACCGGTTCTCAAACCGGTTGACAACAAATAATGCAAACCGGTTTCTAAACCGGCGGTTCGGTTGTTCCTAAACCGGTTTTTCAAAAACAGGTTTTTTGAGAAAACCGGTTTCAGTTTTTTTTTTTTGGGTTCGGTTCATTTGCATCTCTAAGTCCAATAAGTGATGGCTTTTATTTTAGGTTGAATAGTTGGGCTGCTAAATAGTAAGCCCAAATATATGAGATTTGGGTATCTTGCTTCCCAAGAAGGCTTTTATTTTTTATTTACCAACCAAACACACACACACACACACACACACACACACCGGAGCAGAGCAATCGTGATTCATCAAACAAACAAACAGGTTGATAATTTGTGTTTTTTCTTATGGAACCTAATTATTATGTGGGTTTAGGGTTTATGTCGATTTGGGGTTAATCGATTGAGGGTGTTTATGGTGGATTTGATTTGTGGGTTTTGTTCATTTATATGTTCCTAACATGTTCCCAATCACCAATTGTAACCAGAAACACGATTGAATGATTTTTTGAATTTTAGGGTTTAAGGTCGGTTTGGGGAATTTTGATTGTGCTTATTTGAGTCTAATTAAGTAAATGGGTTTTGTTTAGGATCATTATATGTGCATTTCTTCTAAATTAATTGGATTAATACTGTGATTTGCATGCAATTCGATTTTGACGTGTTCTTGAGTTTTCGAATAGTCATGAACATGTGTGGAAATTGTTGGCATGAGTTATACATGATCTGAATCAGTATTTAGGCTATTAGAAATTATTGTTAATTTCTCATTAGCGGTACAAATTAGTCAGTTGGTTACCAAGGAAAAAAATGATTAAAAAGCATCAACAGTTTAAATCCCATCACTTAAAAAAAAACATATTATTATGCGCGGGTCTCCTACTAATCGTAAAATTAATTGCAGATCTATTAATCCAAGAAGAAGATGTTTCTAACAAGGTAACAAAAACAAGATTATTTTGTTATTTAATTTACCTAAATTTCAAATTAATTATGTTTTGGATGTAGGACTGAGTACGATAGGGGTGTCAACACCTTCTCTCCAGAAGGTCGTTTGTTTCAGGTTGAGTATGCTATTGAGGCCATTAAGGTAACCCTCTTTTTATTTTCTTATTTTTTTATTTTTTATTTTTTTATTTTTTTAAGATTATTATTAGTGGGTAAATATTGAGGAAAAAATGTTTTTTTGATATGACAGTTGGGTTCGACAGCCATCGGGTTGAAGACCAAGGAAGGTGTTGTTCTCGCTGTTGAAAAGCGTATCACTTCCCCACTCTTGGTATACTATAGAATACTTGCCCTTGTCTTGCGGTTAATGTTTGTACCTACCATTATATTATATAATTTGGTTTGCGCCTTTCCTAGGTTACAAAAAATAGGATACAATCAGTCATGCTAGTATATAAGGGCACGTGGGTAGAAACTTTTGTTGGAAATTACATGGAACACTTGAAAGGAATCTTGTTATGTATATTAAATTAAATTAGGGTTCTTAATAGTTTTGTGATAGTTTTAATTTTTTGTATTAGAAGACAATTAGGATTCTCGTGCTTAGGTAAAATGTGGATGTGAATTTGAAGAGAAATGAAATTATACTTAAGATGAATAGGTACATTGGACGTTTTGTTGTCCGACGGTTTAGTGGTGAGGCTTTATACAGTGATGAACTGTGTGTATATGGTTATCAATTGAGATGTCTGTAGATTTATAACGGAATTTTGTTGAGAAATGAAAATAGACTTAAGACTCTTTGATGGTTTGCTTTCTGATAGTTTAGTGGCGAGGCTTGTTAATTGCTGAACTGTTTATATGCTTATCACTTGAAATGTGTGTAGATTCAAAAGACATTCGAATTTTGTTGAGAAACGAAAATAGGCTTTAAGACTAGTAGGTTTAATTGAACGTTTATTGTCTGATGATGTAGTGGCAAAGCTTATTACAGTGATGAACTGTGTGTATATGCTTATCGCTCGACTTCTATTTCGATATTGCGTTTATGGTTCACTGGCTTCATTGTGATTACAAATACCACTATTTGCACTTTTTAAAACAAGAGCTGCATTTTTTTTTTCTACAGCTGTTTAGCTTAAGAAAATGTAAAGCTCTATCGATTATTGATTATGTTTGGTAGTTCTCGGAATTTGGAATATTAACCGAGAGAATAGCTAGCTGAACTTTAGGAATGACATATATATGTTCTTCAGTCGTTGCAAGCTTTTGTTACTAACAACTATGGTGACTCGAATCCCCTTGGTGAAAGGCTGAAATAGGGTCCTTACTGTAAGTATCATTTCGTCATTTATTTTGCCTTAATTTTTTTAACTTTTATAAGTTAACTTCAAAAACAGAACAACTACGTAAATTAGTTTAAGGTTCATAATATACATAACTGTGCCGGCTATAGATGCTTATGAGTGTAGTAGATACTAGATACTAATATCTACTAATATCTACTTCTGACTTATTCATTCATACCTATGCAAGATATTGTTGTTTTTGTAATTATGCATAGTAATGTTAGGCATTTGGCTACTTTTACCGCAAGGCTCTACTTAAGCCCTAGTGCGCACATGTGTGTAGCTGTAATTTGCATTTGTGATATCTGGTGTCCATTAATCACTTGAAAACACTGAAATGAATGTTTAGGCTTAAGATGATTTTATTGTTATTTCATGTGAACCAGACTAGTATGCTGTCTACAGACTTTTTAGTCAATTGGTTTTGCATTAGAAGAAAATCAGGCGTTTAGTTGTTTGGTAAAACCTTAAAAGCTAAATGGCAGGTTATGTGAAAGAGTGAGACCAGTTAGATTTAAAACATACCAAAAATGTTAAGACTCAATACTCGTAACTGCATACATTCACAGTTTATTGTCCTACAGTTTAGTGTAAACCGGTAAATTGTGTTTTAGGATGTACATTATTACGAGTATTACTTAAGGCTATATTACTATCAGTGCATACATTACATTTGTACTTCACTAGACTCTTATAATACTTGTGTTGGAGAGTTACTCTCGTTCTACTACTGCCTCTATTGGTCACTAACTTTGTCATGATTTCCAATAATGCAATTTGCATTTTCTGAAAACAAGAGGTACTAGTTTAGCTGCAGGGCAATCCACTTTCGACCTTTTCAGGATTTAGTATATTATATGAGTCCGTGAGTTGAATATCTGCAGTAAAGTTAATGCGCAACCAATCATCTTAATGAATACCGGATTCTCTTTTGGTGCATTACTTTGTGTTCTTACTCAATGTCGTATACACTCAAACTAGAAGTTGTGACTTGTACGATCAATTGCTTCTGATTCTCAACAATTGCATGATTTGTGTTAAACAATGTTCTTCACCCATAATGTTGCGTTAGTACTTGGAAGTTTGAGATCTTACACAGCAGCAGAAATAGTAGCTAGCTAAATTAGGGGAATGACGTGTATGTGTAATTCCCTCATAACAATGTTCTTCACCCATAATATTGTGAATGGCACGTTAAGACGCTAGTGTCTTTTTTAGGTTTACAGCAAGCTCATTCTAAAACTTTTAACAGGATATAGTTTCAGAGTTGTTGAGTGTTTCTACAGAATTCATGGTGTCATGAATGGGTATTACCATTGCGTAGAAACTAAACATGATAAATGTAGGTTTATGGGCCAACGTTGCAAATTTTCTTTCAGACATGTGTAATAAATTACAAAGTCTACTGAGTTTGTGAAGTTCATGCTCAAATCTGTTTGCAAGTTTTGAAATAAGTCGTGTGAATTTTACAACTGTGGTGTCTGCATAAACTTAAACTCAAATTTATGATGTAGAGTAGATATATAGTCTTTATGATACTCATGAAATGTCAGAAATATTGATGCCTGGTCTGGTTGTACTGCCTTTTTTTTTCTTGCTCCAATAATTTTAAAGTTACACTTATACTCCGGTGCTGCAGGAGCCTAGTAGTGTGGAGAAGATTATGGAAATTGACGAGCACATTGGCTGTGCCATGAGTGGATTAATTGCAGATGCACGTACACTCGTTGAGCATGCACGAGTTGAGACTCAGGTGACTTGAGCATCCGTTGCTATCTTATTACTCGTAACGAGTTTCACATTGATATTTATTATTCTTTTTCTTGTTACAGAATCATAGGTTTTCCTATGGTGAACCGATGACTGTCGAGTCCACCACCCAAGCACTGTGCGATCTGGCACTGCGATTTGGTGAGGGAGAGGAAGAATCCATGGTTAGCACTTTAACTTTTTAGCATAGTTGTCAATAGCGAATAGCGATAAATAGCGACGAGCCACCTATATGCTACGTAGCGAATAGCGATAAATAGCGACCGCTATTTGTGTTTAGCGATAAAATAGTAGCAAAATAAAGATATGTTTTACCATTCAACACATAAACATTTGTAAACATTCAAAACACCAAAATAGCTAAATTAGTCTATTAGTAATCATCTAAATCATCAAATGTCGGCTCCAACTCATCATCATCATCGTCATCATCATCACCAAGGCCATCCACAGTCGGCTCAAAATGTTTATAAGCCCCAACATCATTTTCTTCAGCATCCAAATCACCCACATCTTCATCTTCATCTACTAAGCATCTTCTTTTAGGCCTTGATCGAGATGTGGAGGCCTTGCCACCCCTTTTACGCCCACTGTTACTCCCACTTTTACTTCCACTCGGCCTCCTACTTGCCCTTGTCTCATAAGCTGCCTCACCCGCCCCGGTAGCCTCCAAAACATGACCCCATCTCAAATCTTCACCCTCAAACACCGGGGCATTTGCTTCATCTTCATCATCGTCCCCGTCCTCATCCACATATTCAACCTCATATTCATCCTCAACCATCATTAACCACTCATTCGGATCTAGTACATGTGCATCATCTAAGATAATCGGGTCAATGGTATCACGCATATCATATCTTCTTCTAAGAGCCCGATTGTACTTGATGTACACAAGATCACTAGTCCTTTTCTGCTCCAATCGGCTTCTTTTTTTGGAATGAATATGTTCAAATACACTCCAATTGCGTTCGCACCCGGACGAGCTACAAGTCAAACTAAGCACCTTGACTGCAAACTTTTTTAGTGCTGGTGTTGATGCTCCATATTGCATCCACCACTCCGCTGGTGCAAGTTTATCTCTCATTTTCTTAGCAATTAAGCTTCCAAAAATCCCATTAGCTTGTCGATAAACCGGGAGCTCGGTATGAATCTGCATTTGCTCTTCCATGGTCAACGAAAACTTCTTAATGCAAGCATGTAAACCACTAATCACCTCAGCACAATTCTCCACCACCTCTGAATTCTTATAGTACAAACTCGGATTCAAGTAATACCCCGCTGCGTGGAGAGGTCGATGTAACTGACAATTCCACCTTTGATCAATAATTTTGAATACTTCTTTATACTTCTGGATTTTGTATTTAAAAGAGGCAGCAATAGTCTCTTTTGCCCTATCCATAGCCTCATAAATATATCCCATTGGAGGCCTTTTCTCCCCATCAACCAAACGAAGCACTTCTAACAGCGGTTCACCAACGTTCACAGCAAACTTAACATTATTCCAAAAGCTAGGCAACAATATAGTGTTTGCTGTTTGCCTACCACCTACCTCCCTTGCAAACTTGCTTTTGTTCCAATTATCAGAAGTGAACAGCTTTTTTAAGTGTTTCTTATTCGCTTTAAAACTTTCAAGAGTTATAAAAGCTGTAGCAAATCGGGTCTTTGCGGGCCTAACCATGTCTTTTTGCCCGGTGAACTCTCTCATCATGTTAAGTAGCAATGTGCGGTTGTATATGTATGTGTTCACTGCAATAGCCCTTTCAAGAGTTTTCTTTGAATGTGTCAATTTAAAGATGTCTTCCAACATCAAATCAATACAATGAGCGGCGCATGGAGTCCAATATATGTGCGGATACTTCGCTTCCACAAGTTCACCAGCCTTAACATTGTTGCTTGCACTATCCGTCACAATTTGAATCACATGATCCGGGCCAACTTTCTGGATATAGTGGTCAAACAATTCAAACAGCTTCTCACCTGTGTGAGAATAGCTAGAGGCATCAACCGAATCAATGAACATACTCCCTCGAGGAGTGTTCACTAGAAAGTTGACTAACGCCCTTCCTTTCCGATCTCTCCATCCATCAGCCATCAACGAACACCCGTAGATTGACTTTTCTGCTACATTATCTTGCATGAGCTTTTTGGTATGCTCCAACTCTAGCTTCAACATAGGCACCCGAACCTCATGATAAGTAGGAGGTTTTATACCGGGACCATGTCGAGCAACCGCTTCAAGTGCTGGCCCAAAACTATCATACTTCACTGCATTAAACGATACACCCGCATCATACATCCATCGACAAAACTTTTGCACATATTCCAATCTCAGCTTCTTTTGGACTTGGGCATGTTCTTTACTTCCAACTAAGTGCCCGCCTTTTTTCCCCGACGTGGTCGATGGCTTGAACATCGCATCTAACGGGCCTTTCGGTTTTTTATTAGCCATTGAAGATGTGGTTGACATGGGCCTCTTTCCCTTTGATTGAGTAATTTCTTCTTCATCTTCATCTTCTTCTAAATCAACTACATCATCATCAAAATGTGGTCTTCTGTTCAGCAATTCTTTTGCTTGCTTTTTCTTTTCAAACTCTTCTTTGAATAAAGTCTTCACTTGGGGGGGAACTCTTGTACATTTCGCAACATCCGCTGAATCACCAGCAAGATGATGTTTTTGTCTTGTAATCCCCCCTGTGGAAACAAAGGAACAGAAATTGCACTTCACATGATTTTTAGTCCCCTCTATCAAACTTGCGTAGGACCACCCTATGTCTTCTTTTCTACCCATTCTGTTTACCAACACAGTTCACAAACACAAAGATAATTAGAAAATTATGTGATAATGCAAAGTTGGAATTAGATGATTCAAAGTTGGAATTGGAATATTAGAAGATGGGGAAGTAATTACCTGAGAGTTTGCGAGCACCGAAGGTGACGGCGGCGGCCTGCCGGAGGTGACGGCGGCGGCCTGCCGGAGGTGACGACCGGCGGTGATGAAGATTGAAGATGTGATGACGCCGATCGCTACTCGTACTCGTGAAAACGTGTGAAAGTGATACAATAAACCCTAATTTTGCTTTTATACTTAATAGAAAGAAAAAAAAAAAAAAAATCGATATTGTCGCTATTTGGTTGCTAAATGATAATAGCGGCAGATGACCGCTACGCTACGTAGCGCGCGATAGCGACCGCTATCGTCGCTATTGACAACTATGCTTTTTAGTATTTAACACACTTCCGAACAAGTTGCTCTGAATTATTACTATCTATGTTTCAGCTTAGTATCATTTGTACACAAGTCTGATTAGAATGATTAGGTTTTGGTTATCTTCAATAATGTCTTCCCTTTGCATGTATCTGCATTATATTTAGATGCTATAGGCCAAAAAGAGCGAGGTTGCTTGTTAGGCAACTTAGTGGGGGCGTGAAAGGCATTTTTGGTTCTAGTAGGGGTAACTGTTGATTGTTGTGGTATTACCAACATTTGTGGTATGTGTAGCTGTCGTAATTTATGGTTGTAGGGTGCCTTTGTGTGCAAGTTGGGATAGCTGATGTGGTTCAAATGTTATTCACCTTGACTGTGTGATGGTCACCGACTAATATCTGAATATTTCAATCTTTTTGCAGTCTCGGCCTTTTGGAGTGTCTCTTCTTATTGCAGGCCATGATGAAAATGGTCCCAGTCTGTAAGTACCAACTATTCTTTTTGGGTTATATCATTATATACCATTTATATGATTTGGATCTGCGCCTCTGCATATAAAGTAAAACAAACATTTAATTAACAATAAAACTAGAGAAGTGTTCTCAGTTCTGTACCTTGTGCTCTCTGTGCCTTATTTGCATACAAGGTACATGAGTTCCTAAGTGTACGAAGAAATCTGTATACACACATGCGCGCACGCACACATTAGGTGAAGTGATGGTGAACCATGATGAGGTAGCTTGTTAACAAATATTGGATATTTGCAACAAAGATTGTTGGTTTCTACAATAGTCACAACTTTTATGAATCCATGTTTCATTTTAGGTATTGAACTATTGATGAAAAACCTAAATCATAAATGCTATGGGCTTCTTTGTAGTTTGAATGATTGGTGGTCATAAGGTGTTATTAATGGTGAAAGTTCTCAATGTATATAACTTTTGCTTTCACTAAGAAGTGCATAATTATGGTAGTATCAGGAATTGTTTTATTCTGCTCATATGAATAAGCATATTAGGTTTGTCAGGGTACGTACTTAGTAGACTGTTATCTGCAGATACTATACGGATCCATCAGGCACATTTTGGCAATGCAATGGAAAAGCTATAGGCTCAGGCTCTGAAGGTGCTGACAGCTCTCTCCAGGAGCAGTATAACAAGGTGATGATAGTGTTCATTTTCTTTTAGCATCCTTAGTGTACTTGACGTAATGCTTGTTTGCTGATGGTGATTGCTTTTATATGGATATTTGCAGGACTTGACACTAAAAGAAGCTGAAACAATTGCTCTTTCCATCTTGAAGCAAGTCATGGAAGAAAAGGTCAGTACTTTGTGATCTCTGTTTTGCAAAAGCTGTGTATTTTTGGTGCAGCCACTTGATGCAGATTGTTGTTATTTGTGATGCATTGTTTATCTAGCCTTGTGCTAGTTCCAGTCTTGTTAAGAGCATCATATATATATATTTTTTTCTACCATGTTTTATGATGTGTGCTAATTTTATTCTAACTTGCTTAGAACCATCTTCTCCTGGTGCTTTGTTAGCAACTAAATCTTACCAAACACTTATCTTTGCTTCAGGTGACTCCCAATAATGTGGATATCGCTAAGGTTGCTCCTACTTATCACCTGTACACCCCAGCTGAGGTTGAAGCTGTTATCGGTCGCCTATAAACTTTGTGTCTTAGTGACAAGTTGTAGACACTTCATTTGGTTTCCTTCAACATGTATTCTGTACTAAATTGCTGAGATTTATCCTTATTTTCATTAAGTATGGCATTTGAACACATGGCAATTTTTATGTTTTTGATGAAATCGTGGAGATGTAGAACTTGTTTTTTAAAACTCTCAAGAATGATTTAACAAACCAGTTTCTTCATTGCAATGTGTGATGATTCTTTTATGATTAGACTTGGATTTGTAACCGAGCATAAAATTGTGAAATGACGCATGCATGTCTGTGTTACCCCTTTTCATGCCTCCCTGGTTTTCTGATACCAATGGAAGGCAGCAGTGAAGTATCAGCAGTTCCTTGGTTTCGAAAAGGATCATAATGTGTCCAGGGTTAGTCTAGGAGAGTCTCTTAATGACTTCTTTCTTCTTTTCATTGGATATTTCGGCAAGAAAAGGATACCGTATCTACATTGGCGAGCTTTAAACGGGTTTTGCCAATTAGAATTGTTCATGTAAAATAGTAAAAGATGGATTTCTGGGTATCTTTTTAATCCTCTTAGAAATGTGGATCATACTACCAGAGTCTGCGTATGTATGGAAATATCAGTATCTTTTCATTTGACGGTTTTAGAGTAGAATTTATTCAAGGATGAAAGAAAGGCCCAAAAATTTTCGATTCGTTTATATTTAGAGGTAGCCTAGGTGACACACTGCCTCTCATCAAGTAACAAGATTTACTTATACGCTAACATGACTAGTATTTAGAGTTTGTTCTGAAGTAGTCAGTTTTATCCAAAATTGTGGCGAAAACACCATCTGATCATGATTTTCGTCCATGAAGTTGTGAAATTGGTGAAGACACATTCTAATCACGATATTCGTCCATGAACTTCTTGTGGAAATCTGTCAACAGTGAAATTATGGCTGGAATTTTTTCCTCTTGGGGCAATATTGTACACCTAAAATGCCACGTTCTTGGGACCTGTCATATATATAAATTATAAATAAAAAACAACTCACTGAAGTCTAGTAAAACCGAATTGAGATCACAATTTTAGTAATTCTTACCTGACCAAAACCGCTGCCAGAAACCACGACAACACCAGTATCTTTAATGAGGCGGATGGCATAGTATGCATCTGCTGCTTTTTTAGCTTCCTCTGCTGCTTTTATTGCTTTCTTTGGCAGTTGAATGCGCGGAAAGAGGTACATAGCGCCCTCTGCTTTGTTGCAACTAACACCCTCTAAGCTGTTAAAAGCATCTTCCAACGTCTATCGTTGCATATAAAGAGTTAAAACTAATATATCAGATATATAATTAGATTCAATCTGCAACAAGCCTCAACTATTTCAGAATCCAAATTTCTTAAATTGAACTGACCTTAGCACGTCTTGCCAATGATTTCAGGATTCCATCTCGCTCAGAAAAATAAGAATCATAGGATTCATCTCCCACCTGTATGTATTCATGAGTCACCATGCGATATATATCCACTATATATTAAGCATTAACACATGTCGGACATTCATGGCGTACTAATGTGTGTGTGTGTGTGGATATGTATTTTTTTTGTGTTGTATATACATAGAAGGAGCTAAGTAAACCTTTGGAGGGCTCATGACAAGGCTTGCAAGAATTTGACCCGAAATATTTGAACAAAGATTCACAGATGCCATCTTGTAAAATTGATCCCTAACCTCGGGACTAAAACCAGTTACCTCCATGTAACCACCTCTTTTCCCACACTCACCGTGATATCCTGTGAAACAGCAAAAGGTTACAAGGTTTTTTTTAACCTTTAGTTGAACAACTTACCTTTGTGTTATTTCATTTAGACATGTAGCAAACGGATGTACCTTTAGAGACCGATTGAAAAGAAACCAAAGGGATATCCTTGTCACCATATCCCATAGAATGACATATCTTCTTGAATGAGTTAAATTTCTTGTCAGGTGCATATACGTTCTCTTGGTATACCTGCAAAAGAGCGTTTATTGCATTTATGTTATCTCACTCAGTATCAACAAAATTCATATTTGTTAACTATTCTTTACCTCGTCAGCTAAAAGAACCAAACCTTCTTTTTTGCAGAAGTCCACAATTTGTCGTTGGTTTTCCTCAGCAAGAACCCATATAGTATCAGCAAGAGTTGATGGTAATTGATTAAAACCAGAAATGTACACGTAGTTGCGTATATATTTTACCTGCCCTGTCGGGTTTCCTGGATTGATAACAACCAATGCCCTAACAGTAATACCCTTTTGTCTCGCAGTTTCCAACTGCTTATTGAGTTCATATATCTCAAGTCCCCACCCTGTTGCTTCATCAAGATAATAACGGACCTGAAAAAAATCAGAAGTGTTATTATTTGTAGAATTTAGTTTCAGGTAAAAAACAATCATACGTACAAGAGTGCCACCATGAAGGGCGATGGAAGCAGAGTAAAGAGGGTACTGAGGGATGGGACATAATATTCCATCATTCTCTGATCTTATTAATAACTGCATCATCATATGGACCTATCAAGGTAATCATAAATTAGTCAATTAGACATGCACGTATATTTTTAAAAAACATTTTCTGCAAAACAATAAGAGCAAGAGAATTTACCCCTGGACTTGCACCGTCTGTCAAGAAAAGATCGTTTGGATCAGCAGGAAAACCATCGCGTGCTTCAATACCAGCAGCAATAGTATCACGTAATCCCTTGATACCCTGATATGTTATCAGAAAAAGGTAAAATAGTGACGCCTTGACTAAATCTATCCCGTGTGTAAGGAAAACATTCAAGTTACAAGACCTGCAGATGAATTACCTGACTGTGACTATACGCACCAGTAGCTCTTCCAGGCATTTGGTCCAATATCGTCAATGCTCGCTTTATTGAATCGGCACTGTAACAAATCAGTAGCAAATTATAGTAAGGTGTTGATCTAGGCGGAAGCAATGGTAAATTCATCTGATTATGATAAATCTGTACCTAAACAAACTACATGTTTCCTTCTTGTCCAATAAGCAAGGATGGTCACATAATGCAAGCACCTGTCATAGTACATACATATGATCAGTAGTGCCACATGAAAATAATTCACAGTGAAGGAGCGGCATGCCAACCTCTCGGAAGAAAGTTATCGGCTTTTGACCAAGAGATTGTGGATTTCCAATATTACAGTATAGTATCTGCATTATTGAGAGGAAAGTCCATCAGCAGTGAATATTCTGTTAGTTTTTCAACGTAACTACAAAAGCATCATCGGTTGAGTAAGAGATACCTCCTCAAAAGGAAGGGAACCGGGATTTGCTTGCAAGTCTTGCTGTAATTTCTGTGACAGAAAAGTAACAAGAATGAAGCATAAGAAAACAACACTCTCTGGAGCACTACATAGCTCTCAAGGCAAATTGTATAGCCACTTTTACATGTTGACATGTTAAGGTAATTCGGCTGTTTAGCCAACACAGTATGTGGTTTTATCTACCTGAGCCACTGAGACAATTTCACCACGGACAGCATATTCACATTTTAAGACCTGTCATATAAGAGGTAAATTATTAGCTCAAAAGTGCAACCATATCTATGTAAAATGTATAAATTTATTGAAAATATACTATATATATAGTTAATGAAAGATCCTATCCTAGGATGATGGTTCCTTGTTATAACAATGTGGTTCATGGAGAGAACACGTACATTGTATACTAGTTTCCTATGCATGTGATGAATAAGGAATTGTAGACGTAAATCCTAAATCATCTTTTTTAAAATCGTAAGAAATTGTCCATGATACAAAAGACTGAAAAGTTAAAAGTTACAAAGACGTTATTGGATTGAGAGGAAAAATAACCTTCGGATTGAGGGATTCAATAGTAACAGGTGATGCTGGTCTTTTTGAAGCCATGACTGAGTGAAAACGAATGGGCAGTAATGAGTGTAACCGAGGAAGATGTGATAGATTATTAAAGTAATGATGATATGAAGAAGAAGAAGATGAAATGGTGGTTCTTGTGTGATAATATTGATTAATTAGTTTCACAATGGAAGCGGTGTTGTTGTTGATGTTGATCAACCGTCTTTCTACTAGTTTCCGCATCTGGAAAGCCTTCGATCACCTCAATGACATGTGCAAACCTATTCTCCTACATTGGCTTGCTATAGTTAAAAAGACAATAACTGTAATACAAGGATAACATAAAGGGTATGAAATTACCAAATGTGTGTGGTTAGGCTTGGACGCTTGGTCATGAGTTTGATTCCGTTATATATGCCCTTTCACAATTTATCCATTACATATAATCATATGTACTAATGATTATAAAGAAAAAAAAATATGACATTGAAAGAAATTATCGATCTTGTACACAATTAGAATTTTTGGTATGAACATGTATCAAGTTGAATCAAATGTAACATCTGTTTGAGGTAACCACTTTGAGCCGTCAATAAAAGACCTCACATTGAATTTAGCTGCTTGAGCACTTGTTAACCTTGGCTTATAACCTGCCCAGTTAACCCTTTGATCAACCGCCGATCCTGGGCCTGTGTTCTGGTACTCGGCATAGAAGATAGACGAAGGTGGTTCCACACCTCGATCCCACTCAGCCCATCCCAACGGATGCAGAAACCCTCCAATACTCGACTGCATGATTACAGTTGTCGAGAAATTCTTCCAAGGCCTCCCAAGGTACGTTGGAGCTGTCAGATTATCCAAAGGGGTTATGTCACATTTCTGTATAGATATACCCGTGTTCTCATTTATATCTTTCTTTCCTTGTGCTGTGATTGTTACGAATTGGTTGGGTAATGGTTGACGTGGCATTATATTGCAGTTCTGCAACACCACTGCTGAGTTACCAAAGATGAAATCCACTGTCCCGGTAATGTTACAATCCCGGTAAAACTGGCGTTTGCTATGAGGATAAAGAGTGTCTTGGAACGCATCAAATGAACATCTGTAGAACACGGAAAAATCTGAACTTGACCTCAAAGCTACAGCCTGTTCTTTGATTCCACCCGCCGTGTTCCTGAACCCCATATCCATTGCTATGAACCCTTTTCCCGATACACCTATTATATCATATAACAGTGTAATTGTTAGAAAAATAAGTTAAAGTGAGACGCAAATTGCTTATTTGTTTTGAACAAGCAACTTAGAATTGGTCACAAATAGTTTCTCAGCTTAATTAATAATACTGTTTTGACTGTTTTGAAGGAAGAAAAGATCATATACCAAAGGTGGAAGTGTTGAAAGTAGCGACGCCGTCGATCTTATTTAAGCTGGCCGAAACAACTGTTTTATTCATGCCATCACCATAAACCATGACGTTCCAAAACGATTTGTCCAAAACAACATTTTCGAAATACTCTCCTTCCTTAATGTATATAACTGATGCGCGTGATGTGTCGTTGCGGTTTAGCAGTTTTAATGCCTATTCAAGTTTTAAATTTATATTTAGCCGACTTATCAATAACACACACACTTAACGAGCAGTGTACCCGGTCAGTATGAAGATAATGGTAAGTAGAGTGTCGATCACTAAGAGTGGAACGTATAATCTCGTTAATCTAATCAGTATTTTAATATCCTAACGCAAGGGGGTTTCAGCCTGAGAGACTGGCACAGTTTTGTTTGCAATTAAATAATAAAATAAACAAATAGGCACGAATCAGCAAGTAGCACACACGTACACAGATAGATACTTGAGACAATAAGAGGGCTGTCCTTATGATTAAGTAGATTGTCACTTGTTTTATTGATAGCTTTATATGAAGTGTATGTAATTAACCCTTTCTCGTTGGTCCTATTCTCATCGGCGAGTAAACCCTTAATGATTACTTATGTCTAAAAGTTATTCCTAAGTGATCAATTTAGAAACAACCGTGGGAGCCACACCTTGTCCCGCAGTCGGGTGCCCGCAAGCCACTAATAAACACAGAGGTTATCAATGCACTAATAAGTAGTAACCAAAGACATCAACATATAAACTTTAATTGATGGGAAAGCAAGTATTAAAGGGAGTGCAATCTTTCCGTTGTCACATTACACAAGCCACCAATCCTGATGAATTAAAGTTTGCTAAAACAATAAAACAAAACTACTTAATGAATTAAATACATGCAGCACCTTCTTACAGCTCTTGTATCTTCGATTTGGGTGTGTCTTGTGCTGCCTCTTGACTGAATTCGTCCTTCTCTTCTGTTCGGTCTTTAGGTTTTAGGGTTTCCGAATCTTTTGTCACTCTTCAATGTGTCTGGTCTACGGGGTATTTATAGTTTGTGTCTGAGGGAAGATGCGGCGCATCTACTTAAGTAGATGCGGCGCATGTACTTAACTTCGCGTGGGGTCCAAGATTATAATATTCAGGAATATTCGTACACCGCCAGAAGATGCGGCGTAACTCCATGATTAGATGCGGCGCATGTCCTCTTGTATCTTGGATCGTATCTGGTGATATCTTGATAGAGATGCGGCGCATGTTGATAGTGAGATGCGGCGCATCTGGAGCAGAATTGACTTGATCTTGTCCATGTCAGTAGACTTCCACTTTATGTACGTTTTGCTCCATTATTAGTCCAAAATCGCCAAGTTTCACCAAATGCTTGTTTTTACCTGAGAATTACAAAAGTAAACAATTAAGTATCAATCCTCATACATAATATAGTAAAACAAGTCAAATTAATAGGATAAATGATAGTAATAAAATGTACTTATTTGAGTTCATCAAATATCCCCCCACTTGAACTTTACTTGTCCCCAAGTAAACCTTAGATTAAAACTTATGAAAATGTATCCTAAAAGAAGTTAGGATTTATTTTTATATTTAAGCATGTATTCGTTTATTTCGTAATCACACAACTAAACACTTAACGAATTAGAAGTAAAATAAAATAAGTCGATAAAAGCAAATCTAATCGTTTAACTGTCCAGTCGCGACGAATATTCTATCATAAGCTTGGCAAGTATACACATCTCCACCACTAAAGCTAAGGAATAACAAGTCTAAAGCGGTAAAAAGGGTTTTTAGGTTTAAGGGTTAATTATTCTTATTTACACTATCGATCTCAAATTCCAGAAAAGGCGACAAAATCACAAATACATGATCGAATCCACGAACACGATACTTGCAATTGCTCAAATCCTTAACTCGAATAGGCTAAAGATAGGTCCAAACTTTACCAATAATAATATATCAAAAAGGGCGACAAAATCATAAATACATAGCCGAATCCACGACTACGATACTTAAGATTGCTCAAATCCCTAATCTCAATAAATCAAAGGTTTGGTTGGATAAAGAACAATACAGGGTATGGATAACATTTAGGATATAAATTGGTGTAAAAATAAAAATAAACAAAACAAATAAATTAAAATCCTAAGTGTGGTTAATCACTATCCCAACCATCCCATGAATAAGACTCATATCATTGAATAACTCACGCTTTAACACTTGAAACACACGCTTTAGGTAGACACGAATTATACTCAACAAAACCTTAATCAAAGAATAATCCTTAATTGGCATTCCATAACTGCCAATTCCCATTCAATCCATAGATATAGTACAACAAATAGTGGTGATATCGACCACTTACATAACTCTACATCGTTGGTTATAACAAACTTCCAACACTTTTTTCTTTCTTTTTCTTTTCTCATTTTTTCGATTTTTTTTTTTTTTTTTTTTTTTTTTTTTTTTTTTTTTTTTTTTTTTTTTTTTTTTTTTTTTTTTAACTTGAAACATAAACATAGATGTGTAAAATTTCACCACATCACTATAACTTTCTTTCCGGATAATTTTTTTTTTTTTCATTCTTTTCATAACTTCAGAAATAATGGTAAATAGTGAAAGTAGTAAACACACGAAAAATAAACTCTAAAATATACAATATTTACTTTCACTCCAATTGCATTGTGCAATTTCCCGACCTAACCATATATAATGAATTACGCACGCGAACACAGGTAATGTAAGGAAACACACTCTGCCTATAGCAATTAACCAACCACGGATTCTAATCTACAGGGTAGGCTAAGGTTTAAGGTGTAACGAAACATTTTAAACATAGGTGTAAGAAACGAAAGGAATGGCTCTGAATGTTTTTCTAGGGGTATCTTACTCTAAAAGTGAGAGTAACAAAAGGTTTTATACGGGGGTTAACTAACCAGTGTAGCTAGTTAATAACACATAACATATAAAGGCTTTTTGGGTGTAATCCTAGAATTTTACCAAGTTAGACAAGTCATTCCAATTAAATAAATAATACTCATTATGGTGGTCTCGAATAGTATACAAGCCAAGTTCTAAAGTTTACAAGTCACCGGCACACTCATAGATTTGTGAATTTTGGAAAATCACAATTTTTGAAAATAATGTCATGTGTGCAGTTATGCAACTTAGATCTTAAACAAAAACATGCTAAAAAATTTTTAAGTTTGATATATTAAGCACATTTTAAGCATAATTTTTGAAAAAGTTTAGGACAAGTAATTGTTAAGTGTTCTAATTATCCTATCCCCCCCACTTAAGTTAAACAACGTCCTCGTTGTTTGTATAAAAGGTTAAAAACTGGAAAATAAAAAGAATTAGAACAGAAAAACTCCCCTGAGATTTGCTCGGTATGATCCTCCATTAGTATATGAGCAAAAATCAACTTCTTGTGGATTAGAACGTTAAAGCTTCATACTTGATGTATCCACAGGAAATCCAGGAAACTATAATACCACCAACACTTTAAAACACACCTAATATAAGAAAGGTTCAACTTGCATAATACATTAGTAGTTAGATAAAAATAAAACTTAAAAATGAAAACTGAAAATCATCAGGTCAGTCGATGCGCCGTATCCTATTGAAGAAGATACGCCGTATCGAGCCTGGAATAAATACGGATCAGAATAAAGATGCGCCGCATCCTTAACCAGGGATGCGCCGCATTAAAATAACTGATAAAAAGTTTTAAAGTCGAAAATAAAAATGCAGAAAAATAAAATAAGATATGACCATTGCAGAGGATGCGTCGCATCTCAGGACTGAGATGCGCCGTATCTTCGTGCGGCCTGGACTGACTCGACACAGAAAACAGAATAATAAAAGATAAATCCGGGTTGTCTCCCGGCAAGCACTTGTCTTTATTCCAGAGTCTTCAAGTTAGACTCACGTTCAGCACTTTAGTATCGATCATTGAAGGAGTCGGAAACATCACGCTCCTTCATCCCCAATTTAGTAATATTGAACACTCCTTGCTCGTCCTTAATTTCCACGCCGTTTTTCTTTAATATCTGTATAAACAAAGTCCTGTCCCTTTCGGGCAGAGATGACAAAATGATAGACGGGAAATTCTTATTATCATACAGGCACAAATAAGCAAGGTGGGGTGGTAGTTCAATAAACACATCATGATTCAAATTCGTTTTCTCAACTATTCTCCTACGTTTATTAATTACTACACAATCATACCACTCATCATCACCTCCAACAACAACCATCTCCATACGACGCTGTAAGCTCGCAGCTGCATGTCCACCACCTATCAATCCCACATCGTCAAAATTCAGAACCTGGACTCTGAATATTTTCTTGAAGTAAACTGAGTCAAGCCTATGCAAATAATCCTCTAGAGTGCCATCAGCAAGTCCCATGTTCTCGAATCGTAACCATTGGTGCCTTTGTGCGATATCTGGTAGTGTCATCTGAAATAAACATTCAAAGTCAGTAAACAGTCTGTAAGTCAGGTAAATGCGGCGCATTGATTAAATCAATGCGGCGTATCTGTATAAAGTATAAGAGATGCGGTGCAAGATAACAGATACGGCGTATTGAGATGCGTCGTATCTAGATTGATCAATACGGCGTATCTAAGATTTTAGCAATTTTGAAATAGGTCGTTACGCCGCATTAATCAACCTAGATGCGCCGCATCTAAAAGCATATCAGTATAAAGTAAAGGGTTAGGCACGTTTTTCAAGAATCCGTATCCGTGACGTAAACTTCCACTAAATATCACAGTATAATATTCTCCTTATACCAGTTCAAATATCTCAATCAACCACAGCTAATTTACCTTCCCGCTAAATATTCAAAATCAAACCCAAAACCTAAATTTTCGGTCGATTCAATTAGTGCCAAATTCGTTGTCCAAATCTAAAATTAACTTAGGGGAAATAATTAATTCCAAGTTCTAATCATATCCCTATATCGTTTAAGCGCGAATCGATTCAATCTTATAAACCCTAATTTTCGTATTAATCAAAAATTAAATCGAAATGTAACAATTACCTTAGTATTTGTGATTAGGAGAATGTTTTAATGCTCGGATTAAAGGCGGATTGAAGAAAGATGATCGGATTTTGAGTATAATTTTAGTGCGTGTTCTTAACTGTGTGTATTTATGCGGCGTATTCCCGTCGTATTTATAAGGCGACACGATACGCCGTATCAGAAAATTGGGATGCGCCGTATCTAGTTAATTCCGTTGACTAGTCAATAAGTCCTAGTTGGTCAGGGATACGGCGCTTCGGATATTTAGATCCGCCGTATCTCTATGTTAGTTAACGAAATTTAAATGAAGAACGTACCTTGGCCTCCGCAACACAGTTCCTTATACATCAAATTTGGGTAAAAACGGCACACCATATAGATGAATTCAAAATAAGAGTAATAGGCATAAACGTTTCATTAGTAATCGTAATCTTATTGTTTAGTGGATAAGGATTTATTCCGAGGTTAGGAACAAATATCGTTTTTGAGCATACAAAATTAAGATTACGAATTGAATCAGACGTATAATAAGGATAATAAAACTGAGATCATAGTGTAGAGAACTTTCCTTTGGGCAGTTGAATTATCGTAGAGTTTACCTGGGATTCTACTTCAAGAATTAAAGAAGTTCAATGTTACCAGTACTGAGTTTTCCTCTACTCGTTCCGTCTTATGTTCGGTCACTTCAGCTAGCGTCTCTTGGTTTGGTTCAGAATGTAATCTTTCTTGGTGATGCTCGAGTCATCATTTATCCTGAAAATAAACAACTTGCACACGAGAGTAGCGGACCGATCAAAGTAAATATCAAAAATCAACTATATTTATCAAATTATATTCGTCGTATTAACAAAAGTTAATGCGCCGTATTTTCGTTACGTTTAAAAATAAAAGATTTTTGATTCAGTAAGATGCGCCGTATCGACGGAAATCGATACGCCGTATTTGTTTAATAATTCGCAAACTGTTTTTAATTAAAATAATAGATACGCCGTATCTGCGAAAGCAGATGCGTCGTATGGCGTTAACGTTTAGAAAAATTTTTATCAAAATCAGATACGCCGTATCTACAAAAGCAGATGCGTCGTATTACTTTATCGCTTAGAAAAATTTTCTTATTAAAAACAGATACGCCGTATCTTGGGGAAAAGATGCGTCGTATCGAATTAATTAAACGCGTTGTATTAAAAAAAATTAAACGCAATACGCCGTATCTGAGAGATCAGATGCGCCGTATCGTTTGATTTAGCACAGTACAACGATAGCAGAACAGAAAAATACGAAAAATAAAAATAAAAATTAAACACACCAAACAAAAAAAAAAAAATAAAACACACAAAAATAAAAACAAAAGCAAACAAATAACACACAATACAACAAATATGCAAAATAGTACAATGATGCAATTAATCTAATAAAAAGAAAAAAAAAATCAAGATACACCACGAGTATTATAATTAGGTTTTTCTATTAAAATACTAATCAAATTAACAGATAATAACAATTCACTCCCCGGCAACGGCGCCAAAAACTTGATGCGCGTGATGTGTCGTTGCGGTTTAGCAGTTTTAATGCCTATTCAAGTTTTAAATTTATATTTAGCCGACTTATCAATAACACACACACTTAACGAGCAGTGTACCCGGTCAGTATGAAGATAATGGTAAGTAGAGTGTCGATCACTAAGAGTGGAACGTATAATCTCGTTAATCTAATCAGTATTTTAATATCCTAACGCAAGGGGGTTTCAGCCTGAGAGACTGGCACAGTTTTGTTTGCAATTAAATAATAAAATAAACAAATAGGCACGAATCAGCAAGTAGCACACACGTACACAGATAGATACTTGAGACAATAAGAGGGCTGTCCTTATGATTAAGTAGATTGTCACTTGTTTTATTGATAGCTTTATATGAAGTGTATGTAATTAACCCTTTCTCGTTGGTCCTATTCTCATCGGCGAGTAAACCCTTAATGATTACTTATGTCTAAAAGTTATTCCTAAGTGATCAATTTAGAAACAACCGTGGGAGCCACACCTTGTCCCGCAGTCGGGTGCCCGCAAGCCACTAATAAACACAGAGGTTATCAATGCACTAATAAGTAGTAACCAAAGACATCAACATATAAACTTTAATTGATGGGAAAGCAAGTATTAAAGGGAGTGCAATCTTTCCGTTGTCACATTACACAAGCCACCAATCCTGATGAATTAAAGTTTGCTAAAACAATAAAACAAAACTACTTAATGAATTAAATACATGCAGCACCTTCTTACAGCTCTTGTATCTTCGATTTGGGTGTGTCTTGTGCTGCCTCTTGACTGAATTCGTCCTTCTCTTCTGTTCGGTCTTTAGGTTTTAGGGTTTCCGAATCTTTTGTCACTCTTCAATGTGTCTGGTCTACGGGGTATTTATAGTTTGTGTCTGAGGGAAGATGCGGCGCATCTACTTAAGTAGATGCGGCGCATGTACTTAACTTCGCGTGGGGTCCAAGATTATAATATTCAGGAATATTCGTACACCGCCAGAAGATGCGGCGTAACTCCATGATTAGATGCGGCGCATGTCCTCTTGTATCTTGGATCGTATCTGGTGATATCTTGATAGAGATGCGGCGCATGTTGATAGTGAGATGCGGCGCATCTGGAGCAGAATTGACTTGATCTTGTCCATGTCAGTAGACTTCCACTTTATGTACGTTTTGCTCCATTATTAGTCCAAAATCGCCAAGTTTCACCAAATGCTTGTTTTTACCTGAGAATTACAAAAGTAAACAATTAAGTATCAATCCTCATACATAATATAGTAAAACAAGTCAAATTAATAGGATAAATGATAGTAATAAAATGTACTTATTTGAGTTCATCAATAACAAACCTCCTTTCACTCTTCCTCGGGACCATTGCCATCGCGTCATTTATAGTCATAAAATCTCCACTTCCATCTTTAGCCACGGTCACATTTGGCGCAGGCCTATCTTGAAGCAACCTCCGTGTACCAGCTCCAACCCATGCTGGAAACTCGGATTTCATTTCCCCTAACAACTTCCTATGTAAAGGGACATCTAGAGTCTTGAGTATCCCCGACATTTTAGTAATAATAGCCAAACTATTGCTTGTATATTCTGTCGAGTTTTCCATTTGAGACTTCATTTGTTCAAGAAAACTTGATTCCATTTCTTCTAAGGTATCCAAACAAGTTTCTTGATTAGTCAAAGACGCGCTAAGCCATGTCCTCAAGTCGTCGATTTTCTCAAGTGATAACATATTTACACCAGGCTGCACGTCCACTAAAGAAATGGAATCATTTAGATTATCAGCCGCTTCATCTAAGACCGTCCCACATACATTCAATGCTGAGATATCGTTGGCTTTGTTAGTTTCACTGATTAACATGTCAGGATACGAAGACAAGGTGGTCAAAGAATCGAAAGCAACTAGTAATGAGAGCTTAAATATCTGTTGGGGGTCGGTTGTGTTGGATTTATCTCTAGAAGTGATGCTAGAGTAGCATGAGTCGGGATACTGAGTCTGGCTACAAACTGCTTTGATGGATTGGGCTGATGGATTAAGGGTTTGTTGGCCGTTGGTATTTTTGTTATCATTGTTGTTTCTTTTGTGAATAAGGGTTCCAGCAACTGTTGCAATGATAACTGCAATAAGAAGGAAGGTTGAGACGAGAATGATAGCGATACGTTTACGTGATTTGCGACGAAAGGCTTGATCTTCGTCATGATCAAACTTGGACTCCATTGGAAATGAAATTTGTTTGTGGGTTCTTGGCTTCATGATCAATGCTTCTTTATCTTTATATATACAGCCGGGGCTAGCTCTTTGAAAGTATTTTATTAACTTTTATATATATAATTGGTCGAGTATATATATTCCTTTGAATTGATCGTCACAAGTATTTTATTAACTTTGGCTTCATAAATCATAAGTGTTTTATAAAATGAAGTAAACCATCTGAACGCATGCTTGTTCTTACAAGTTGTTAATTATAAGGGTTTTTACAAAATGAATAATGCTGATTTATTCTCACAGTATATGTTAACATCATATATTTTGAGACCTCGTCGTCTCAGTTTGTTTGTTGGGGAGGCTATCATACGTACCCTTTGTCCTTGTTTGCACGTTAATGTCGTCATAACTAGATAGTATAAGAAGGTGATATAAATATAAACCCATTTGTAAATTATTAATGCAGGCAATGTTTCATAGCTGTTGATGTTTTTGGAGTGATAATGGATCCGGTCGATTATATTATATTTTCTTAACACACCATCCAAATGCAACAGACGCTATATATGCATTTTCACCTTCATTTCTTCTCTTATTTTATACCAACATGTAGACAGATTCTAGATGAAAAAGACCATAAACACTAACATATTTACGTTGTAATTAGTTCGATTGAGATAAATTTCACCCTTGGTTAATATCAAAAACCGAATAGCGATTGACATCACTCTAATTGATTTGGTTAACCAAGACCGTAGTGTGTATTCTCTATCATGTTACAAACTTTATTCATGATTTTTGCATGTTAGTTAGATATTAAGTTTGATCATTCTCATTAATCCAAAGGTATAGCTTGGAAAATAAGCAAGTTTAATGGGTTAAAACCTAATGTATAGTAATGATAATTATCAATTCTCATTAATCCAAAGTTATAAATACCAAACAATAGCTTGAAAAATAAGCAAGCTTAATGTATACTAATGATAATTATGGGCTAAGGCCACATATATGGATCGGCTAATACACCCCCGTAGTTTGAGCGAGGCCATCGAACGTTTAAATTGGAGCGAAACTTGAGAGATAGCGCAGTAGGAAATCATTTTGTAAAAATATCTGCATATTGAAACCGTGAGGGAACATGGAGAACGCGAACTTGTCCCTGGTAATAACATTTTCTTAGAAACTTGCACTACTTTGGTCTTATCGAGTTATCGTTGACTTGTGTGCTTGACCCTTTCTGAATATAGATTTCAGGTTAACGTAAAGAAGGTTTATATTGTTTGCACCTATGTCGAGATGAATTCGATCTTATAAGTTTTAAGAGATATCTTTCATATTTAAATACAAGATAAAAACTCTAAATATAAAAAGAGATGATTACTTAATTTAAAAGATATGCTATTATCTCATAATATCTTTATTTTAATTGAACAAAGCTCAAGCCCGACACACCCATAAGGGTACTGGCAATGGTTGCGGTTTGCCTTCGGTATCAATCCAAACCGCACGGCAACACCGTTGCCACCCATGCGGTTTGGCAGCGGTATGGAGCAAATCGGAAAAGAACACTGCAACGGCATGGAGCAAAAGTATACGTTGGGCATTAATTATTTTGAACGTTGGGAGCAAAAGATTCGTTGGTCCGCAAGTTCCACCGATGAATCCACAATACCATCAACACCAAATGAGTCCTCAATCGGCCTGCTATCCCCAACCTCCACCGATGAATCCACAATACCATCAACACCAATATTTTACCCAACCTCCACCGATGAATCCTAGCCAATATGATTGCCAAAAAACGTGAGTACGCGGATAAATATGGATGGCTTACCGATTTTTAGATATAATTATGTTTTTTTTAAGTATTATGTAATTTTCTTTTAATTATGTTTTTTTTAAGTAATATGTAATTTTCTTTTAATTATTAATGAAATATTATGTTTTTATTAAATTGTTTAATATAATTTATGAATAAAAAAAAAAATAATAATAAAAAATTAGGTGAGGTATGAGATCATGGTTGCCACTAAAAAAATATGGTGAGGTATGGTTGAGGTATAGGATGAGGTGGAATGATATTATTGGTGGGTGGTGAGCTATGATTGAGGTATGGGATCATGACTGCCACCACCTTAAGGGACGGCCGAATCTGATGGGCTAGATGGGTTCTCCATCTTTTCTTAAATTAAGCCCAATACTCTTTAATCAGTCCGACTAATTAAGTCTAATCTTGTTTTCAATTAAAATGTTGGTCATGTTCTTGCCATTTTCTTCTTTTTTTTAGATTGATCACAATGCACTCAATGGACAAACATGGTACATGCTATATAGACCGGCATAACGCATATTAGCAAAGGGTTCTCGGATGGATGTGCAATAGGTGCCGTCGTACAGGCCTCCACTTAATTGGAGTCACATTTTTATTAGTTTTGCATATAAATACATAGAATATTAAACATATATGAGTCATATAATTCAAGTTTATATGCAGTAAATTACTTCTGATGTAAAAGTAACGATTTTACTCATATGCTACTTGTTGCTGGAGCCTAATAGTTTTGAGAAGATTGGAAATCGACGAGCACGTTAGTTGTGTTGTAAAGTTGGCAAGTAGCTTTATGTCTTCTTTTTATTTACGCATACGTAGAGATGCAAAAAATCCGGATCCGGATCCGATTAAAAAACCGGTTTAAGGAAAACCGGTTTCACTCAAACCGAACCGCCGGTTTAAACACCGGTTTCCACTTTAAACTATCGACTCGTTTGAAACTAGTTTAAACAGGATCAGTTTTGTTTTGTTTTTTGCCCGTTAGAAACAAGAAGACGATGTATTCCTTTTAAGTATTTCGTTTATGTATTCAAGAAACAATTTAATATTTAAATATGTTTAGTGTTTGTGTTTTGTTATATACTTGTATATGGTTAATAAAAATTTTACTTCAAAACATTTGGCCGCGAACCCACTGTCCAAACTCCAAATATATGGGTAAGGATCCTCTCAAGTTGCTTACCACTCAAGTTGTCTGATGAAGCGAAAAGTGTACCGCTTTTAGGGGGTCATTTAAGCCCTAAATCGTATTTATTTGATCAAATATTGCCCTAAATCGTTCCTTTTGTCATTTTAGGTACTTTAGAGAAGAAATCTGGAAAAGGAAGCATTTTGGACGTTTTTGGAGCATAAAAGTGAAGAAAACGGCAAAGTCTCAAAATTACGCTGGAAAGTACCTTTGACGGCGTCAGGAATTGGTCCAGACGGCGTCATGGCTTGGCAAAAGAGGTGGATGTGAAAATTACTCATGATAAGCCAGAGAATTTTGCATGAAAAATCTGACGGCGTCACCCTTTAATGTGATCAAGGTCGTCACGGCTTAAGCTAAAGAGGGACGGCGTCAAGCACTAATCTGACGGCGTCAAGCCTTGATAAGCCAGAGCGGATTTTGGAGGTCTAAAGAGGGACGGCGTCAGGAAGGCCATCCGGGAACCCTAAAAGCGGCGAGGTGACGGCGTCAGGATCTACAACGTGACGCCGTCAGCCCTTAAACTCTATATATAGTTTTGCAATTTTTTTGTCATTAGTGTGGAACTTTGTGTGTAACCTTTTGGGAGGAAACCCTAAGACGATTTTAGCAGCTTTTTCAAGGCTTTTTGCCTTGAGATCTTCCATGTTACATTGAATATAAGTTATCAATTAATCATTCAATATGTCTATGTGTTGTTTGATTCTATCTTGTTCTTGTCTTTTGTTTAACATGCTAGGCTAGGTTTTCTTTGTGTTTGCTTAGATCTAATGAAACCTAGCTATTGATTGTTGGTTATTAGTGTGTTATTAATTGTATTGGATGATTGTTCATCTATGTTAGGCTTAAGAAAACTGGCTAACTTCCTATTCGGTAACTTGCTTGAACGTCTTAAGAAACATGAACCAATGCGTACTAAGGTTTTTATGGTTGTATTTAATGCATGAGCGAATTCTAGTGATCCCATGTTAGGAGCTTCTTAGCCGGCTCGACATAGGAGTGAAGTAGGAGCTTGTAGAGTTGGGGAAGTACGTACGCCACCCCACGATTGGTATTAAGGAATACACCCGTCATCCACGCGATTAATACACACTAATCAACCGGTAAAAGATAGTTAGGGAGTAAGGAAATCTAAGTAAACACATTTCTCTCCACATAAGTTTTACCACCTTTTCATTTTCAGTTATTTTATTTTATTTGCATTCGTAGTTATTTGGGTTAGTTGATTAGCAACTAATTCCGCCCACTCTTTCAAACCCGAGATTTTACTTGCTTTCATAAAATTATAAAAACATAAAAAAGAATCTTCTCTCACCCCTAGACCTATTAGAGTAGTTTTTCAATCCTAACGACACTATTCCCTGTGGAGAACGATCAATCCCCCGTACTTACCACTACACTATACTACATCGGTCAGGTACACTGCCTGGTGGGGTTGTAAGCCTCTTGAGATCCCTCGAGAGGTAAAACCTGTTGTAAGGTCGCAAAACCACGCATCAAGTTTTTGGCGCCGCTGCCAGGGAATAGTTATTGTTTAGGTTGAATTTTTATTTTATAGGTCTACTCACTAGATTCCTTTCTAGTGAGATTTTTATTTTATTTTTGTAGGTTTTCTTTAGTCTATCTTTTTTCTTCGTTTCTGTGTTCGTAACCATTACCATCCGACATCATGGAAGATGGTAATATCCTCGATCCCAACATCCCACCACCACAACAACCACCACCACCTCCTAGAGCCCGTACCTTAGGAGACTACTCCCGTCCTAGCCACCATGGCTATCGAAACACCATTGAGCTCACTCAAGGAGCCAATGTCACACCCTTGCGATCCGACACCATCCGGTTGGTGCAAAGCGGATGCGCATTCCATGGACTTCGTTCTGAAGATCCTAATCAACATCTTAAGGACTTTCTCAAAATCGTTGATTCCATAGACCTTGATGTTGCCACTCGAGAGACGACCCGACTGCGTCTCTTTCAATTCTCTCTGCGGGACCAAGCTAGTCAATGGCTAGAGCGTCTACCCGCAGGATCCATCACCTCTTGGGATGATCTCACCACTCGCTTCCTTGCTCAGTTTTTCCCACCGGGAAGAACTACCAAGCTAAGGAAGGATATCTTGATGTTTGAACAACGTCGAGGCGAAACCCTCTACGGGGCATGGATTCGATTCAAGGACTTACTCCGAAAAGTCCCTCATCATGGCATAAATCTCTGGCTTCAAATCCAAATCTTCTATGACCATGTTGATTACCACACCAAGCGTGCTATCGATCGAGCCGTCGGGGGCAGATTGCGCGACAAAAGCGCCGAGGAATCATGGGAAATCATTGATGAGCTTGCATCTGACGATGATGAATTGTGGCAAGTTTCCCACGACGTACGCTCGGCGGTCAAGACATATTCATCGCCCGATACAGCTAATCAAATCACTGAGGAAAGCGTTAGTGAACTTGAGAAAAGGGTTGCATATCTTATGGAAAAGCAAAAGAGACCCTTAAGTCCACAAAAAGCAACAATTAACTCGGTCTCAAGCGTTAAGCAAATACCATTGTCCGAATCACCCCTTAGGGAAAATACTAAACCTTTCCATAAGCACGCTCAACCCAACTCACCACCTCAGGAGCTTAGTCCAACATTCGAAGCTCGAATGAGAGAATACATGTCAAAACACTCCGAACGGTTGGCAAAATTTGAGGAAGCCGTCTACAAACAGAAGGAGGAAATGGAAGAGAAGATGGCGGAGATGATGAACCTTTTGAAAGAATACACAAATACAAAAGCTCCTGAAAAAGTGTTGGTGAGGAATGACGTTGAAGTTCCCAACACTAGATTTGTCAAGGCCATCTCCGTCGTCCAAAAGGGCGAAAATGATGGAAGAGGGAAATCCATAACTATGGAAGTTAACAAAATTGACCTCGTCCCAATTAATGATGGAAACACCAATGCCTGCAACTGCGATTCATACAAAGGCAAGGAGGCGCCCTCTAAGGAGCGCCAATTGGTAGAACCGCCAAAGTCACAACAAGTGAGGCATTACTTGAAGCACGATATAAACAAGGAGACCATAAATGATTGGGTGAGAAATTATCGACGTACTCATCTACCCAACAAGGAGTCCACGAGAATGGAACCGAATGATGAATCCGACACATTACCCGGAGGGCAATTGTATGAGTGCCTCATAAGACAAAAGTTAGTGGAAAAGCAGGAATTCTACGGGGTCTTCGAAATACCATGCAGCATTGGAAAACTCAAGTATCTGGATGCGGTAGCTGACCAAGGTTCCGACGTAAATTTGATGCCTTTATCCGTCTATGTCCAGTTAACCGACGAACTGCCATCCATCACCCGTACTAAACTCTCCTTTGCAAAACATTCTTATGAGTACCCGTTAGGAATTGCAGAAGATGTGTTGGTCAACGTTGCCGGATTCCTGTATCCGGTCGACTTCATGATTATTGAGAGGAATGATATGAATATGCCAATAATCCTTGGGGCACCCTTTCTCGCTACCACTAGGGCACAAATCGATTACGGAAATAGTGCCATCCTAATGAAGAAGGGGAAGAAAACAATAAACTTCCCAACGGTCCCACGACATATACGAGATGTTGCTCTACAAAAGAAGATGGAGGCGAACTCCAATATAATCCGTGGTAATGTTCGAGAGAAAATCCGTGCATGGGAGGCAAGGATTAAGAGTTACAATGAAAATGAGATTAGAGAATGTAAGGGTGGAAATAACGATTATATTGAGGCTGATGAGATGACCAATAACCCCGTTGAATTTACAAAAGGAGACTCAGTGCTCCTAAGGCATTCAGAAACAAAAGCACCTACCGATGAACCAAGTCCCTGGTGGTACGGACCATTCACAATTAAAAGTCTACACCAAGATGGGGTAGTAAGCTTGACCAGCAAGGGAGGTGGTGAAGTGACTGCGAATGTCGGGCGATTGAGACACCACCACCCTGATAACAAGGATTATATCTACCAGGGATACGTCATTATGAATGATGGAATCACGTAATGTACGTGACTTTGAGTCTAGCTACAAGACTCGTTAATAAAGAAAGGCGCTTCTTGGGAGGCAACCCAAGCTTTATTTGCTTTGTGTGTTTATTTATTTGTTTGTTTTTATTTGCTTCCGTATGTATGTTTAATTTTTGTTATTATTGATTCATGTTCAAAACTAAATTGTGAAAATGCTTTATTTTGTTTTTAACTTCGTCTTAACTACATATAAAGGTATTTTGCAAAAGTTAAGTGTAAGGGAAATCCAAATCGGTTTATTAGAACACAAATGAACATGAATCGTAATAATAATAAATTAACATACATATTAGTATTTGTTTGAGTCAAATGCTTGTATCGAGTCATAATGATGTTTTGCAGGATTTCCAGGAAGTAAGGTATAGGTTTTTCCAAAATTTTCCGGAAACGTAACATGAGAATTCTGTCAGATCATTTCTGACGGCGTCAGGCTTTACAACCTGACGGCTTCAGGTTTAATTTTCTGAAAATTTTTGAAAGTTTTGTTTTCATAAAAAGTTTTTACTAAATCTCTAACTTATAATCTCCAGGAATCTGCAAAATTATCATTCCACAAGCATTATATCCTTATATAGAGTTTATCCCGCCGATGTTATGCAGGTTTTCGTGTTTGTTTTCTCAGGTTTAATAGGTTATTTTGGACAAGGAAATGTTTGTGGGATCAAGCTTATGGCGATGCATTAGTCATGGAGCTTCAACATTACTTTGGAAGAAGATCTAACCATGTTACCACATTATCCACCGAGCGAATCAGGGGAGTATTTGATTTCATTCTTTTACTTTTTTCTTTTACATCTTGTTATTTGAACATTGGGGACAATGTTCATCTTAAGTGTAAGGGGGGGGGGGGGGTAAAAATACGATACTTTAGAGAATACAATTACGCTTGATTTTTGTTTGTTTAATAGTAGATGTGTAATAAAACTGAGATAAATACCTGTTAGGGCAATTTTAGTGCCAAATTTAAATTTTTTTTACAACATTTAGGAGTGAAACTTTGATCTTAATGAGCGTCTCACGGATAGGAGTTATATGACTAGCACAAAAACCTTACCACTAAAAAAAAATTTTCCACCCCAAATATGTGAGGTTCGCCCCTAGAATTGGTAGGAAAAGCATTTATGCTATGATGTGTGTACCGGTAGCACTTAGATTCTAGAACTTGCGTTAGGACCATTCCAAGGCCACAAGTGAGACTACATTCGTGTAGTTAGATTTACTACATGATAAGAGGCATTAGGATTAACCCATTGTTTTACACCTGTGTTTTTGTTATAATTACTTTGGCTACATTGGTCAAGTAATTCTCCCACACCCTTTGCGTTGTACTCATTTTTAGTACACGATACCCCTAGTACACCCTCAGAGCCTATCTTTTCGTTTCGACCTTTAAGCATTTTACTTAAAGGAAGAATTTGTTTACACCCCACTTAAATGTACACCCAAATCGTCTTAGCCTACCTTGTATGCACTCATTTTTAGTGCATTATTGTGACAACATTTGTTTAAACCCAAGTTAATTATCTAATTGATTACATGGTTGCTAAGTCGAGTCATATCCTTGTACATATTATTTTGGGACGATTGGGACTCATGGGTAAAGTACTAATGTAATGGAGTAATGGGGAAGAACATCATTTATTACCCCCATATGTGCTAAATATTTTAAAAGTACTCCAAGTTTTTCAATTATCTTAATTCGAGTCATTAGAATAGTTATTTGTAAAGTTATGTAAAAGTTCAAGTGTAAGGGGAATGCAATGCCCCTATGATGTATTATTTTGGATGGTAGGGTAAAAGTGTATGCAAAAAAAAGAAAAAAAAAATTTAAGAAGAATACAAAAAAAAAAAAAAAAAAAAAATGAGAAAAAGAAAAATAGAAAAAAAAAAAACATACGGACTACCATCCCGTTTCATTTTATGTTTATTTTATGTTTTTGTTATTTTGTTTTTAGCTTAAGATTGAGTCTAGTCTTGGCTTAGCAACATTGTATAGTACATGTAATTAATCAAGATCTTTAACTCGCCACCAGTAAAATATCCTTTATCCAACAAAACCGTGTTTATCATATCCCTACACCTAACGTTATAACCCATTTAAAAGCCCTCTTTGATAGTTTATCTTAGGTGCTTACGCCTAGTGGAGGAGGTTTTTGATCCTTTCCCAAGCCTATGGTAATCTATTTGCTATGACAGGTAGTGAGAGATAATATCCGTTTTCATTTATGAGATTTATTTTGATGACACTTGAGAGATGTGAGTATCTAAACACTACTTGTGAGGTGCTAGTATGTAATCTCCGTGCTTATTATGATTAAAGTGGAACGACTATTTGTTGTAATTACTTTTATATTAGTATTAAATGACCCCTAACTTGTATTTTGATTAGAATAAAAGCGCATTTGCTTGAGGACAAGCAAATCTCAAGTGTAAGGGTATTTGATGAAGCGAAAAGTGTACCGCTTTTAGGGGGTCATTTAAGCCCTAAATCGTATTTATTTGATCAAATATTGCCCTAAATCGTTCCTTTTGTCATTTTAGGTACTTTAGAGAAGAAATCTGGAAAAGGAAGCATTTTGGACGTTTTTGGAGCATAAAAGTGAAGAAAACGGCAAAGTCTCAAAATTACGCTGGAAAGTACCTTCGACGGCGTCAGGAATTGGTCCAGACGGCGTCATGGCTTGGCAAAAGAGGTGGATGTGAAAATTACTCATGATAAGCCAGAGAATTTCGCATGAAAAATCTGACGGCGTCACCCTTTAATGTGATCAAGGTCGTCACGGCTTAAGCTAAAGAGGGACGGCGTCAAGCACTAATCTGACGGCGTCAAGCCTTGATAAGCCAGAGCGGATTTTGGAGGTCTAAAGAGGGACGGCGTCAGGAAGGCCATCCGGGAACCCTAAAAGCGGTGAGGTGACGGCGTCAGGATCTACAACGTGACGCCGTCAGCCCTTAAACTCTATATATAGTTTTGCAATTTTTTTGTCATTAGTGTGGAACTTTGTGTGTAACCTTTTGGGAGGAAACCCTAAGACGATTTTAGCAGCTTTTTCAAGGCTTTTTGCCTTGAGATCTTCCATGTTACATTGAAGATAAGTTATCAATTAATCATTCAATATGTCTATGTGTTGTTTGATTCTATCTTGTTCTTGTCTTTTGTTTAACATGCTAGGCTAGGTTTTCTTTGTGTTTGCTTAGATCTAATGAAACCTAGCTATTGATTGTTGGTTATTAGTGTGTTATTAATTGTATTGGATGATTGTTCATCTATGTTAGGCTTAAGAAAACTGGCTAACTTCCTATTCGGTAACTTGCTTGAACGTCTTAAGAAACATGAACCAATGCGTACTAAGGTTTTTATGGTTGTATTTAATGCATGAGCGAATTCTAGTGATCCCATGTTAGGAGCTTCTTAGCCGGCTCGACATAGGAGTGAAGTAGGAGCTTGTAGAGTTGGGGAAGTACGTACGCCACCCCACGATTGGTATTAAGGAATACACCCGTCATCCACGCGATTAATACACACTAATCAACCGGTAAAAGATAGTTAGGGAGTAAGGAAATCTAAGTAAACACATTTCTCTCCACATAAGTTTTACCACCTTTTCATTTTCAGTTATTTTATTTTATTTGCATTCGTAGTTATTTGGGTTAGTTGATTAGCAACTAATTCCGCCCACTCTTTCAAACCCGAGATTTTACTTGCTTTCATAAAATTATAAAAACATAAAAAAGAATCTTCTCTCACCCCTAGACCTATTAGAGTAGTTTTTCAATCCTAACGACACTATTCCCTGTGGAGAACGATCAATCCCCCGTACTTACCACTACAATATACTACATCGGTCAGGTACACTGCCTGGTGGGGTTGTAAGCCTCTTGAGATCCCTCGAGAGGTAAAACCTGTTGTAAGGTCGCAAAACCACGCATCATTGTCCCATCTTCAACCATTGGATTAAAGTTAATCTTAACCTTTGATTTTAATCCAATGGTTGCTGATCCACCAACTTGAGTCAAGTTGGATGAAACAACTTGAGAGGATCCTTGTCCCAAATATATATAGTACAAAGAAAAAAAAGGTTTTCTGAACTGGTTTATCGAAAACTAGGTTAAACCGGTTATCACTGATTTGGGTTTTTCTTTGCTCAAACCGGTTTCAAATCAGACCGGTTTGAAACCAAAAGCCATACAAGAATGTAAAATTGACAAATTTCATAATGCAGCAGTTAATGCAAGTTCTTTTGTTAGCTTGTGAATTGCTGCCAAAAGCCATACAAGAATGTAAAATTGACCCAACATAATAGTAGTAATTTAAGAATATAATCATTAATAACACTAGTCATCACAACCAAACCTTGTGTTAAGCTCTCCTGGTAAAGCCTATTAGTTCCAAACACCCAAAAAAGGATAAATACTGAAACGAGCTAGCAATCAATCTTTTGACATTTTGCTACTCAAAGAGTTAAGGTAGTAAAACATTTAAATTAGATCCATTATATAAGATACGATCACCAAAAGAAGATAACTCAACTCACATCCCAATACCTTACCAATTTCTTTGACCAAAAGCATCACCTCGTCACTGTATACAATGGAAAGTCTGAAAACAAAGTCGATAGATATATCAGTATTCATATGATAAAAGCTCACACTAGCTTTATATGTATGTGTCAATCATAAGCAACTAACCCAATGAGTGAGTACAATAGTCTCTCCCCCTAGAAATGCTCCTATTCTCCAACCCGGTAACAGAACGGTTACAACAAATCCAGTTAGCTGCAGACAGTATGGTATCAAAATGTGTCGAGTTATATAAAAAAGAGAGGCTTGTCTGGATAATTAATTAAGCTTTTAACGTTAATTACCTTCAATACCCCGAGGAAACCAAGTTTTTGGTATTTGTGACGGAATGTGTTGATAAAGCATGATGCGCTTGTCTAAGAAAAATCCCTAAAGTAGATTCTCTCAATTGGCGAAAAAACGATTCCCTAAAGTTTCTTAAACACTTTCGTACGATCAATAATCATTAATATTTAATCCTATCCTTCACGTGTTACGATCAATAATCATTAATATTTAATTCTATCCTTCACGTGGGTGATCATATTACTGATTTGTTGAATTCGTGGATCGATGCTTTCTTAAATCGTTTTTTTTACTTGGCGTTGGTTATTGTTTTTTGATTGGTCCAAGATTGCATGATGGGAGCAGGTTAGCTACGGTGTGTGATATATCTTAAACCCTAATCTTGCGATTAGGGTTTTATTTTCTTTAATTGGTTTTGCATGTGCTGCTGGTTATTTTTAATAGTTTACTTTGTTTACTTGTTGTGGTTGTGGGTTATTGAGAGATGGAAAAGGGGTTTCTGAAGTCGACTAGTGCAAGCAAACGGACGACTGCTGGGAATGTTGTGGTCGATAAGGGGGTGAATTCTGGGGATAAGGCTGATGATGTCAATTCGATTTTAAAAAAGTTTACTGCTAAGATGTCGAACTTGGAAGGTGGTGTTGGGTGTCTAAAGAGTGGTGATGATTCTAGGGTTGTGCAAACAGCCCCAATTGATGCTAGAACGGGTTTGGGTAAATCTACTCTTCATGCTACTGTTCCTAGTGTTGAATTGGGTTCGCAATCTGTTCCTATTGGTGTTTCTTATGCCGGATACCATATGGCTGATCCATCAGATCCTATATCGGATTTAGCTTATTCTAATGAACCCATTTGTGAAGTGGGTAACAAAAACGGTATAGATCAAGGGGTATTGGATGCGTGTAAGACATTTGAGAAAGCAATGGATGATGTTGCTCTCAAGAATGTGGAAAATCACCAAGGGGCTGCTTATTCTACTCCATCACATGTGTCGCATCAGCCTATTGTTAATGAGAAAGCTTCTGTTGTTAATGAGAATATGGCTGCGTCTACTCATAAATCTTATGCATCACTTCTCAATAATGACATTAAGAAGAAAAAAATTAATTTTCGAACTCTTATTAATGATGAAAGTGATGACAAGGCTGATATTACATTACCTAATGACTCGGTTAAAGAGGTTAGAAACAGGTTTGCCAATACTTTATTTGGGTATTTTCTAGGGAAGCGTTTGGCCTTCCCTATAGTTGAAAATTATGTGAAGAATACATGGGCCAAATATGGTATTATGAAGGTTATGATGAATGACGGATTTTTCTTTTTCAAGTTTGCTTCTAAGACTGGTATGGAGCAGGTGTTAGAGAATGTACCTTGGTTTATCCGAACTATCCCTTTGATTTTGAACACTTGGACTCCTACTGTAACCATGAAGAAGGATGATATAACGAAGATTCCAGTTTGGGTGAAGCTCCATAAAATCCCTTTGGCTGCGTATACTTAAACTGGCCTCAGTTTGATTGGTACTAAACTTGGGAGGCCGATTATGTTGGACGCTTATACCTCTAATATGTGCCTTGATTCATGGGGTCGCACCTCCTATGCTCGAGCTCTGATTGAAGTTTCGGCTCATCAGGCTCCTTTGAAATCATTGGTGGTTGCTATTCCATTAATTGATGTTCCTGGTAATTCGTATCACACCATTGAAGTTGAGTACGAATGGCAGCCCCCCCATTGTGAAGCTTGCAAAGTGTTTGGTCATTCTAATGATCAATGTTCTAAGCGTGTTAATGAGGTGAACTCTTCTATTGACACAAATGACGGTTTTATTGATGCTAATCGCAAGGGAGGAAAGGGTAAGCAACCTGCTAAAACTAATCCTATTTCTGGTGTTCGTCTTACTAAGCCTCCTCCTAAGTTTGTCTATCGTGCTAAAGCTAAAAAAGTGGACACTGAAGCGTCTACTTCTACTGTTTATAGTGGGAAGTCGGATGTGCAAGGGAAGTCGGATGATGTTGGTAATGCTAATAAGGTTAATGATGGTAAACAGGGTAAGGGTACCACGGGTAAGTCGAGTAAAGTGGCGGAGGTCAAAACCAAAACTTCTAATTCATTTGATGTTTTGGCCTCTTTGGGAGAGGAGGATGCGGTTGGGTTATCTCAGGAGGTGAAACGGTCGCATGATCAGCGTGCGAGCAATTTGAATGAGAAGGTGCAGGATACGGCTTCCAAACCGGGTCCTTCTTCTGCTCCACATTCTTCTTCTTCTAAAGGTGTTGAGGCTTCTAAGCCTTCTATTGTCCCATCTTCTAGTACTTTTGCAGTTAAGAGTGGTAACCCATTTTCTAAGGTGGGTGATATTGTTGATTCGGAAAGTGATGAAGATGAGGTATTTGAGCCTCATGATCCTATGGGAAGTTACTTTTCATCAGCAAGTGGGGATAACGACCTTGAGGATTATTTTTCTGATGATTATGCGGCTCAGGTTTATGACTTACCGGGACAATTTCGTGATTTCATGATCCAAAGTCGTGCTAGGAAGTAATTTTTTATTTAGTTTTTCATAAGATTGGCATGTCATCTTATGTTGTTTTGTTTTGGTTGTTCTAGTTGTCGGTAGCTAGTTGTTCATTTATGGTCTGTCATAAATGTCTAGTGGTTGTTCAAGCGGCTGCTTGAGGTTAATGTGGCATTTCAGCCACATTCCATTGTACTTTAATTGTTTTTTTGGTTAATATATTTTACCAGGGTGCAGGATTACTCCCCTTTACCAAAAAAAAAGGTAAATAAACAATGGTTATTCAGAAGAGGTTGAAACTTTTCCTCATAACTATGATTGGGTGAAAAATAAATGGGTGCTTATATATATTATACATATTCAAGGAGATCCAAGACGTGTTAAAAAGAACCTTTGATAGCTTTGTGCTCTTCTTCCAGTTGAATCAACTTAGCTGCCACTTTGTGTTTGTTCTTCTTACCTGCAGCACATACAAAAGGTTGATAAAGATCTCCAAAACATATTTATTTATTATCTATCAGAGAAGTACAGTAACATTTAATTATACTATCACAATTTTTATCAGATAAAGATTAGGTTTATCAATATATGGATTTTATACAGAGGGTCATGGTTTGTTTTTTTTTTGGGTATTCCAGGCCTTTTGACCGACTAATCCACGATGTTACAGGTAAAGTCCTCCCTTTCTAGGAGGTTGGTGTAGCCACTTCAGGGTCACAACACACACTATAATATGTTGGCGATTGGGATTTTAATTCCATAACTCGATTAAAAAAATCAATAAAAAAAGAGAGAATATTAAAAACCTTTGATGGATTTGCGTGTTTTCTTCAGTTTCGCCCTTAAGTCTCGTTCCATACCTGGACACAGTTGCCATTGTTAATGAAGAATGCAACCCGAACCTTATTTTAATGTGCAAGTCTAGCTGTAGTAATGCAGTTAATGATCTATCAGCTAACTAACCTTTCATAGTTGTGTGTTTGGATCTCAAGCTAATCAAGTGAGGCAACATCGTTGCTATCTTACCTGTACGCCAAAACATAAAGAAAAGAAAAAAGTTGTAGCATATGTTGATTTTCAGGAAAAAGAAAAAGAACACAAGCTGCAAATCACATGTTATAAGTTTTGGAATAAAACTAAAGGTGGCAAAGATGGGCAAATGAGGTTGGTTGGCAATGGCTCAAATAGGTTTGAGTTCCAATTCTATTTAAGTTTTCACCAAAAAAGAAAAAAATTATTAATTGTGTACTATATATGACTACAGATACTATTGTAAAACAATAATCGAAAATACTTTGTACTAAGTGATATAGGATTTTTAAGTATATGAAATCCCTCTGGTTGTATTTTGAGACCCATTCGACCCGTACCCACTTTTACCTAAAAGGGTCAAAACTGTTTTAGTACTATTATTAGAGAAAAAATTATATGGGATTTGAATGTGCCGCTTGTTTGTAGCATCAAATTGAGTATAAAAGTACTAGTAATAATAATGACATACCAGATGGTTTAAGGTTGAGAAGTCTTAAACGGACCAATGATGTGCTACCATCAATAAGATCACATGCAACTATGACTTCGTAGACACCCAAAATGCTTGCTTCAATTCCCTCCATTCTCAGGTAGAAGTAATAAAACCCGTATGCATTCATGTATTTGCAGCTCATAACTTCAGGATGACAGAGGCTGTTTTTGTTCCTCTTTAACATACAAACAAAATATTACTACTAAAAAAATAATAATAAGAAGAAAATTATGAAGAATAAAAACGTTCAAAAAGCATGTGGGAATAAATACCATATGGGCGAGCACATTGAAAGTATCAGCAGCAAAATCGCGAATAACAGTAACAAAAGGATGATCAGCATCAATCGGCCATTTTCCTTCCAATCCCGCACACTCATAGCTAGTAAGTGCAGATGAGCTGCTATAAAAAAGCTAACCCTGAATTACCCAACCATAAAATTACACACAAAAATAAGCAAGTTAAATAAGTTTTATGTACAAGCAAATTAGGTGCGCGGCAAATTTACTTATAAAGTTATAATTTGGTTGATTCAGGAAGTTGAAGAAGAGTTCAAAATAGTCCTAAAGTGCAATTTCAAAGCAGACAAACACGTAAATGTAAGCTTTTCAGATTACATAAGCCCTTTTGGCTTATTTAGGTTTTTTCTTCTTTGATAAAAAAATAAGCTAAAGGGGTGTTTGTTTAAGCTTTTTTTTTTTGTTGGTAAACCAGTGAACATATATTATTTCAACAAAGATGTACAATACAAAGTATACAAAAAGGAAACACCCTTAAGAAACTAAATTGAAGCATACATCTGAAATACAAAGCTAGAACCAAACATGTTCAAGCATAACAAACAAAACACTTGACAAGTTTATTATTATTATGTCATAATAAGCAGCTTATCATAAGTTACAAAATAAGGTAAAAAAAATACCCCCCGATCAATTAATCAGTAGCTCAAACACAAATTCAGGTAATAATTATGTTTTTTTTTTCCTAACAAAACAAAGATAAGATGAATACAACATCGATCCAAGTTACCTATTTTTTGGGCGGCTGCTCTGTGGAATCATCGTTATCCACAACACATCTTAACATTATATATCCTTTTTTCACATAGGTCTTATTTTAGAGTTACTTACATATTTCATCCCTGCGGTTTACCCAATTTCGCAACATACATCCCTCTCGAAAAAGTTGCAACAAATACATCACTCCGTTAATAAAAGTGAACCAATATACATCCCTCCGTTAAAATAAGGACAAACGACGCAAATTATTTCTCCGTTATCTCTTAACGAGATAGAACATATTTACACCGTTAGTCTTCTGGGTTAACTGTATTTGCACCGTTAGTCTTTTCTTTTACGTTTTTTTACGTTTTCGGTCGTTTTTTACGTTTTTGACCGTTTTCGTCTGCTTTTCTTACGTTTTCGTCCATTTTTATCCGTTTTCGTCCGTTTTAACACGTTTTCGTCCACTTTAACATGTTTTCGTCCGTTTTATTCAAGTTTTTCATACGTTTTATTCACTTTCATACGTTTTTATCCGTTTTTAAACACTTTCGTCCGTTTTCTCACATTTTTATCCATTTTCATTCGTTTTTACATTTGTTTGTCTGTTTTTTCACGTTTTCATACGTTTTTATCTGTTTTCGTCCGTTTTTCTCAAGTTTTTATCCGTTTTCATCCCCTTTTACATGTGTTCGTCAGTCATTTTACGTTTTTATCCGATTTCATCCCTTTTTACACGTTTTCGTCCATTTTTCACACGTTTTCATACGCTTTCGTCCGTTTTCCTCCACTTCTACTATTCATTCTCATATATATTTTTTGTGATTAGGTAAGTATACTAAAAGAAAACTTGACATTTGATAAAAATGTTTCTTTATCGATTTTAAATCATGATTTTGACCCCTTTCTGGTCCGAATCATCAAAAGTGTAAAACACAAAAGTTTTCCGGAATGATGTTTTACATCAAGACTCGCGAGATTTTAACATGGAAATGCAAAACAAGGGCTGTTTACTACCAAAACTTAAGCGGTTTTTGACCAAATTCATAACTTATAAACTTATAAACTCTTGTAAATATTATAACTTGTGTAAATCATCAAACTTATTTGAAAAAACGGATAAAAACGTACGAAAACGTGAAAAAACTGATGAGCACATGTAAAAACGGATAAAAATGTGGGAAAATGGATGAAAACGTTTAAAAACGGATAAAAACGTATGAAAGTGGTTAAAACGTATGAAAACGTGAAAAAAAGGTCAAAAACGTGTAAATACATACTAAAACGGATAAAAATGGTCAAAAACGTAAGAAAAGTGGACAAAAACGGTCGAAAACGTAAAAAATGGACAAAAATGTAAAAAAGGACTAACGGTGCAAATACAGTTAACCCAGAGGACTAACGATGTAAATATGTTCTATCTCGTTAGGAGATAATGGAGAAATAATTTGCGTCGTTTGTCCTTATTTTAACGGAGGGATGTGTATTGGTTCACTTTAACGAAGTGATGTATTTGTTGCAACTTTTTCGAAAGGGATGTATGGTGCGAAATTGGGTAAACCGCAGGGATGTATTTTGGAGTTTACTCATCCTTTTTTCACATAGGTCTTATTTTAGAGTTAATTACATATTTCATCCCTATGATTTACACACATTCTCACTTTTCGTCCTTCTTTAGGAATCAAATTATAAGAGTAAATTTCACCGTTGGTCCTTAAAGTTATGCTAGATTTCATACAACATCCAAAAGAGTAAATTGAAAGTGAATCGCTAAAACTTATTGATGTTATGGCGTGATTTCTCCCTTGGAAAATGCTCCCTATGCTGTAGATCGTCCTTGTGGAACCCTAATTCGTCCTCTGACTTTTTGTGGTGTGGAAGTTGTGTAGAATGCAGAGATTATGGTCGGTATTTATAGGCCCGACATGGCTACGGCGTAACCTTGATTTGTGGTTACGCCGTAGCTAGTGTTATCTTCCAACGATCTTATCCATAAATAGTATTTACGGCGTAACTTAGTGGATAGTTACGCCGTAATTCTTGGCGGCCACCAATACGTCATAATCTTCATTGCATGGTTACGCCATAATCTCTTAGGGTTTTGGTTTACGTCGTAATCTTTGTGTGAAGTTACGTCGTAATCTTGAACCCTATACTGAATACCTATTACGCCGTAACCTCTTGTAATAGGTTACGGCGTAACCTTCATAGTCACGAAATTCTTCAAAGTCTTCAAAATGTTACGGCGTAATCTCATGGGAGGGTTATGCCGTAATCGTTAATCACTGTTGACTTGGTCTTCGTGTTATAGCTACGGCGTAAATGGAGAGTGTAACTACGCCGTAACTTCTTCTCAGCATACTAAGTTATGTATCTTTGTAAATCCTTTTCCAATTCCGCGTCTCTTTTGCTCCTATGCTCATTTGTAACCTGGAAACGAAATATAAAGAAATCAAAAAATACATCCATATAAAACGATACAAATAATGAGCATATTAGGAGGAAATTGACACTTAAAAGTCAGGATTATTTGATGTCATCACTAGGTTTTTCGGGCGAATCCATCAAGCTGTTGGGAAAGATAGAGTTGGATGTATGTTTCGAAAATGAGGTCCTGTCACGCCGGACGACCATGAAATTTACAGTAGTGAGGTCACCCTCGCCTTACAACATCATATTGGGCTGATCAGGATTAAAGAAACTTCGAGCTATTCCTTCCACAATACACTCCATGATGAAGTTTCCAACCCCAAGGGGAATAGCCACTCTGTTACCATATCAGTCATCATTTCGGAATGCCAAAAATTGGAGGAGAATCAGTTGTTACAAAGCAAGGAGGATCCACAAGAGGCCGAAATGATTGGCCCATCGGCAAAGGGCTAGAAGAAGTTATGGTTAATCCGGCTCATCCAGAACAGCTAGTCTCCATCAGAGGAAATTTCACTAATGAGTGTTGGTATGTGCTTATTCACATACCTTTTCTCGACCAAAATCGGACCAAAATAACCAAAAACCTGACCAAAATGCCAAAAGATATTGTGTTTTTGTGTTTTTATATGTGCAGGGACGGATATCGTGAAAAAACGACAAAAGACACGGAAAACCCGAGAAAACGAGCACAGGATACGGAAAAGTCTCAGAACCGAAGCCGGGAAAGACATACTTGGTCAAAAAGTCAAAATTAGCCCTGAGAGTTTCACTAAATGTCATAAATCACCCTTAGATCAACTTTTGATTATTGGCAAAACCAGTCCCTGAAATTTCAGAATGTTCATAAATGGTCCCTTGAATTAAAAAAATCCCTAATCCTTAAACAACTATACTACCCGGATTCACTAAACCCAACCCATACTCTTACATAAACCAACCCACATCACACTTACCCAGCCCAGTCATTTTCCTTGACCCGATCCAAAATATTTCACCCAGTCAAACTACTAAACCATAAGTCAAAAAAAATATAAAAAATCCCATTCCTCTACGCGCCCCCCAATTCACCTTAAACCCAGTTTTTACTGTTCCCGCTAGAACCCTAAATTAACCGTACGAATTTTCACAGCAAATAAGGGCAATTAAGTCCAATCATGGGACTTCTAGAAGCTGTCAGGGGTGTCAGGAAGGGCAGAGAGCACACGAATGGGACACATGGCACACTGCTATTGGCTAGGACACCTCAGAAGAATTGATCTAACGGCTATTGATGAGTGGGAAATGATCTAAGGGTGAAAAGGAGCTCAGAAAGCACACGGATTGCCAGGGTGGACAGCCTAGAAGGGTCCATGATCGGCTATAAATAGAGAGTTCTCCTCATGAGCTAGGCTTGTCCAATTTTCACGCTTTTAGAAAATTGTTGCCAATTTTATTCTTGTCATTTTAAAAGCTTTCGTAGTGTAAACTTTTCTATTTCAGTTGTATTTACATTTCAGTGTTGTAATTTTACCTTTACTAATGCAATTTAAGTTTTCCATTTAAGTTCCTTGTCTCATTTACATTTTAAGCGTTTACTTTGTTACAAGTTTGTCTCAATCTTTCATTAATATTCTCTCAAGCTCATATGAGCTTGTTAAAGCTTTTGAAAAAGGTTAATTAGGTCAGTTTAGTTTTTTCACAAAAAGTCAAAGAAGCTGTTCCATAAGCTGTTGAAGTTTAAGCTGTTTCTGAGGAGCTTATTTGGGTGTTTGTGGCTTATTAGATAAGCCTGGTGTTAGTTTGTGGTTTAGTTCAGATCTGTTCACACCTGTTTCCTACTTGTAAGTTTCATTAGTTTTACATTATTAGCTTGTGATGATCAACTGCTTATTTAGAACTTTTTAGAGGTTTATTATTGGTTTTTAGTTGATAAATAGCTTAGGTAATCTTAGTTTGAACAGTAGTATAGCTTAAACTTTCAGTTTCTAGTGTAAATTTGCAATTGTAGTTTATTAAGGGAGTGTTTGGATAAGTAGTTGTTAGGGGTAATATAGCTTAGGTACTGTTACTTTGTTCATTTAGGTACTTTGAATTTGCTTAAGATAGGTAATACAAGCTGATACTGTAGGGTTATAAGTTGATTATGAGTGCTATTGAGGTTTTGAATTAGTAGATGCAATATTAAGTAGCCAACTGCCTTCATAAGCTCCCACATAAGTTAAGCTTATTTGAGCCCCACTCTTGGCATTTCTGAGTCATTAATAGTTGTTAAAGTGAGGTTCCAAGGTTTGATATAGATTAGTCAAGAATTGAAAGGGAAAAGTGCACAAAAAACTGATCATGTTGCATCAGGATCTTTGGTACAGAACACCCTAATAGCTTCTGTTCTTAGGCTTAATTAGAGTTCAATTGAGTTGTTACAATTAGGGCTTTTTGTGTTTTAATGTAGCCTATAGTACTGAGAGGCTTTTGCCCCCGTAAGTTCCCACTTATTAGCTTATTTGAAGCACTTATTCCATCTGCAAGTAGGAAAGAAAGCTGTTTTGAATATGTTTTGAAAATAAGCTGTGCAGTAGCTTAGTAGCTTATTCCCTTAGCTTATTTGTCCTTTCTGAGTTAAGATAAGCTTGAATTAGGCCATTGCATGATCCCTGAGCTTTTGAGAATTTTTGGATAGCATTTGCTTATTTTTGGCTTATTTTTAAACTGCTTATTGGGCTGATCAGCTTATTTAAGCTGATTCAGGTTCTGAACTTATTTTTCCTAGATATCTTATTCAATTTTAAAATTACTCAAGATTTTTCAGATTTTTACAAGTTGTTTTAATATTTTTAAATCATTTAATTAGTTTAAATTAATTTTTAATTCATTAAAAATTATTAAAAATTCAAAAAAAATATTTTTCTTTTTCACAAAATTTTATTTTATCATTTAGAATATAGGATAATTATTTTGCATTTTTAAAGCTTAGATTTTAGAAATTCACATTTTAATTACGTTTTTTTAAATTTCGTCACGTTCGTTTTTAAAGTTCAATTTTAGTTTTTAGAATTACATGCTTAGTTTACTTGTTCCCATAGCATATTTAGTAGTTTTCATTTAATATTTCATATTTTGTAGTATAAAATCACCAGTCATCACTCTTTTTCACACATTCACCGCACTTTTCGACACGTGAACGACGACTCAAATTCGACCTTCGTTGGGACACGACCCGGGGAAAATACATTCGTTGCGTTTTCCCTTGGAAAAATATATACCTAAAACGACAAATCAAAAAATGGCGCCGCTGCCGGGGAAGGCTTGAGAAGAGTTTGAATTTCGTTCGTTGAATCGTGTTTTGAAGACCCTTCCTCGGAAGTTATTTGTTTTTATAAAAATAAAAAATACAAAAAGAAAATAAATATAAAACACTTTTCCTAAAGTGTTTTCAAAAATGCAAAAATAATAAACATCCTCACTTTATTGAAAGTGTTGTAAACCATTCCAAATAAACAACAAAACAATCTTGAAATCATTTGATTTCGGATTATCTTTCGATTACAACCTATACAAGTGGTTTAAGGATGGTTTTGACATTAAATTGCAAACCAAAAGAGGCGGGTTTTTAATCAGCTTTCGAGCGGACCTTTTGCTTCTCCGCCACTCTGCGAGTAGTCATAAGAGAAACGGATATCGATTGAGGGATCGGTACCAAAAATAAATAAAGTGATTAATTCCTTTTAAAAATAAAAACCCAAAAAGATTTTCTTTTCAAATTTATTTTCCCTTTTCTTTTGTGTTTTAGAAAGTTTCTAAATTATAAAACCCAAAAATAATCTTCGTCTCCTCTTATATGTTTAATTCTTATCTCTTCACCCTCTCATACCGTTTAATTCTTATCTTCTTATCCCTCTTTATTGTTTAATTCTTATGGAGGACACGCGGACTATGGAGGAATTACTACGCATACCTGTCGTACGTTTTGAAAAAGCCATCGTTATTCCACCAATTCTTGAGGATGAATATGAAATAAACGTCGAGTTACTTGATTTCATAAATCCTTTCGATGGTTTTGAAAATGATGATCCTTATTCACACATCAGAAGATTTTCCCTAATAACTGAAACTTTCAAAATAAATCAAGTACCTGATGATGTGGTGAAGTTAATCTTGTTTCCGTTAACACTTAAAGGAGCAGCCAGGAGATGGCTTAATTATGAACCTCCTAACTCCATCACCACTTGGGATGATTTAGCATCAAAATTCTTGAATAGATTTTATCCTCATTCTAAAACAATTGAGCTCAGAAAAGAAATCATGAATTTTCAACAATGTTTAGATGAGACTTTTTCCGAGGCTTGGGAGAGATTCAAAGATTTAAAATGGAAATGCCCACATCACGGTTTTTCGGAATTGCTTCAAGTTGATATATTCTATAATGCTTTAACGCAAAACGATCAAGATTCACTTAACACGACCGCCGGTGGCAATATCTTTTACCGAACTCCGAAGGACATCTTGACGATTATCGAAAATAAATCGAAAGTTCGCACTGCACAAAACAAACCTAGGGGTGAGCAAACGGACCGGATGGACCGGACCGACCGACAAAACCGACCGGACCGGACCGGACCGGACCGACCACATTCGGTCCGGTCCTCGGTCTAAGCTTTTTGGCTAATTCGGTCCTCGGTCCGGTCCGGTCCGGACCGACCAAAAAACCGAAAAAACTTGCCAAATCTTGCCTAATTGGACCGGACCGACCGAAGACCGACCGGACCGAACCGGACCGAGACCGGACCGACCACATTCGGTCCGGTCTTGGTCTATGGTTTTTCCGGTTCTCGGTCTTCGGTCCGGTCCGGTTTTTGGACCGTGATCACCCCTAAACAAACCGGTAGTAAGTTCCCAATTTCGCAATGAAACATCAATTGGAAAATTACTAGCCGAAGAGCAAACAGCTAAAGTGAGTGCCCAATGTTGCAAGACTTTCGTTCACAATGACGATGATGATGAGGATTCTATCCAAATGCAAGAATATTATAAAAATTCGCCAGCTGCAATCACACCTGTCTTACCAACCATTGACCCAGAGGACTCTCTCATAATGGGGGACGAGCATCTCAGCACTATTCCGGAAACGGAATCGGACAAAGTAATAAAGTCTAGTGTTGCGGACCTTGTCCCAATCCAAAGTGAGTCCGAGGGTATTTTCGACAAAAGGTGTGATTTGCCTCTTTTTGATGCTTCAAATGATCATTTTGAGACTTTCTCCAATTCTAATTCAAGTGATGATGATTCTTTATCTTGTGGAGACATCGATTATGTTGAGGAATTACCTTTTGAGCTCGAGGAAGTAAAGGATTTTGATCCAAATGATGGAGAGATTGACACTGATATTCTTCAAATCAAGGACGATGCACTTCGCGATAAATTGTTGAATATCAATCTTCTCATTTCTAAGATTGAGGCATTAAATGACAATCCAACTCCATCTACTAATTTTGTGCTCAATTCTCCTTCCTCATTTCCTATCCCCGTTGAGGATAGTGACTTTTTCTCGGTTAAATCTTCGAGTGGCAATCCCACTCCGACTTATGAACCTATCATTTCCGACTCTTCCCCTTCTCTCACGCCGGTTGAGGGAAGTAATTTCACTTTGGAAGAGATCGAGGTTTTTCTTGAGAATGATTCAATATCGTCGGAAATTGATTCAGGGGGAGATGATTCTTTACTCGATTTTGAAAATATCATCTTTCATACGGCAGAGGAGAGTAGTGGCAGTCCCACTTCTCATCCCGATCTTTCTCTTTCGACTTATGAGTCGTTTTGCTTTGAAATCGATCATACCAAAGAGAGGAGTAGTGGCAGCACCACTTCTCATTCTCATATCTCTCATCCAGAGTATGATCATTTCTATTTTCATCTTGAGAAAGATTCTAGTCTGGGGGGAGGTGTACTTTCTCATAAGTATTTGCTTGTTGAAGATTTCATCCCGACCCTCCCTCCCGAGACTTTTGTTGCCATTCAAAGCTTTAATGTCAAATCTTCTTTTGATGATGAAGAGCTTTTCATGATAGTCATAAAAATCTTTCTGCTCTTCATCACATATGATGTGATTTCTCCTCTTCTTCACTCCATCGGGAGTGAGGATACCATCTTTGACCCCGGTATTACCATTTATGGTTCTTCTTTCTTAATACCGTGGGTATCTCATCGGAGTGGAACTTTCACATGCTTCAATGTTTATCCAAACCTCTTGAACGAAAGTCCGATTGAGATTATCTTTTCCACTTGCTTCCCCAAGGACAAATGAATTCGGGGTCGAGTCAAGCTAAGTGACTCGGTTAACAAAAACAAAGCGCTTCGTGGGAGGCACCCCATGCTTATTCATCTATCTTCTTTCTATTTTCTCTAATAAGTTTCGTGAGGAGGGCTACCTCTTCCATATCTTGTGTTTCGTGTTTTTCTGTGCTGTGTCCAGGATTTGCCCGAATAATGAAGACTCTCGTGCTCGTGGTTGCTTCTCTACACTCGAGTTTCATCATTCGTTGCTTATCCGATATCCTTAATCTTATCGTTTACATTTATCTTTGGCATAATTAATAAACGGCCATAGATTTATGTAGGAGAACCCTTACCTTTAAGACATTGAGGACAATGTCTCGTTTTAGTCTGGGGGGTAATCTTTCGATTTGATTTTTGCCTTGCATTTTTTCCGTTTACTCACGCAACCCCGTTTTTTCTCCAAAATTGAAAAAATCCAAAAAATGAGAAAAATTTTAAAAAAAATTTGTGCAAAAATATAATAAATTTTGACATATTTGTTGACTTTCTGCTGGTGAGAGTAGGAATAAAATTCTGACTTGACCGGGCGTGTTGAGCCCTATCTTGTCCCCTTAACCATTTATAATCTATAAGCTCGTGCTAGTCTTTTACACAAGGAGCTATAAAATGCGAATTCTTTTTAAAAGTTTGCAAGTTCCCATAATTGACTTTATATATGCATGGCTTGATTATTTGGCTAAGCATTCGCGGATCTTATTATTTAAGATTTTAAATTTGAGAAGAACGAGAAATGATAGAGTTGTTTATAAGTTAGATTGCTAAACGTGGAGTAGTTGGATCTCTTTAGAGCTCATCGAAGTTATTTGTGGCTTTTTGTTCCCATAAGCTTGTTTCACCCAATAATAGTAATCTAGGAATAATTAAAGGTATTTTGGTTTTGGCGATAATTAGTTTTTATTTCTTCCTTAGAGAATCCTTGCTTATGAAAGTTGGGTACACATCAAGGTACTGTCAGTGTTACGGTGTAATAGGCAACTGATTCCTGATAGTACGTGCTATTGTCTCTATTGCTATAAAAGCCAAAGGACTCGGGATTTGGCAAAATATATAATGAATGATGAATAATAATAATAATAATAATAATAATAATAATAATAATAATAATCCAAAGCCGATAAAAGTTTTCTGTTTCCTAACGGTTCACTCCGGTTGACTCAGACTTCAAAAAGGCAGAGGAAAAATATCCAAGGTCAAAATAAGACTCCCGATTCTTGACGGTTCGCTGCCGTTGTCTAGGTTGTTTAAAAGGCCAAGGATCAATAAATGTGCTTAAATAATGTTAAAATTGCCAAATTTCGACTCCGGGGGTGTCCTAATAAAAGCTTCTGTCTCTGGACTCGTAGATGAGTTGTTTCGGTCGTATATAAAAGGGATATCCTCAAAATCGTGTTAAATCAGAAACCTTGATGTGGACCTCATTTTTGTATGCAATGGTTTTCGAGGGAAGATTTGGAAACTACTTAGCGTCTAAACTAGGTATCTTTATCGGACTAAAACTTATCGAAACGAGAATTTGAAGAAATTCATTTCTCACCAAAAATAAAATAAATAGAGGAAAATAGGAATTTGGGAACGAGAAGTAATACACAATTAGCTTTTATGAGTAGTGTCGGCAATCTAACTTGTAAATAACAATGATTTCATTTTTAAGCTTAGTTTGAGGACTCGTGATAAATCAGGGACGACGAATTTTATCCGTATGGTCACTTCCTTTGAGTCGTGTTTCCTACTCGTTGACCCTAAAAGTTATTGATAGATAATGATTGTCAACAAAACCGTCACTAGATTATAAGAAAATACAAAAATATAATAAAAGGAAAATTGGGGAGTTTTTAGAACTTAAGATTTCTTAATCTCTTTTGAAAATTTTGCTACTTCTCAAAGTTAGTAAAAAGAGATTGGAAATTTTCGGTTTCAAAAACGTGTTTTTATAACATTGCATGAGGACATTGCAATAGCTTACTCTGGGGGATTTTGGTATGTGCTTATTCACATACCTTTTCTCGACCAAAACCGGACCAAAATAACCAAAAACCTGACCAAAATGCCAAAAGATATTGTGTTTTTTTGTTTTTATATGTGCAGGGACGGATATCGTGAAAAAACGACAAAAGACACGGAAAACCCGAGAAAACGAGCACGGGATACGGAAAAGTCTCAGAATCGAAGCCGGGAAAGACATACTTGGTCAAAAAGTCAAAATTAGCCCTGAGAGTTTCACTAAATGTCATAAATCACCCTTAGATCAACTTTTGATTATTGGCAAAACCAGTCCCTGAAATTTCAGAATGTTCATAAATGGTCCCTTGAATTAAAAAAATCCCTAATCCTTAAACAACTATACTACCCGGATTCACTAAACCCAACCCATACTCTTACATAAACCAACCCACATCACACTTACCCAGCCCAGTCATTTGCCTTGACCCGATCCAAAATATTTCCCCCAGTCAAACCATTAAACCATAAGTCAAAAAAAATATAAAAAATCCCATTCCTCTACGCGCCCCCCAATTCACCTTAAACCCAGTTTTCACTGTTCCCGCTAGAACCCTAAATTAACCGTACGAATTTTCACAACAAATAAGGGCAATTAAGTCCAATCATGGGACTTCTAGAAGCCGTCAAGGGTGTCAGGAAGGGCAGAGAGCACACGAATGGGACACATGGCACACTGCTATTGGCTAGGACACCTCAGAAGAATTGATCTAACGGCTATTGATGAGTGGGAAATGATCTAAGGGTGAAAAGGAGCTCAGAAAGCACACGGATTGCCAGGGTGGACAGCCTAGAAGGGTCCATGATCGGCTATAAATAGAGAGTTCTCCTCATGAGCTAGGCTTGTCCAATTTTCACGCTTTTAGAAAATTGTTGCCAATTTATTCTTGTCATTTTAAAAGCTTTCGTAGTGTAAACTTTTCTATTTCAGTTGTATTTACATTTCAGTGTTGTAATTTTACCTTTACTAATGCAATTTAAGTTTTCCATTTAAGTTCCTTGTCTCATTTACATTTTAAGCGTTTACTTTGTTACAAGTTTGTCTCAATCTTTCATTAATATTCTCTCAAGCTCATATGAGCTTGTTAAAGCTTTTGAAAAAGGTTAATTAGGTCAGTTTAGTTTTTTCACAAAAAGTCAACTGAAAAGTCAAAGAAGCTGTTCCATAAGCTGTTGAAGTTTAAGCTGTTTCTGAGGAGCTTATTTGGGTGTTTGTGGCTTATTAGATAAGCCTGGTGTTAGTTTGTGGTTTAGTTCAGATCTGTTCACACCTGTTTCCTACTTGTAAGTTTCATTAGTTTTACATTATTAGCTTGTGATGATCAACTGCTTATTTAGAACTTTTTAGAGGTTTATTATTGGTTTTTAGTTGATAAATAGCTTAGGTAATCTTAGTTTGAACAGTAGTATAGCTTAAACTTTCAGTTTCTAGTGTAAATTTGCAATTGTAGTTTATTAAGGGAGTGTTTGGATAAGTAGTTGTTAGGGGTAATATAGCTTAGGTACTGTTACTTTGTTCATTTAGGTACTTTGAATTTGCTTAAGATAGGTAATACAAGCTGATACTGTAGGGTTATAAGTTGATTATGAGTGCTATTGAGGTTTTGAATTAGTAGATGCAATATTAAGTAGCCAACTGCCTTCATAAGCTCCGGCATAAGTTAAGCTTATTTGAGCCCCACTCTTGGCATTTCTGAGTCATTAATAGTTGTTAAAGTGAGGTTCCAAGGTTTTATATAGATTGGTCAAAATTGAAAGGGAAAAGTGCACAAAAAACTGATCCTGTTGCATCAGGATCTTTGGTACAGAACACCCTAATAGCTTCTGTTTTTAGGCTTAATTAGAGTTCAATTGAGTTGTTACAATTAGGGCTTTTTGTGTTTTAATGTAGCCTATAGTACTGAGATGCTTTTGCCCCCATAAGTTCCCACTTATTAGCTTATTTGAAGCACTTATTCCATCTGCAAGTAGGATAGAAAGCTGTTTTGAATCTGTTTTGAAAATAAGTTGTGCAGTAGCTTAGTAGCTTATTCCCTTAGCTTATTTGTCCTTTCTGAGTTAAGATAAGCTTGAATTAGGCCATTGCATGATCCCTGAGCTTTTGAGAATTTTTGGATAGCATTTGCTTATTTTTGGCTTATTTTTAAACTGCTTATTGGGTTGATCAGCTTATTTAAGCTGATTCAGGTTCTGAACTTATTTTTCCTAGATATCTTATTCAATTTTAAAAGTACTCAAGATTTTTCAGATTTTTACAAGTTGTTTTAATATTTTTAAATCATTTAATTAGTTTAAATTAGTTTTTAATTCATTAAAAATTATTAAAAAGTCAAAAAAATATTTTTCTTTTTCACAAAATTTTCTTTTATCATTTAGAATATAGGAAAATTATTTTGCATTTTTAAAGCTTAGATTTTAGAAATTCACTTTTTAATTATGATTTTTTAAATTTCGTCACGTTCGTTTTTAAAGTTCAATTTTAGTTTTTAGAATTACATGCTTAGTTTACTTGTTCCCATAGCATATTTAGTTGTTTTCATTTAATATTTCATATTTCGTAGTTTAAAATCACCAGTCATCACTCTTTTTCACACATTCACCGCACTTTTTGACACGTGAACGACGACTCAAATTCGACCTTCGTTGGGACACGACCCGGGGAAAATACATTCGTTGCGTTTTCCCTTGGAAAAATATATACCTACAACGACAAATCAAGTGTAGAAGGCAATTGATGACATTACTCTAAGATAAAAAAGATGTATTCGCATGGGAGCCAGCAGATATGTGATGCGTAAGTTCATCCTGTTTTACATTTATAAACTTAGAAGTACAAGGATAAACACTTACTAACTGGCAGAGAACCCGATCACATGTAGCAAAGCCTAGGTAAATCAGAGTGTCGTCCAAGCGTAGGTCGAGATTGAAAGGCAAGAAGGAGTGTTCAAGCTGTAGATGGTTCCCAGTTGCTTGTTTCCTTTCTTCCATTGCTTCACTTCATAATCATAAGGAGACTAGGTTATTCTCATTCCTGCTTCAGTCATCAATGCAGGCGGTTAGACTCTTGCTATAGATTAGGGGCTCTATCGTGCTATTCTAGACATAGGTAGGCGGCAAAGACAAGGGATCTCTCTCGCTATAGATGGTTGCTGCTTGCGAGAAGTGTCTCTTCCCTTTCAAAAACTTCTGGATCTCTACGAGGTTGAGGTCCTGGGTTCTTTCCTGATCAGGCTGGTCAGTGAGCTTAGCTCAGTAACTCTCCTTCATTCAGTTCTTCTTCTTCCATGGCTTCCCGTCGGGTGTCTTCCACCATGTACACGACATCGTCCTAAGTGCATCTCATGCTCTTCTTGGCCCTTCTGTAGTTGTGATCCGAACCATACTTCAATAAATTCCAAGCCGCGGGAACTTAGCTGCCCAAGATTGGTTACAAAAAGCCCAATCCAAGCGTTCTTTGACCCCTTCTTTCTCCCGGGTGAACCTATCGCCAACACAGTCAAGGTCAAAGAAATTCGCGTCGATGATGCAATCTTTGAGAGCGCCCATCGATTGAGTACTTGGTGTAGCACCCCTACTTTTTTCTTCAGGAGACAAGTATATGTTAAAATCCCCCATGACAAGCCACGGTCCATTAATACTTCCGGAAATCGTCTTCAGAGAATCCCATAGAGCCATGCGCCCCGAAGGATTAGTTTCTTGGTCGGACCAAGCCAACTGGCGATTTCTGACAAGTCTTTCCTAATTTTTAGAGCAAGAAGCGGAACTACAAGAAGGTTTTCTTTATTATGTTAAACTGGTTTCAGTCTCTTAGAAATGCTCTTGCGAGTTCGAATGGTGTTATACATAGGAATCCTCTTTTGCTTGAGGGGGTACCGGTTCTTGAGGGGGTGCCGGTTGATGGGGATCTCCACACAATCGATCTAGTAGGTAAGAAAGAAGATCTTCGTATAGTTAATGAATGAAAGCGAAACCACTAGGTTAGATCTCGTCTGTGACCCCTGGGCTTGTTAATTGAGAGAGAAAGCCCTACATCAAGAGTTTTAATAGGAAGGCCATCCCATGCCTCGCTTGTGCTTGTTTTAATACAGACTTGCCTACTTCCTTCAGCCTGTTGCCCGTAGACAGATGCCTTGAGTGCCAAACTCTATAATAAGGGTGGGGTATCCGAATCGACCTCCAACACTGATTCCGGATATCGTGATCTTGGATCCAGGTCTAGGTACTTTTTCTGATTCAGATTCTCTTGGGTACAATACCGAAGCTAAGTATAAGTAGATGAAGACAGCTTGACCAAGAGTTGCTAGAGCGGATTATTCAGCTAAGTCAGTAATATCGGGATTAGTCTCCTTGCCATTGCTACTGTCTTTGAAAGTCTAGCTATCCTCTCCTTGTCATGCTTAGTTATTCTGCATTGCTCCTTCTTCTGATCTTGCTTTCTTGCCTTATAGAACTGACCTTTGTCCCCTCCTTCCGGTTTTCACTCACTTAACGTCCATTCCTTGCTCTTGCCTAGTTCTAGGCTGTTTCCATTTGGTAGTTTTTTTATCGTTGTTGATACCGGCAAGACCCAGCCAGATGATGTCTGCTGGTTGGTAGTGAGAGGACTTTTAGTACCTGCATACCCAAAAGGGGGCGCTGGTTAAAAAACAAGAATTTTTCTCTTTCTTGCTCTCCCTTAGCAGCGGGAAAGGAGTCTATCTATCTGCCTAGCTTTGGTAGATTTCCCCCAACGCAATCCGCAGAAATTCCACGAATCCCTTGTTGGATAAGTCCGACCTGCCTGTCTCTTCATAAGAGCGAGGGTTTTGAATATTAGTCTTGCTGTCCGCTCTGAGCCTGAGAGGATTTCTGATCGTTTAGAGGATCCTGTTAGCAATGCTCCTCTAGCCTTCAACAGTCAGGGTGAGTTGTCAGCTTCTTCTTTTGGGTAGAGAGAGCCGGAGTTAGGCCTTTGTATGACGGATTGATTGATAGTAGGATCAATGATGTTTAGTTTCATTCAGGATCGACATGCCCCAGGTTTGAAGAATTCGATGACTGGCCTTCGCTGCAAAAGATCCCGGAATTGGTCGATTCGGAATTGGCTGGATTGGAGGAATCCGGAGCCACAAGGATCTTCAACGGGTTCGAAAGTCTTTTGATTCTAGGCGGCAGGAGCGCTCACATTTTTTGGCTTACTCTTGCACTTGAATTTCAAAATCCGGCTCGCTCCCGGCCTTTGGACCTTTGGCCCGCTTAGAAGTGGATTCGAACCACTGACACAAGGATTTTTAGTCCTTTGCTCTAACCAGCTGAGCTACCTGAACCACTTTCCTAAAATCTGTTTTATTCATCGAATAGTGCCCTACCCTTCCTGCTTTCCCGGGCCCTGCTTAGCTGAAGCAAGACACTTGCTTGCTGCTTGCTCGGGCCCTGCTTAGCTGAAGCAAGACACTTGCTTGCTGCTAGCCCGGGCCCTGCTTAGCTGAACCAAGATACTTGCGTGCTGCTTACCCGAGCTGCACTCTCAGTCGTGTCGAACCTATAAAGATCAGCGAAGAAGGACTGAACCCCTCTTTCTATATCAGCTTCTTCTTTAATATTAAGATCAAGGCCGCCGCTTGCGTATAGGGCCTTAGCGCGGTCCACAATCTTTTGGATGCGTTTGTCACACGCTTTCGCGTGTTTCTCCGCGAATCGCATCTCCCGAGAGTCATCAAATGCGGCTTGCCGCACCCTTTCTCGAGGTGCCCTTTGCGGGACTTCGCCAACCTATTGGGTTGGCTCGTCTGTACAAATGAACACAGAATAAAGGATTCCCCACATACAGAAAGAGAGGCCTTCCTGTACGAGTAGTGAAGAACTAAACGAGACTCTTGTTGGTTGTTGACCAACGGAAAGAAAGGGAGAAAGAAATGGGATTGTGTCAACAGGCCCCTATTTCGACGAAAAACAGCCCCTTTTCTTTTTGTTTAGCCTGTTCCTATCAGAAAAATTACGATTTCAGAGAAGAGGAAAAAAGTCCTCCGTCATAGGCGGCCGATACGTTTTTATATAGTTATAATAACTAGAACTCTTTTAAAAAACTTACCTAAGTTTCCAGATACGAGGATAATAAAAAATACCAATTGACAGTTTGTTTTTGATTCATCAGTTATTAATATAAGGCACTAACGAAGATAGAGTGACAGAGGTAGAAAAAAAAAGATTCGTCATCTGTTACATCTACTCATCCCACGATTCCGAATCAACAGACCCCATTACCGAGATATGGCAACTCTTTTTGAAGGTCCGCGAAATAACCGCGTTGCACGATCAGTGAAACCAGAGTGATGGTCTTTTGGGACGATACATTCGTAATGGATCCATCATATACGTTATTTTAGATGGTTCTAATTGTGGGCGATAGTCTTCATCATCCTCAGCAGCTTGAGCAGGCTCCTCAATGGCTTGGATAGCCCCTGAAGTAATATCCTAACGTGTACTCAAGAACACAAGAAAAGAGCTTTTAAATGGCCTTCTGTTTTTTTTTTAATCAAAAAGTAGTGTTTTCCCGTGTTTTTAGGCCATAAACTAGAGAGTTAGGTTAAAGGTGAGCCGGCTAAGAGGACTAGGAGCTTAGCTTGCTGGCGAGAAAGGGT
>CP139504.1:2672190-2759690 GCA_021014915.2 Artemisia tridentata subsp. tridentata | reverse complement strand
TCCTTGTAAGACCCTGCTAACGAAGTAGATGGGAATTTGCTTCTTTTCCCTCTCTTCTAAGAGTACTACACTAATTCTTTTGAAGGATGCTGCGATGTACATGAATAATACTTCGCCTTTGATTGGGGCTGTAAGTATTGGCAAGATCACCAAAAACTCCTTCAACTTTTGAAAGGCAGCTTCAACTTTTAAGATCCAATGGAAAGTCTTCTTATCCATGCATCCTTTGAAAGTCTTAAAGAATGGTAGTGATCGATCTGCACCCTTCAACAAAAACCTGCTAAGAGCTGCTAGCTTCCCATTTAGACTTTGTACCTCCTTTAGCGATTTTGGAGCCTGCAAGTCTGTGATGGCTTTGACCTTCGAAGGGTTAGCTTTGATTCCTTGCTTTGTAATCAGATGTCCCAGAAATTTCCCTTCTTCGACACCAAAATAACACTTCTTTGGGTTTAGCTTCATATTGATTACCCTTAACTGGTCGAAGGTTTCTTGAATTTAGGAGAGTAAATCTTCCTCAGTTCTGCTTTTTATGACCATATCATCAACGTTAGCTTCCAAATTCCTTCCTATTTGTTTGTTGAAGGCTTTATCTACCAATCGTTGGTATGTTTCCCCTGCATTCTTTAGGCCGAAGGGCATCTTTTTGTAACAATACACCTTTCCCCGTATGAAAGGTTGTCTTTTCCTCGTCTTGTATCTAATGGTATCCATTGTAGACGTCTAGAAAACACTTCAAACGGAACTCTGAAATAGACTCGACTTTCCAATCTATCTCTGGCAGAGGGTAACAGTCTTTTGGGCAAGCTTTGTTGATATCGATGAAATCAACACACATACGCCACCCTCCGTCACTCTTCTTTACCATAACCGGATTGGCCACCCATGTTTAGTGATTGAACAAATAATTGCCAACCAAGCCTTCGATAGTGATCAAAGGAATAATGGGGTGTTGAGATTGCGCCAAGCTTGTTCTTAACCTAAAAATAAGAAATACGAAGACACTACGTTAAGTGATTGCGCAGGGGTTGGACCCTGCGAACCACCTCTGGCGTGCGAGTAAGTATGTGTAATGGTAATATAGGTCATAAATTGAGAGAGTGAAGTTAACTTACTTTGTTTTGGCCCGACTATGCTATTTATAGGGGAGAAATAGGACATAGTGGGCGGTTGCACATTGTTCGGAGATCATGGGGGCGTCCCATGGAAAGTGGTAACCGCTAGGGCTTTGTAACCCACGATCTCTGTTTTGGCGGGAAAGCCAAGGGGAAGAGAAGACGTGGGTTTGACCAGGTCAGGATGGTCCTTCGTACTAGTCCCTTCGTCAGGAATACCCCAAAGGGCTTAGGGCTTCGATTGGCGGATTCCCACATGGTAACCAGTTCGCAGGCGAATGGTTTTACGCCAATGAAACGTGTTAGAAGATTAACCTGGGCCTCCGAAGGGAGGGCTTTCTACAGGCTCGAAGGGGAGTCCTTCGACCCGTTCGGAGGGTACATCATCAAGCCCCCCAGTCGAAAGTGATATATACGCACAAGTATAAATTGCATTCGACTCAAAAAACATGCCACACTCTATCCTTTCCGTCACAAATTCGAATGGAATAAGGATAAGTATTTAACCAAAATATGCAATAAATGCGGATATTAAATAACTAACTACCACGCTATTAAATACAGCAGCCAAGATATCGGTATCTCTAAACTTCTTTTCAAAATTGAAAAAGCAGCTTTGAGTCCGTATATTACAAGTGGACGGTCAGGGTAAACTTTCAATAGAGATACATAAACTCTTACTCATCCCTACCTGATCATACTTTTATTTTGCGCCCAAAATACACATACACAGTACTGTGCTTTGTGCTTCTTCTGAGATTTAAGGTAATTACCCTCCCTCGTTCTTATTGTTACAAATACAAGATGAGTATGGCGGCAAAAAGAACCATTAGGCAACAAAAGTGTACCTTATCAGAACAGGCTTTGGCGGATTTTTTTGAAAAATATCCCATACTTAAAAAGTATAAAGTGATACTCCCAAACGAAAGCCAAAGTATTTTTGATGCCCCCGCTGGGTATGTTGGGTTATATGTTCATGCTTTTACAGAATCCAACTTTAGGATTCCTATTCATCCACTAATCTTAGAATTTTTACAGTATTATCAAGTACATATTTCCAGGTTGAACCCATTTGGCTTAGCTAAACTAACCACCTACATTGTCGTATGCAAAGCTTATGGTTATGAGCCCACGCTTAACGTGCTTAGAGGCTTTATCAACCTTTGCCCTGGTGGTGATTGGTTAACCTTAGGTAAAAGAAGTGAACCTGATATTCCCTGTTTAATAACAAAACCTTTTGCCAACATAAGAAAATGGAAAGGTCTGTTTTTCTATGTGCAAGATACTATCATACCTCCCAAATATCCAGCGTTGCTAGACAAAGACTTTTGTTTTGACGAGAAACGTTTTGATGATCCTTTGCCACACTTCGTAAGAAGCTATCCCCTCTACCAACGTCTTGAACGTCACCCATTTGATGTGCAAACGTTTCCTGAGCCGATACTGTTTATGGCGGGGATTATTGATCATTGGGAAGGCTCTCCATTGGAACCTGAGATAATCTGCAATGGGAAAAGTATGTATATACCTATTAAAATAAAGTAAATGACTTATCTGATGATATTTATCTTTTTTTTTCTGTTTTTCTGTAGGGATGGCATTCAGGAACTTCGTCGTGGCTCGTGGTATTAGAGAAGTTAGTTTTGTCCCTAAAGAGCCAGAAAATATAAACTACGGAATAGGTTCTCCATCCATGTCAATTGAGAATGACAAGACTCCGCAGTTTATGGAAACTGTTGCAGATTTCGATGATCCCCTTATCAAGGAATTTCAAACAAGGCTCGCAAGGTCCTCCGGTCTTTCAGATAAGAGAAGTAAGAAAGCAAAGGCTGCCATGTCTGTAAGGAACCCTCCGAAGAGGAAATTAGCCCTTCCTACCCCTCCAGCGAGAGTTGTGAAGCCCAAAGGATCACACTCTAAAACCTTTATACCCACTCCTTTAACGATTCCTGATGACCCTACTCCAAGTAAGCTAGCATCTTTCATGCGTATCAAATGTCATGCATCATATAACTTGTTTTCCTTTCTTTTTTAGGCCTTCCCGATGTTGTGGAACTTCCTAATGCACATGCCTGTCGACAATTGGTTGACAAAATGACACCTACCAGTTGGAAAGGAGTCTTGGATAACATGTCTATTGAAGAGCTTTGCGACTTTCACTCCAAAAGTTACGCTAGGCAGGCTGAGCAGGAGATTAACCTTTGTGATAAGCTCAATGATCTTAGATCCCAACTTCAAATCTTGGAGAGAGACCGAGCTGAGGTAGTTTCGAGAGTTGTTCCTCATGTGGCGATGGAATTGTACCGTAGCGATGAGGTGGGGGAAGTTATTGGGAGACTTGTGAACGCAGCCATCTTCTACGGAACCTGCACCGCATTGGAAGAAATTGCCAAGACAAAGAAACCCATTGTTTTGTCGGAGGTGTCTTACTATCGCCCAGATTCTGAGCAAGAGTTTAATGAGGCTGGTGATGCGTTTACTTCAACAAAGTACCCTTATCTTGCCGAGGTAACCAAAGATCCATTGGCTCCAATAGAGGAGCTTTTGGCAAAGAAGCCTATGAAGATCCAACCTTCATCCTCAATAAGGAAATCCAACTCTGCTCAACCTTGAAATGATTCCCCAACATATTATTTGTTTGAGATAATTTATCTTTGTTCCTGTTTGAACAATTTATCTTTCGTGTTACTGGGCTTCGATCCGTAACTTTAGACAATTGTCCTTTTTGTGATTATGATAGCTAAGACTGTACGTAGTCTTTGTTTATGCTAATTTAGTGGGATATGTCCCACTTTTATTGTCATGTTTATCTTCTCTTACGCTCATTTCAAGAGCGTACACATACAACCTAAGGTTATAACCTTATTGTGTGTATTTTGGACCAAGATTTTAAGCAATCGTATAATTTGACTGCGACAGAGGGTCGCGACCCACTCCGTCTTTATCCTTAAGTAGCAGAGGGATTTTAATACCCTAAGACTTCATAGGAAAGTTAATGTGAATTATACTGGATGTTATTTATATACAAGGCATGTGCCTTGCTACATCCTTCGACATTGAAACTTTTATACTACTTGGCTGGACAAATCTTTGTTGTAAAGAACGAAACAAGAGATTTGAGGGAAATGCGTTATATCATTAATTAGGTAGGGAGGATTACATCATTTTAAGAAATGAATACTAAGACACCTACCATTAATGCTTCTTTCCCCAGATGAGAAGAATGCGTTACATGAAATTATAAAAACAAACTGAGTGTTTTTTTTTTGTAGTAAGTTTAGATGTAAAACTTACGAAGGTTATTACCGTTCCAAGTTCTATCCATGACTTCTCCTTTAAGCGTTGCGAGCTTGTACGCGCCATTGCCGTAGGCTTTCGATATAACGTAGGGTCCTTCCCATGTTGGCCCTAGCTTTCCTTCGTATTCGGCCTTGCTTGCACTATTCAAACGAAGGACATATTCACCTGGCTTGAGCGTGGATGGTTGAACTCGGTTGTTATAGTACTTTTCAATCTTCTGTTTGTGGATAGCCTCCCTGATCGAAGCTATTTCTCTTCTTTCTTCCAGAAGATCAAGATTTTCTCGAATCCTTTCGTCATTTTCCTTTTCTTCAAAGTTCACAATGCGTTCCGTTTTGATGCTTATTTCGGAGGGTATAACAGCTTCCGTTCCATAAGTAAGGCTAAAAGGAGTCTCCCCGTGGCTTGACTTGGGGTGCGTCCTATGTGCCCACAGAACTTAGGGTAGTTCGTCTACCCACCCATGATGGCTTCGTCCCAATCTCTTTTCAATTCCTTCTATGATATCCCGGTTTGTGACTTCTACCTGTCCATTACCTTGGGGATGATAAATAGAAGTGAATGACTGTTTGATCTTCAGGCCTTCGCAGAAGGTTGGGAACACCCCTTCGGCGAACTGCTTTCCATTGTCGGAGATGATAATGTGAGGGACACCGAAACGACAGATTATGTGTTCCCACACGAATTTCTCCATATGCCTTCCTGTTACTGATGCCAAGGGCTTCGCTTCAACCCATTTGGTAAAGTAGTCTATGGCTACGACCAAGAACTTTACTCCCCCTGGAGCAACTGGTAGGGGTCCGACTATGTCAATTCCCCATTGGCAGAAAGGCCATGCTTACGTAACGGATGTCATGTCTTGTTTAGGCATTCTCGGGACTTTGGAGTGGATCTGACATGCTTCGCACTTTTGTATTATTTCTATTGCATCCCTGTGCATGGATGGCCAATAATACCCAAGCTTCATTACTTTTGAGACAACAGAGTGAGGGCCTGCATGCAACCCGCAAGATCCTTCGTGAACCTTGATTGAACAAATAATTGCCAACCAAGCCTTCGATGGTGATCAAAGGAATAATGGGGTGTTGAGGTTGCGCCAAGCTTGTTCTTAACCTGAAAATAAGAAATACGAAGACACTACGTTAAGTGATTGCGCAGGGGTTGGACCCTGCGAACCACCTCCGGCGTGCGAGTAAGTATGTGTAATGGTAATGTAGGTCGTAAATTTAGAGAGTGAAGTTAACTTACTTAGTTTTGGCCCGACTATGCTATTTATAGGGGAGAAATAGGGCATAGTGGGCGGTTGCACAAAGTTCGGAGATCATGGGGGCGTCCCATGGAAAGTGGTAACCGCTAGGGCTTTGTAGCCCACGATCTCTGTTTTGGCGGGAAAGCCAAGGGATAGAGGAGACGTGGGTTTGACCAGGTCAGGATGGTCCTTCGTGCTAGTCCCTTCGTCAGGAATACCCCGAAGGGCTTAGGGCTTCGATTGGCGGATTCCTACATGGTAACCAGTTCGGAGGCGAATGGTTTTACGCCAATGAAACGTGTTAGAAGATTAACATGGGCCTCCGAAGGGAGGGCTTTCTACAGGCTCGAAGGGGAGTCCTTCGACCCGTTAGGAGGGTACATCATCAAGCCCCCCAGTCGAAAGTGATATATACGTACGAGTATAAATTGCATTCGACTCAGAAAACATGCATTACACCTATTAAATTATACTCTCGAGCGAAAATAAATAACTAACCAAACCGCGCATTTAATGCGGGCTAATAATTATCTTCCCACTTGGGCTGTAAACTCAAACGGCTTACTTAATCGGTTTTAGCAAACATCACTTCAAAATTTAAATGCCCATTTAAGATCCGTAAGATCTTCAAAGTTTAGGTGTACACGTGTGCGCTTGGGATCAAAACCATCTGGGTACATAAACCCAAAATAATTAAACCCTAGCTCATTTTACCTCCGCCCAAAATATACACATTGCTCTGCAATCTTGTGCTTCCATTGGAACCAAAAGGTAAAATTCTGCCATTTTTCTTTGCTCTCCTTACTGTATTTATGAGTATGGCTGCAAAACGAATAATTAAAGAACAAACTTGCACCTTGTCGAAACAAGCATTGTCTGATTTTCTGAATGATTATCCCATACCTTCTGAACATAAAATCATGCTTCCCAGTAAAAAGCAAAGTATTTTTGATGCTCCAAAAGGGTTTGTAGGCTTGTATGTGCATGCGTTTACGCAATCAAACTTTAGGATTCCCATCCACCCTCTTATTTTGGAATTTTTGCAATATTACAAAGTGCACATTTCAAGGTTTAATCCATTCGGTTTAGCCAAGTTGACAACCTATATTGTAATGTGCAAAGCGTATGGTTTTGAGCCCTCATTGACTGTGCTTAGAGGCTTTGTTAATCTCTACCCTGGTGGAGATTGGGTAACTATTGTAAAAAGGAGTGAGCATGATGTCCCACACCTATTGACTAAACCTTTTTCGAATATTCGAAATTGGAAAGGTCAATTTTTTTATATTGAGAGCACCATCATACCCTCCGAGTACCCTGAGTTGTTGGCCGAAGGGAATAGGTTTGATGAGAAGCGATACAATGACCCGTTACGTTATGAGGTGAGAAGTGACCTTATGTACCAACATCTTGCACGTCATCCAGTGGACGTACAAACGTTTCCTGAGCCCATCTTATTCATGGCTGGCATTGCTAAAAGTTGGGAAGAGTCTCCATTGCTTCCTGAAATAATTTATGAAGGAAAAAGTATGTATAATTTCTTATTTCATAAATAAATAACTTACCTGCTGATATTTATCTCTTTTCCTTTATCTGTGCAGAAATGGCTTTCCGGAATTTTGTTGTGGTCGGAGGTGCCAAGGAAGTTAGCTTTATGCCAAGGGAACCTCAGGATACGAGTTACGGAGTGGGATCTCCTTCCATCTCTGTTAATAATAATGATGTTGATGTCTCTCCACCCAAGCCTCTTGTTGTGCTCCCCCCAATGAAACCCCTTGGTACTGAGGAAGCCCCCCAGCTAGTGGAGGATGTTGGTGACTCTGATGATACCCCTTCCGGAAGTGATCAGCTCAGGATCGTAGGGTCCTCCGATATTGCTGATAGAGTTCGGACTAGAAAAGGTACCAGTGCAAAGGCTGCTCCCAAGAGGAAATTGAACATTCCTACTCCTACTTCCAGAACCACCAAGCAGAAAACAGAGAAGTCTCGTGGGAAAACCATTATGTATGCTCCAGAGGGAATGGTTGATGAAGATGACATCTCAGGTAAATGAAAGTTCCTCAAGTCTTCCTTCCTTTCCGTAATATTGCGTATTTGGCTTATATCACTTTCTTCTTCTTTCTTTTTTTTTTTTAGGTTTGCCAGATACGAAGGAACTGCCCAACGCTCTCTCCTGCCGCTTGCTTGTTGAGAATGTCACTCCTGCCTCATGGAGGAGTAAAATGAATGAGATGTCCATTGAGAAACTTTGCGATCTCAACGACAAAAGTTATATCCGGCAAGCAATGCTGGACAGCCACCTTAGCTTTCGCACCCGGGGGTTGCTTAACAAAGTCAAGGAAGCGAAGGAGGAGGTTGCTGCTGTTGTTGCCAGGGAGAAAGAAAGGGAGAAAAATTATGCTGAGTTGGAGAAGAGGTATGACGAAGCCATGGAGGACTTTGAGAAACATCCACGGTATGAGGCTCTTCGAGACAAGATTGATGGTCTTGAGAAACAGCTTAAAGAATCGCAGGCTGAGTGTGGTAGGCTAAAACTGGAGGAAGCAAAGGTTGTTGGCTATGAAAACCAGGTGAGTGCCCTGGAGTCTAAGTGTACTGGGTTGGAGACTGAGAGGGCCAGGCTAGTGGATCAGGATGCTAAGCGTTGCCAAGAGGTTGATAAGTTGAAGCTCGAATGTCAAAATTTGAGAAAATATAGGGCTGAGGTTGTATCAAAGGTTGTTCCCTACGTTGCTATGGAATTATATCATCGCGATGAGGTGGGAGAAGTTGTGGGTAAGCTAGTGAATGCAGCCATATTTCATGGCAAATGCACAACTTTAGAGGAGATTGCTGAAACCAAGAAACCAGTTGTGCTTTCGGAGGTGCCATACTATCGTCCGAATTCCGTTCGTGAGTATGATGAAGCTGGTAACGCATTCACCACGGCAGTGTACCCCTTTCTTGCCGAAGCAACCAAAGATCCCTCAGCCTCCATCGAAGATCTCCTTTCTAAAAAACCCAAGAGCATACAGCCTCCGTCTCCAACTAGAAGAACTTTGTCTGAGAAACCCAAGTCTGCGACTCATCTGGAAGACCCGAACTCTTCTATCAACAAGTGAAGGCTGCCCTGTTGGCAGTAATTTAGTCTGTAAGGGTGGCGTGTACCCTTTAAAACAATTTGGTTATGTTTGAAGGCTGGTGCCTTTGTTTAAGACAATTTATCATGCTTTTATCAGGCGTGTGCCTGTTGGAATAGTTTGTCTGGGCTTTGTCCCATAACTTTAAACAATTATCTCTTTTGATGATAGCTACGCCTGTGCGTAGCCTTTATGAAGCTTAATTTGGAGGAATACTCTCCTTTTTTGATGCCATGCTTATCTTCTCTTACGCTCACTACAAGAACGTAAACATACAACCTAAGGTTATAACCTTATTGTGTGTATTTTGGACCAAGATTTTATGCAATCGTATAATTTGACTGCGACAGAGGGTCGCGACCCACTCCGTCTTTATCCTTAAGTTACAGAGGGCTTTTAATACCCTAAGACTTCATAGGAAAGTTAATGTGAATTGTAATGGATGTTAATGTTATACAAGACGTGTGCCTTGCTTCATCCTTCGACATTGAAACTTGTAAAGTACTTGGCTGAACAAATCTATGTTGTATAAAACGAAACAAGAGATTTTGAGGGAAACATGTTATATCATTAAGTGGGTAGGGAGGATTACATCATTTGAAGAAATGAACACTAGACACCTACCATTAATGCTTCTTTCCCATGTGAGAAGACTGTGTTACATGAAATTGAAAACAACTAAGTGCTTTTTAAAGAAAGGTAAGTTCTTATATGTAAGACTTACGAGAGTTGGCGTCATGTCCAAACTTGTTCAAGACATTTTTTGCTTCTGCCCTTCGAGCTTCCATGTCTCTTTGCCACATTAATTCTTCTTTGACGCTAGGCTCTTTCACTTGGTTTTGTTAGCTTTTATTCGAAGGACAACTTCCTATATGCCCTCAAGGCTTTGGGAAGTTTTTCTGTCCATTTATGCTGATATTGCCCTAGTTTCGTCTCGATTTCGGTGACAATATCCTTGTCAACACAAACGAACCTTTGCTTCACATTCAGGCTTTTGCAGAAAGAAGGGAACACTCCTTCGGCAAAGTGTGGCCCTTCGTAAGAGGTGATAACTTGTGGGATTCCAAATCTGAAAATTATGTGTTCCCACATGAATTCTTCCACATCTTTTCCTTTTGTTGATGCCAACGGCTTGGCCTCAACCCATTTGGTGAAATGATCGATGGCTATGACCAAGAATTGTACCCCTCCAAGAGCTAATGGTAGGGGTCCGATTATGCTGACTCCCCATTGACCGAAAGGCCTTACTGTTATGCTAGATGTCGCATCATACTCTAAGGGTTTCCGGGCTTTGGAGTGTGTCTGGCATACCATGCATGTTCTGATTGCTTCCCTTGTGTCTTCTAGTACGAATGGGCAGTAATAACCCCATTTTGTTACCTTCGAGGCGATGGCCCTAGGGCTTGTGTGTCTTCCACAGAATTCTTCATGAGCATTGTAGAGAATGTTCGAAGCCTGTTTTAATTCGACACAACGAAGCCAAGGAGATGAAAGACGCCTTTTGTAAAGATTATTCCCTATGAGCCTATACTGGGGACGTTTGACTATGATTCTTGTGGGAAGGATTCCAAACACTTGGGATGTGAATCTTAGTAATGTGTTTGAGAGATATTTATATATGAATGTGTTTAGCATGCGGAATCTACTACAACACACTTAAAAGAACACAAGGTGGTGAGTTTATGTAAACGTGAGAATGCAATGAACAATGAATACAACTTTGGTTAACACAAAATGATTCAATATTATTGATGAAATAATACGGATGATCTAAATATCACCGGGATTACAAAGTAATCTTGAATCTAATATTGTAAAAGGATTTGTGAATTTAGTAACTAAGTTACTTGAGAGATGGTTCGGTTTTTGGTTAACAGTTGAAGAGATGCATGCATGAAGTGTGACTAAGGTATCCTTTTATAAGATAAGGACACCTTATTACAAGTTGTCAAGTGGTTGAATATAATACTTTACTTTGACTATTCTAGCCTACAATTAAATACAACTACCAATGTACAACTCTGTAATATTCTTCTGTACACCACAGAAGACTAAACTACTTCTACATAACGTATAACAATGTACAAAGACTAATAATTCAACTAAATATCTATTACAAAATATCTAATCAACTTGACATATAGCTTGGCAGGCCCTTTGTCAACTAGCAGTACCTTCTACCCAGAAGGTACTGTTAGTACATCTTCATACTCTTCAAAATCAACTAGCAGGCTCTTTGACATCTTTGGCAGGCTCTTTGACTTGAACATTTTATTCCCAACAATTCTTCGTACCGACTTTGAATTATCGGGCAAAATGCCGCTTATCAAGTACGTTTCTATTGGTGCTATCCAGCTGGAGCCTTCATCAAATGTTTCACTTTGTGCAATTGACCTGGTGGCCAATACTTCCACTAAAACCTCGCTGGGCAGATGAGTGAAAGCAGTCGATGCTAATTTGATTAGGGCCTCTGCCTTTTTGTTTTGGCTCATGTGGACATTTGTCACTTTGTGTCGTTCGAAACCCTGAAGGAGCTTTTTAACTTCGTTTAAGTATTCCTTGATTATTGGCTGCCTTGCTCTGTAAGAACCCTTGATTTGACTAGTGACTGAAAGTGAGCCTACGAGGATGGAGAGGTCATGAACCTTCATGCCCTTCGCGAGTCGAAGGCCAGCCAGCAAGGCTTCGTACTCTGCTTCATTCTTTGTGGCCTTGAATTCAAAACGTAGTGCATAACTGTACTCCTTTCCCTCCGGATTAATTAGGATCAAACCTGTTCCGAAACCATCGGAGCTTGAGGCTCCGTCAGTGTATAATTTCCATCCCTCCGTTGCTGTTGGGGGAGTTTCTCCGTTTGGGCTGTGTCCGGAAGGTGTTTCGTTGAGGACTTCTGCGGATGTCTGACTCTTGGTGGTGCTTGGACTATCACGTCTTTTCAATGATCTTGGAGCTGGTAGGTCAATAGCTGCTTTGAACTTCGAAGGGTTTTCTTTGACTCCTTGTTTCGTTGACTTAATGGGTTTGAACCCCTTGAGTCGATATTCCTTGTCGTAGAGTTTGTCATCAGTCTTCGGTGCCTGAGGAGTTCTGGTGTTCCTAGAATGTGTCCCTTCGAAGACTTTCCCCTCGGCTTTGTGTGGCTTCTTCAAGTCTGCTATGGAACTATTTGGAGATCGCTTTTCGCCTTCCATTCTTCGTTTTGCGTGATGCTTTTTTGTGATGATATCTTCTTCGACATTCGCACTCCTGATAACATCATTCGGAGGTTTTTTGGAACCTTCCTTTTCTTTCTTGCTTTCCTTCGGGCTGTGCTCAGAAAATACCGTCCCTATTCCGTTGGGTGTGTGAAATTTCACCGCTGCATGTATAGTGGAGACTTCTTTGGCAGGCTCTTCATACTCTTCAAAATCAACTAGCAGGCTCTTTGACTTCTTTGGCAGGCTCTTTGACTTGAACATTTTATTCCCAACAATCCTCCCCTAAACTTGTTATTTCCATTAAAATACACAAGTTTCTGATGAATAAAATACATACCTTGAGGATTTGAGGGAACTCTTCCAAAAACCTTCACTCTCTGTTTTTCCTTTTTCTTTCACATTGCTCAAATATGCTCCTCAGCAAACTTTGAACAATTTCTGAATTCTCTTCATCCTTGTCACATATTAATCTCTTGGAGATCATAGTTTTAAGCACTTCATAACTAAGTGGATACTCTTTCTCAGCCAACATGAAGAGTACAATCCCACTTGATGTGTAAAGATGATGAATACTGCTAAGGCTTGGAAATTCCCATGTTGTTGAAGGATCATAATAGGGAAATTTCCAATGAACATCTTTGGGATCAGGATCAAACATCCTATTGAATTCTACCCATAGTTCCTGTTCCTTAACATCAGTACTAGAAGTTGTGTCTAGCCTAATCTGCACTAGATTCCACAATTCTTCCAAGTCTGCTCTGTCACATGCTCTAACTAGATTTTCAAAATTCTTAAAGATAGCAAACTGACCCCCAACCCTTATTATTTTCCATGACTTTCCTAATCTGTGGAAAACTAGAAGGGGGGTTGAATAGTTTTTACCATTTTTAAAGTTTTATTTGCTTTGTTACTATATGTTAATTCAAAGGAAACAATCACAAATAAATAATCACACAATGTAAACAAAAGATAAAGAGAGGAAAGATCAAACCACACGACACAGTTGTTTATAGTGGTTCGGCTACAAGAACTCTATTCCTTGCCCTACTCCACTCCCCGAGTTTCCTACTCGAGAGTTTATCTTTCACTAAGAAACAAACTCCTTTCCTAGTCGGAGAAAACCTTTACACGTCGCTTACTTCCTTTTCCGGTACTAAGCTAAACACCGGGTTCTTTCACAAGGTAGAACCAACCTGACGTCGCCTAATTACTTTACCGACACTAAGCTAGATGTCGAGTTCTTTACAAGGGTACAACCACTCCCTACACTCTTTGTACTTTAAGGACTAAAGTACTAACCACACTCACTGATTACAAATGATAGATATGATGTGTGAAACAAACTACAAGATCACACAGTAATGCAACTAAAGGATTACGGTTCTGTAGATCCTTGAATGCTTGATCTCCTTTCTACAAAATGGAAGATCAAAGTGAAATGCAACTATGAATGATGTTAGTAAGATATGTACTGAATGAATATATGTGTTAAAGCTATATGAGTGATGAGAGAGCCAAATGATCAGCTTCCTATTTATAGGCAAGCTGATCTTCAGCTCACGGATCCGGCGGATCCCTCAAAAGGGATCCGTCCTTTATAGGACTTGGATCCGTGGGATGTGACAGCTATGTAATAGTTGTCTCTTACCATATCTTAGTTGTATCTTACCATATCATCCAAGATCTTCAAATGTCAACTATGTTGCTTGCATATCTAACCAAGATATATCAAAGATATTGTATGTGATGCATGCAATGATGTCATGGAATGGTTTATGAATTAAAGTTTCCTTTTAAGGAAACAAGTTACTAAACTTGTAATTCTTAGTTAATATGTGAAGTGTAAAATGTGTACTTAAGAGACTTAAGCTAGTATTTATTATTTGCTAAAAGATATTCCTTTTATTTGTCATTAACAAAACTAATGAAAGATCAAAGAATATAAATAACGTTTTTGGGACGCTATTTTTATTAACAATCTCCCCCTTTTTGTTGATGACAAAACATAAAGTATATTTTTGAGCAAGAGAATAAATATAGCATGAGTTCTTAAAAATATATATTAAGTTTGTTTATTAAAGAAAAGTTTTGTAAAAAATGTATGTACTGTGATGATTCACAGTTGATGCAAACTTAGTCCTTTCTCCCCCTTTTTGTCGAAACAAAAAGAGTAGCGAAGCGGAATGCGATTTTGAGAACTTTAAGAGCTCCCCCTTGTTTTATACTCCCCCTAAATGGAGTAATCAAGGAAATGATGCATGAATCTACAAAACAAACGGTTAGTATATGAGATGCTTATGAGATGCTCCCCCTCGATGTATACTCCTCACTTCTCGAGTACCAACGTATACTATTGAAGGGTATGATATGCTGCAAATGAAGTGTTAGTTATGAAATGACTTCAATGAAGAAGTAGAATGCTTGTGAAGTGTTCTTCCAAACAAGCCTTTCAATATGTTTGACTTTAAAAAGTCAAACTAAGTTTCTGATCATAATTTGTACCTAAAGCAATCATATGCAAGATATAATATATGCAATATAGGAATGTTAGTTCATAATGATAATGATAATATGCAATATGTTGATCACTCATAAGCATAAAACATCACATTCATATAGATTGAAAATTTTGTGACAAAAGTCACAATAGTGAAATGATGTTACAAATAAGAAGACATCCTAAAAAAAATAAAAATGTCCTAAACAAACAACTTAAAAAAAAATCCAAACAACTAATCTAAAGAGCTCCTATTGAGAAGGATGAGAGATTGCGTTTAAACGTTCAAGAACATGGTTCAAGATGAACCTCATCTCGTTTTGAAGCTCATGGACCAAGATGTTGGTCCTTTGGGCCAAGTGAGCCGTTCTCTCACAATGTGCGCAATCATGACTTGAGAAGCCGGGCGGAAGACTAGGGTCCAAGTTGTGTGGTGGTGGTGGTGATGGTGGTTGGGTGTTGTTGTTGTTGGATGGTTGTTGTGGTGTTTGGAGGGAGTTCATAAGAATGTTTTGGATGTCCATTGCTTCATGAAGGCGATGGTCAACCATACCCGAGAGAGTGTAGAGACGATTGAGCTCTTCACTAATCTCTTCTTGGGTTTGAGGCATATTCATGCACATTGCCTCGTCAATGGCAACTAGAGTGGATGTGGGTGATAGAGTTTGTGGTTGAGGTTGGGATGATTGTGCATCATGGTATAAAGGACCATGGATATCCGGGTAAACCGGGTGAAAAAGCATGGGTTGTTGACCTTCAAAGGTCATGGGTGGAAGATTGGGTAATTTTGGTGAAAGTTCTTCTAAGTCATCAAGATGTGGTGATGTAGCAGGAGTCCTAAATAATTCCAAGGGTTGGAGTTTAGGTGATTTTGGTGGTGATGGTGATCTAACAGTCTGTGATGGAGCCGGTGGTGGAGTAGTGGCTATTGGAGTAAGGGTTGGTGGTGGTGTTTGTATAACAACATGTGATGGTGTTGGGGTGGAGAGTGTAAGGAAATTTTCACTAGCAATGGGTGATGATATATTGAGAGGAGAATTTTCCTCAGATGAAGAGTTTGCTAAGTTGATAAAACAACAAGGTTTAACACTGATGCGGGCTGTTCTTCTTGGAGTTCTAGATGTGGAAGAGTTGTGTGACTTGGTCATGGTGAAGTATGATAGCTAAGATGTACAGGAGAGGAAATGGTTGTTGTGTGAAGTGATGATCCTAAAATGCTAATTTATAGACAGAAGGTTTGTGAGTCTGTGTGTTTGGATTTGATGTGAATCCAATAGAGAATGTTGGTTACTAATGATTTGGAACAAAAATTTGTGCAGGTCATATCAAGGAAGTCAATCCATTTAGCTTTGGTTGAGTAATATGTGTTGGATATGTAGTTAATACAAGAGGATAGTGGAAAATCTGATGATTTGATATTTCCACGGATTTGACGGATCCCTAAAAAGGGTTCCTTCTTTGTATTGGTTTGGTAACTTACACCTAAAGTTCAAAAATTTAAATTTTGGTGGGAAATTTTGTTCTTAAGTTTCTAAGAATTCCTAAATGATTCTAAGATGAATTATGATCAGTGAATGAAGCCTAAATGATACTAAACACTAAGATTTAAGAATCGGGATGAGTCGAAAAAGTTTTAGAATTTTACTGGGAAACCTGCGGATCCATGTTGGATAAAAGGCGGAACCATTTTCTGGGATCCGCCAAATCCGCAGGTTGGCGGATGGCGGATCCAACGATAAGCCTTGGCGGAACCCTATTTTGGGATCCGCGGTATCCGCAGGTCTAAAACTAAGAAAGTAAACAGAACATATGTCATATTTTGCGTTTTTCGACGAAAACCCGAAAATTCATCTAGACCTTACTTAACATCTAATATGTATAGCAAAACAACTAAATATGATAATATTAACACATGATTGCACATAGTTTAATCCATACTTAGAAACTTACCGTTTTAGGTGTTATGCCAAACATAGGCAATAACCCGGAAAATTGATAACCGTGATGGTTATCTACCTGCAAGTGTTAGTTATTACACATACACAATAAGTATTATTAGATAAATTCAAGACACATAGAAAGTTAACATCACAACATCCAACATTGTTTAAAACCAAACACTCTATTAACTCAGCTTCTTCTTCAACTTCTTCATCCCCTTGTGTAATTTCATCATCCAACGACCCAGATTCTTCACCATTCCTTTTATGTTTCGATACTCAGCGGATTCATGTGGAATTGGAGGAAGATGGCTCAAGTACTCGGGTGGAGGAATCCTAGAATTTGGCATACCATCATCTTCACTCATGGAAGATGATGAGGATGATGTTGGAACACGAGGACGTTTGCCCTTATCAACACTAACCCTAAAATCACTCAAAGGAACGAAGGTGTGTTCAATTTCATTGTAATCCGGAACAAAGCCTAGATGGTTTGGACGAGCGGGTGCAAAGGCTCTATAAAGTCGGGTTAAGAGCATACCATAAGGCATTGCAATCTTGCTTTGAACCGGAATGTCACACATTCGTTTGGCAACATAATAAGCAAGATTGAAGGGTTGACGAGTAGAGATGTTGTACATCATGTGGCATAAACAAGCATTGATATGATCACGGTTTCCTATGGTGCACATCACATTTGCCCTTAATACATCCTCCATCTTCTTGAATTCGGGTCTTAGTTCCTTGTGGGGTTGTTCTTAGGAATGAAGAGATGTTCCCTAATCACTTCTTTTGATTGGAGAGGAGTGGCATATGGTGCCGTCCTATCGAGATTGGAGTCTAAGATTGTTAAGGACCATTTGTCCGAGTAAATACATGTACCTTGACTTGGAATTCCTAAGACCTCACCAAATTGATCAAGAGGGATGTTGACAAGATTTCCATTTAGAGTAAAATGAAGACTTAAGTAACCTTCATCACTCGAGCTAAGACCTACACTAGCATAGAACTCAAGTATGAACCTAGGAATGATTGGTTCATCTATGTCTAAAAGAGAATCAAATTGAATTGCGGCTAATTGTTCCCTAAGTTGAGTGCCATCATAAAATGATGCATCTACGGCTCTACCCTCATGAACATACTTTTTCTCTAAGACTTTGAAAATTTCGATTTGGGCATCGGTTAGACCCTTGGTTTTGTGGACTTTGGGTAAGTAGTTAACGGTTTTCTTGTGATCGTAGTTGGTTGCGGGAGGCATAATTTTCCTAAGTACAAAAAGTTACATAGTTTTAGTTAAAATGATCAAAGGAAGTGTAAAATTCCTAGTGTGTGCCTACATGGGGACAATGTGGAGGTGCGGTTATCTCGACTCCTTTTGATGCAAGAAAAATTAGTTTATGCAAGTTTTGTTTACAAAACGAGAGATAACCCAAGCACTCCTATTTCAATGTAGCTACGATTGAATGTACCCGAAAATACATATTAGTTATGTATTCCCTTTAGCATTCAAGAGACATTATGCAAGTGAAGTCTAAAAGATAACGTTTTTGCATTTGTATGAACAATGTAAGAAAAAATTATTTTACCTATTCGTTAGAAGATTTTAGTGAAAAATTTTCATGGGGTTTTTGTTAAATTAAGACAATGTGCTATGAGATGCAATTCCTAACTAAGAAAAACATGTTTTTAAGTATAATGCAATAAATATGCTTCATGATTTTTCAAGAATTATGCATATACCCCAGGTTTTGGTTTTGTGCATGAAATGGAAATCCTAGACGCAGATCAGGAGTATAAATATGATAAGAATACTTACAGTGATGTTAGAAGCACAAATTTGTGGAAGAAAATGGTCTAAAATATGATGAAGATTAAGTGTGTGTCGAGTATAGTAAGGTGATATGTTTTGGAGTGAGGAGTGAATAGTACTTGTTCTTGTTTATTAAATAATAAACTGGACTTAGCATGCGGCGGATCCGGCGGATCCCAAACAAAGGATCCGTCTTTGTTGTCGATTGGATCCGCGGATTCAGAACACATGTTTTGGTTTAGTGTCGTGTGTGGCTAAACTAATGTTTATACTAATGTTTCTCCTAATCACTAGGTTCCATTAATCCTAATCCAAGTCTAAGATAGTTGAAAGGTTCACGTTTAAGTGGTTTAGTGAGGATATCAGCAATGTTGTCCTCTGAGGAAACTTTCTCAATTGAGATGATTCTCTTCTGTACATTGTCACGAAGGAAGTGATGGCGTATTTCAATATGTTTGGTTCTAGCGTGTTGGACTGGATTTTTGCTTAAATCGATAGCACCTTTGTTGTCGCAAAGAATGGGAATATTGTTGAGTTCAATTCCATAGTCGACGAGAGCTTGTTTCATCCACAGTGCTTGTTGACACGCCTTTCCTGCAGACACATACTCTGCTTCTGTTGTTGAGATTGCGAGGGCAGTTTGTTTCTTAGCGAACCATGATGTGAGACAATATCCTACAAAAGTACAAATACCACTAGTACTTTTCCTATCAACATAGTCACCTGCATGATCTGAGTCGGTATACACTATGGTTTCTACACCCGTTCCTTTGGGATACCATAATCCTAAGTGTGTAGTACCTTTGATGTACTTAAATATTCTTTTAACGGCTTCAAGATGGGACGTTTTTGGATCTTCTTGAAAACGTGCACATAGACAAACACTAAACATAATGTCAGGCCTACTAGCCGTAAGATAGAGTAAACTACCAATCATTCCTCTATATTTAGTGCTATCTACGGATTCATTTTCTTCATCCCTAGTGAGTTTGGTTTCGGAGGACATGGGTGTTCTCATGGGTTTTGAGTCTTCAAGACCAAACTTCTTAAGCATATCTTTGATATACTTTGATTGGTTGAAGAATATCCCATCTTCTAATTGTTTAATTTGGAGACCTAAGAAAAAGTTTAGTTCCCCCATCATACTCATTTCAAACTCGTCATGCATGATTTTTGAGAAATCGTCGCATAACTCTTGACAAGTTGAACCGAATATAATGTCATCCACATATATCTGGACTATGATAATATGTGATCCCTTTTTCTTGGTGAAGAGAGTATTATCTACTAGGCCCATGGTATACTTATGGTCAACTAGGAAAGTCTTAAGTCGATCATACCAAGCTTTTGGTGCTTGCTTAAGTCCGTATAAAGCTTTCTTAAGTTTGAAAACATAATTTGGTTTTTCAAAGTCGGCAAAGCCGGGAGGTTGTGCAACATATACTTCTTCATTTATAAACCCATTTAAGAAAGCACTTTTGACATCCATTTGAAATAACTTAAAATCATGTGCACATGCATATGCAAGTAATATCCTAATAGACTTAAGTCTAGCTACGGGTGCAAAAGTTTCATCGTAATCTATACCTTCTTGTTGATTGTAGCCTTGAGCTACTAGCCTAGCTTTATTTCTAGATACAATACCATTTTCATCCATTTTATTTCTAAAGACCCATTTAGTGCCGATTATGGTTTGGTTTTTAGGTGGAGGGACCAATGTCCAAACATCATTTCTAATAAATTGATTTAGTTCTTCTTGCATAGCAATTACCCAAGATTCATCTTTTATTGCCTCGTCTATGTTTTTGGGTTCAACCGTTGAAATAAAACAAAAATAATTACTTTCATTTTGAGCTTTGGATCTTAATGTTCTTTCATTAAGTTTTCCTATGACATTTTCTAATGGATGACTTTTAGTTTCTTTAATATTAATAATTTCTCCTTTTATGGGTTCATTGTCATTTTCAATGTTTTCTATATCATTAACCATTTGACTTTCAACTAAGTCATCATCTACCAAAGGTGATGTCTTAGAGGGAGGCGGACTTTCGTTGAATGTTACGTTCAACGATTCCTCGACTCTTGATGTTTCCTTGTTTAATACAATGTATGCTTTACTGTTTTGCGAGTACCCAAGGAATACACCTTCATACGACTTTGGGTCGAACTTAGTGAGATAGTCCTTTGTGTTTAAAATGAAGCACTTGCTTCCAAAAACTCTAAAATATCCTAATGTAGGCTTTTTGCCTCGATAAATTTCATAAGGAGTTTTATTTAAAAATTGTCTAATTAAAACTCTATTTAGGATATATGTAGAAGTATCTACAGCGTGACACCAAAACTTTTGTGGTATGTTTTGTTCATTTAACATAGTTCTACTCATTTCTTGAATTGTTCTATTTTTACGTTCTACTACACCATTAGATTGAGGTGTACGAGGAGCCGAGAAATTATGAGTTATTCCATTATTATCACAAAAATTTCCAAATTGAATTTCATTGTCAAATTCTCGACCATGGTCAGTTCTAATAGATACTATATTACTTCCTATTTGATTTTGAATTTTCTTGCTTAGAATTTCAAATTTATCAAATGCCTCATTTTTAGTTTTTAAAAACTTTGTCCATGTATATCTAGAGTAATCATCTACTATGACTAAAGTGTAAAAATTTCCTCCATAACTTTGTATAGCCGACGGGCCAAACAAATCCATATGTAATAATTCTAGGCATCTAGATGTAGATACCATGTTTTTAGCCTTATGGCTATTATGTACTTGTTTCCCAATTTTGCAAGCATCACAAAAGTGTTGGTCATATTTCAACTTGGGTAGGTTCCTAACGAGTTCTTTTGAAGACAAGGATTGAATAAGCCTCATATTAGCATGACCTAAGCGTCGATGCCATAGAGTTGAGTTTTCGTCCAAGGAGGTAAGACATAACTTATCTTTAGGTGTTTTATCTAATTTCATAACATAGACATTATTCTTTAAAACACCTTTTCCTACGGTTATGCCATCTTTAAGTATTTTACTTCCATTTTCACTGAAAAGGACGTTATACTTTTTGCGGCATAATTGACTTATACTAAGTAGATTAAATCCTAAATTATCTACATGAGCAACATCATCAATAGATAGAGAGTCATGAGAGATTGTACCTTTTCCGATGATTTTACTTTTAAGCTTGCTACCGAATGTGACATTACCTCCGTCATACACTTGGTAGGTTGAGAAAAGATTTTTGTTTCCCGTCATGTGTCTTGAGCACCCACTATCTTTGATCCACTCATCAGGTTCAAGATCAACTTTCAAGCATACCTAAGTTCATAAAAGACTCAAGCATTTGGTCCCCAATATCTCATGGGTCCGTTTGGGTTAAACATGACATTATCATGGTTTATGTACTGAAAAGGTGGACAATTGTTCCACGGCATATAATTAGGACCATGAAAGTTTCTAGACATGTTTTGGTTCCAATTATTTTGATAAGTGTGTTGTGAATTAACTATACTCTTTGGAAAGGGGTGTTTGGGAAAACTCATCTGAGGTCTTTGTTGATCCGTTTTAACTCTATATTCATTTCTAGCTTGACCTCTTCCTAAAGATACTGCTGGTTTGTGTTTATTATTGGTTATGCTACTGTTAGGTTTCTTAGTAACTTTAACAAACTCGGAACGGTCGACTTTGTGAACCTTCTGTTCAACTTCTGTACCCGCGGATCCTTTGGATATACCTGGCGGATCCAAATTTTTGGATCCGTCGGATCCGTGAGTGTCTAACTCTGTTGAAACAGTTTTAATCACAGTCTGTTCCTTATAATCACTTAAGGTTCCTAGTTTCATAAAGCCTAGACCTGTTTTATCATGAGGTAGCTTTTGCATTTTCATTATTTCATCTGCACAACTTATGTTTTTATCAAACCTTTTAAACTTTGAATTTTGTTTGATTAAATCTTCCTGTGTGGTTCTTAAGGTTTCTAGTTCAAGTTTTAGTTCTTGACAAGACACACATGTTTCTTTACTAACTTTACCTTTTTCAATTCGTATTGCTTTTTCTTTAAGCCAATATATTTCATTTTCTAAAAGTGTTGTCTTTGTTTTCAAAAACTTGTTTTTGTTTATGATTTTTAAAGTGACATCACACAGTTTGTTATATTCTACTTCTAAGGTTTCATCATCTATAAAGGAGTATGAATCAGAATGTACCTCTTCTGTGTCATTAGCCATAAGTGCAATTTCGTTGTTCTTAGGCTCATCATCATCATCTCCTTCACTATCGCTCCAAGCTCCACTAACGAAGGCTCTTTGAGACTTGGTCTTTGGAGGCTTTGGACATTCTCCTATTAAGTGACTGGAGTCACCACACCTATAGCATTTCCTATCATCCTTACCTTTCTTATCGTCACGATCTTTCCGAGAGGATTTCTTTTCATCACGAGGTGGTTTTACAAACTTTCCTCGTCTCCTGAAGAATTTCTTGAAATCCCTCACGGCCATGGCATATTCTTCATCATCACTGTTTGAACAAGACTCATCATCACTTGACTCGACTTTGGCTTTCAAGGCAATAGACTTAATCTTCTCCTTTTTGCCTTTGACAATTTCCGAGTCTTCTTCCATAATCATTTCGTGAACTTTTAGGTTTCCTATGAGCTCATCCAGTGTCATGCTTGAGAGATCCTTAGATTCTTCAATAGCTGTCACCTTTGCTCTCCATTTCGGATGGAGTGCTCTTAGAAATTTCCTGACAAAATTCTTGCTAGAAAAAGATTCGTCAAGTGCTTTAAGTGATGTAATAATAGTATTGAACTTAGCAAACGCACTATCAATGGTCTCATCTTCAGAGATAACAAATTGTTCGTATTGTTGGACAAGAAGATCAATTTTGTTATCTTTTACTTGTGAGTTCCCTTGATGTGTGATAATAAGAGATTGCCAAATATCCTTAGCCGTTTTACACATAAAAACTCTTTCATATTCTTTCTTAGGTAAGGCATTATAAAGCATCATTTTGGCTTCGTTATTTTTGGCAATTAGTTTCTTTTGCTCATCACTGTGACGAGTAAGAGAAGCTCCTTCATCCCGACCACCCGAAATATTATTACTAATAGGCTTGTAATCACCATCAACTATAATATACCATAGATCTATATCCTTTGACTTTACATAAGTCTCAAAGCGATTTTTCCAATAAATAAAACAATTTGGTTCAAATAGAGGTGGTCTCTGCATAGATTGCCCTTCTTTAAAGTTTTCAAAATCCATGGATCGTTTTAAGTTTTAAAATACAATATATTTTAAAGATCTTAAGTAACGTAGCTCCTGATGCCAATTGTGGAAAACTAGAAGGGGGGTTGAATAGTTTTTACCGTTTTTAAAGTTTTATTTGCTTTGTTACTATATGTTAATTCAAAGGAAACAATCACAAATAAATAATCACACAATGTAAACAAAAGATAAAGAGAGGAAAGATCAAACCACACGACACAGTTGTTTATAGTGGTTCGGCTACAAGAACTCTATTCCTTGCCCTACTCCACTCCCCGAGTTTCCTACTCGAGAGTTTATCTTTCACTAAGAAACAAACTCCTTTCCTAGGCGGAGAAAACCTTTACACGTCGCTTACTTCCTTTTCCGGTACTAAGCTAAACACCGGGTTCTTTCACAAGGTAGAACCAACCTGACGTCGCCTAATTACTTTACCGACACTAAGCTAGATGTCGAGTTCTTTACAAGGGTACAACCACTCCCTACACTCTTTGTACTTTAAGGACTAAAGTACTAACCACACTCACTGATTACAAATGATAGATATGATGTGTGAAACAAACTACAAGATCACACAGTAATGCAACTAAAGGATTACGGTTCTGTAGATCCTTGAATGCTTGATCTCCTTTCTACAAAATGGAAGATCAAAGTGAAATGCAACTATGAATGATGTTAGTAAGATATGTACTGAATGAATATATGTGTTAAAGCTATATGAGTGATGAGAGAGCCAAATGATCAGCTTCCTATTTATAGGCAAGCTGATCTTCAGCTCACGGATCCGGCGGATCCCTCAAAAGGGATCCGTCCTTTATAGGACTTGGATCCGTGGGATGTGACAGCTATGTAATAGTTGTCTCTTACCATATCTTAGTTGTATCTTACCATATCATCCAAGATCTTCAAATGTCAACTATGTTGCTTGCATATCTAACCAAGATATACCAAAGATATTGTATGTGATGCATGCAATGATGTCATGGAATGGTTTATGAATTAAAGTTTCCTTTTAAGGAAACAAGTTACTAAACTTGTAATTCTTGGTTAATATGTGAAGTGTAAAGTGTGTACTTAAGAGACTAAGCTAGTATTTATTATTTGCTAAAAGATATTCCTTATATTTGTCATTAACAAAACTAATGAAAGATCAAAGAATATAAATAACGTTTTTGGGACGCTATTTTTATTAACATAATCTATCATGGTTGATCTCCCAATCAATAATAGGGCATCTACAGCTAATTGGATCAGCATGTATAATAGTTGGCAAAGTAATTAACATCTTACTTACTTGCTCTGTGTCCAATTTTGCTACTTCTTTCTTCTGAGCATCTTTCTTCTTCATAGAGGGCTTTGCATCAGATGGAACTTTGTAGTAAAGACTTTTGTAGGCTTGAAGATACAAGTAGTAGATTTCATCATTAGATTTCTTCTTCAGTTGATAATCAGTCCAATTTGCTTGACCTTTTAGAAATCTCTTCATGAAAGTCACTTGATCTTTCCATGATTTGCCCACCTTAAAACCTCTTTTCTCACTTTCTTTCATCTTTTCAAAAATGTCAGCCAGAGCTGCTTCTTTATACTTCTTGTTGATAAAAGATTCAAGTGCTGCTGTCTTCTCATCAGAATTGAGATTCTTGTCATTTACTATCATTGAAGCTTGGCCTTTCACAATCGGATCATAAGCAATAATCCATTGCATTTGTGCATCAAAGGTTTCTTGAGCAATTTGAGTATCAAGAAGAGACTGAGCATCTTTTTGCTCTTTCATCTCTGTTAGCAGTCTTGAAGCTTCAAGTGCTTTCAGTTCTTCTTCATGAATTCTTTTGGCCTCTTCTTCATCTCTAGCTATCTGTGCTTGCTCTGATTTCTTTAACTTTTTGGGCTTTGGCTCATCTTCAACCATAATGCTCTTGCCCTTATCCTTTGGAGTTGGTTCTTGGGATGGAGCAGTGGATTGCTCATCAGCAATAAATAACCTCCCTTGAACAGACAAATCTCCTTGAGGCTCTAAGTCCCTCTTTCTTTTGTACACTTTCTCAGCAGACCCTTTGTACTCCATAGCCAATAGCCTCTCAATCCTAGCAGGCTCTTGTTCTGGCCTAGCAGGCTCTTGCCCTGCTCCAACAGGCTCTTCATCATAAACTTGAGTTCCTTCATGGAATTCAAATTGAGCCTCCTCCTCATCTTCAGAACTATCCATCCTCCCCTTTTTGGAAGAGTGACCTATCCTATCAGCATCTGACTTTGAAGAACTAGATAAAACAACCCTTGCAGATCTTTTACCCTTTAGCTTCTTCACTTCACCCTCCAATTTCTTTACCCTCTTGACTAATTTGATGTTGATCTCAGAAAACTTCTTGCTTTGACTTTTAAGAGCATCTTCTAAGAACTTCACCTTGTCTTTTAGTTCTTGCATTGTCTGAGGTGATTGGGTTTGTGATACATGATGTGATGATGTTGGTGGTGTTGCTGATGGTACTGGAGATGGTATTGGTGATGTTTGATGTGTTGGTGAAATGTAACCATGTGAAGAACTAGATGATGGTGATTCTGCTGATGGTGTTGGTTCTTCTGGATGTTGTGGTAACATTTCATCAAATAGTGGTATTTCCTCTCCTCTGAAACCAATTCTCATATTTGAAAATACTTTGTGAGAAAGTTTGGGTGTTTCATAAATAGTGTGATGGGGAAGTAACAAATGTTTTGATTTTGCAGTGATGGATGCAATAAATCTTGGATACATCAAAAACTTTGTTTCACTATCCACATTTTTAATCAATCCTTCATAAATATGTTTGGAAAAATTGTATTTTCTGTTTGTAGCCAAGCAGATGAGAGCAGAAGCCATGTTTCCACTGAATTGCTCCCAAGAGGTTTTCTTCTGGCTCAAACAATGAAGGATTGTGTGAATCAAAAATCTCCATTGTGGAGTAAGATGCTTCTTTAGAAAAGTGAGTTTTGTAGAAGTAGCATGATACCCCATTCTTTGTAAATTTTCAAAAATTTCAGTATCTGGCAACTGACTAATACCATCAGAATCATCCAAATGAAGATGTCTTCTTATGGATGACTCAGTAAGAGTCAAAAGTTTGCCATCCACTTTGGCCTTAATCCTTTGTTCCCCATTTTCAGAAGTTTTAATTTTAGCAGATTGCCAAAATTGTAAAATTTGAGATTCATAAATAGTGGGATTGACTAGTAAAGCAAACCTGATATAGGAGTTATTTAAAAAGTCCACTACTTGATGAAATGAGGCATTATCCTCTGACTTCTCCAAAAATGCTAATTGATTGTGACGTTGGACAAAGTTTAGAACAACTGTGGAATCCATAATGAAAATTTTGAATATGTTGGTGGGATTTGTTGGTGGTACTGGTAGAAGATGAAAGGTGTATGTGAATTATGATAAGGACTGATGAAAGAAGATATGAGAGAATTACTTTTAACCGACAATAAGAAAGAGTATTAAAAGTAAATGTAAAGGCGGTTAAAAAGATCTTTTATATGTGAAATATAATATAATATAATCATCAGTAATTTACATAACTACCCCAACTGCTAATTTTAACTACCAGGCCCAACGGTTAAAACTTTTTCTGACAGGCTCAACGGCTATCTAGCAGTACCATTTTACTCTAGCAGTACCAATTTTTGAACTAGCAGTACCTTTGAAAGTTTTGTAAAAATCCCTTATAGTTTTTAGCAAACTACCAGCTATCAACGGATTTGAGTTTTCTTTACCAAAAGCCGTTTGCTTAAGGACTAGCTAACTATTTACAATTAAGTATGGTTAGTTAACAACCATATAGTTTTTGGTAAACTATCAACCATCAACGGATTTGATGTGTCTTTACCAAAAGCCGTTTGCTTAAGGACTAGCCAGCTCTTAAGTTTGTAAAAACTTGGTGAACTGAATACCAAAAGCCATATTGGCCTAAAGATGGTGCAATTTCCTTGGATGGAGGAAATTAAAAAGGCAATGATGCTGTGTATCTTGGATGATTGGTTCAACAAGTGAAATCATCTAATAGCATGCCTTTGAGTTGAAACTTTTCTTAGTTTGATCTAGATAGAACTTTCTCCTTTAGAAATGCTTCATCCCTTCTAGATATGTGATCTAACTCTATCTTTTTCAACCTCTGCATCATCTTGTATGCTCTTGTCTTTTTCTTTCATAAATTGGTTTTTCTTCCTTTCTGAGCTATCATATCCTCCCCTGAGATTGTTATCTTTTGTGTTTGAAAGATCTCTTGTTTTGTTATCAACCTGAAATGTGTTAGATGCAAACCAAAAGAACAAAGTGCAAAGCACTTGATCTATAACATTTTAAACATTTAAGCATCAATATGAACAAAACATAGCAAATTTGTATACTAACAGGACCAATTATGAACTGACAGTACCTATTGACTAACTAGCAGTACCATGATTAAAAGCCAATACCAGTTAATTTTATGTACAAAAACACATGTTTTTCAAAGATTTATCATTCCAATACCTCCTACAAGATATTTGAATCTACCTAAATCAAAAGCTTTGGTGAGAAGGTCTGCATAATTCTTTTCAGAATCAATTTTAACAACTTGAATTAACCTTTTCTCATTGCAATCCCTTATGAAATGGTGTCTGATTTCAATGTGTTTTGTTTTTGAGTGTTGAACTGGGTTTTTAATGATACATATAGTACTGCTATTGTCAATATAAATAATGGTGTTAAGAAAATTATACCCATAGTCAAGCATTTGATTTTGGATCCAAAGAACTTGCCCACAACAACTTGCACCAGCAACATATTCTGCTTCAGTTGTAGAGTTGGCCACCATTGTTTGTTTCTTGCATTGCCAAGAGATTAGTCTGCAACCAAGAAATTGACATCCACCAGTTGTGGATTTTCTGTCTAGAGTTGCACCAGCATAGTCACTATCCGAATAAGCCATTAATTCAAAAGATGATTCCCTTGGATACCAAAGACCCAACCTAGGTTGACCCTTAAGATATCTAAAGATTCTTTTGACTGCTGTAAGATGAGAGATTTTGGGATGTATTTGAAACCTTGCACATACACATACTGAGAACATGATATCGGGTCTTGATGATGTAAGGTACATCAAAGACCCAATCATTGATCTATAATTGTGCAAATCCATATCTTCTCCTTCAGCATCCTTGAGTAGCCCTTTGTCTGGATCCATTGGTGTACTTGCAACCTTAGAATCAGCAAAATTAAATTTCCTTAGGATCTCTGCTACATACTTATCTTGGCTGATAAATATGCCTTCTTTAGATTGTTTCACTTGGAGACCCAAAAAGAAAGTAAGTTCCCCCATGGAACTCATTTCAAACTTACTATGCATAAGTTTTTCAAATTCTACACACAAGTCTTGGTTTGTTGATCCAAAGATAATGTCATCAACATAAATCTGTACTAGCAAGATGTCTTTCTTTGTTCTTTTGATGAACAAAGTGGGATCAATCCTGCCTCTTTGGAATCCACTTTCTAGTAGAAAACAAGCCAATGTTTCATACCATGCCCTAGGAGCTTGGTGTAGGCCATAAAGAGCCTTGGTAACCTTATAAACCTTGTCTGGATACTCTGCATCAATGAAGCCTGGAGGTTGAGAAACATATACTGGTTCTTCAATTTCACCATATAAAAATGCACTCTTAACATCCATTTGATAGACAGTGAAGCCTATGAATGAAGCATAGGCCAAGAAAAGCCTAATTGCTTCAAGTCTTGCAACTGGAGCAAACACTTCTTCATAATCTACCCCTTCTTCTTGAGTATATCCTTGTGCTACCAATCTTGCTTTGTTTCTGATCACTATACCCCTTTCATCTTTCTTGTTTCTGAACACCCATTTGGTTCCAATTGCCCTATAACCTTTGGGCAAATCAACCAATATCCAAACCTTCTGAATCTTGAATTGGAGAAGCTCTTCTTGCATTGCTTCCACCCAACTTGCATCATCTAAAGCTTTGTTTATGTTTTTGGGTTCAGCCTGAGATAGAAAACATGAAAACAGGCATATATTGGAAATATCATGATTCTTTTCTTCATAAATAGAGGAGATAAACCCTTCTTCATCTGAAGACAAGACTTGAGATAAACCAACTTGAGATCTTGTTCTAACACCAGAATTTATGCTACCAATCACATCATCAGTTGAGTGATCTTTGAGAATTCTAGTGTTGGGTGTTTTAGGAACTTCATAGGTAGATGGAAGATTGCTAATCCCCACCTCTTCTGGTAAAGAATCATCTATTTGAACATTCAATGGCTCAGCAGTATCAATACTTGAACTAGCAGGACCATCTGATGAACTAGCAGTACCATTGTCATTTGCACTACTTTCTTGATTCTCTTGATTCTGAGTTCCATGATCATCTTCATTGCCTTCATTTGTTGATTTTGAAGGTTCTTCTTGACTTGAAGATAGATCCAAACCTTTCCAAATTGGCATCCAGATGTAATCTTGATCTTTAGGAGTTTCAACATTTTCTTCAAAACCTGCATCATCATTAGTATTTGTACCTGAAACAGGCACATAATTCATAGAGTCTGAAAGCCTATCAATATCAAACATCCAATCTGGTCCAATTCCTTTCACATTTGTTAGTTTCTCTTGAAACTCTATGTGAAGATTCTCTTCCACTAGCCTAGTGCAAGTGTTAAACACTCTATAGGCCTTACTCTGCAAGGAATACCCTATCAAATAGCCAACATCTGCTTTTCCATCAAACTTGCCTAAGTGATCTTTGGTATTTAGAATAGTGACATGACAACCAAAAGGTCTCATAAAACTTAAAGATGGTGTTCTACCAAAGAAAAGTTCATAAGGTGTCTTTCTATGTGGCTTTGTCACAAGAACCCTGTTTTGTACATAACAGGCAGTACCAACTGCTTCAGCCCAAAATGAAATAGGCAACTTAGAGTCTACTAACATAGTTCTAGCAGCCTCTATAAGTGTTCTATTCTTTCTTTCTGCTACTCTATTTTGCTGTGGGGTTCTAGCTACACTAAATTCCCTTTTTATGCCTTTTTCCTTGCAAAAGTCATCCATAACCCTATTCTTGAACTCTGTCCCATTGTCACATCTGATGACTTTGACTTTCTTATCAGATTGGTTTTCTACCTCAGTGATATAAGTTTTAAGAATCTCACTAGTCTCATGTTTAGATCTTAAGAAGAAAACCCAAGAGAATCTGCTATAATCATCAGTAACAACAAGACAATATCTTTTACCATTCAAGCTACATACATTAGTAGGACCAAAGAGATCCATATGAAGCATATGTAAAGCCTGAGAAATAGAGTTTTGGGTCTTGGGCTTACAAGAAGCTCTATGTTGTTTGCCTTTTAGACAATCAACACAGGATTGGTCATTTTGGAAAATCTTTTTGGGTAAACCTCTTACCAAATCATATTTTGCAATTGTGTTGATTGTTTTAAAGTTTACATGACCAAGCCTTCTATGCCAAAGCATAGATTCATCCAATGAGGCTTTTGCTACCAAACAAGTTAGACTCTCCTTAGGATCAATGTTCTTTAAATTAACACTGTACATATTGTTCCTTTTTGGGATTTTAAGAAGGATCTGACTCTCATCAGGCATTTTAAAATCAGAAGAAAGAACCATACATTCATTGTCAGTAAATAGAACATTGTTCTTTTTGTCACACATTTGTGAGACACTAAGGAGATTAAACTGAAGTTCTTTCACAAAATACACATTTTCAAAATCTAGTTTACTGGTTTTAATAGTACCTTTACCAGTGATCTTTCCTTTTATTCCCCCCCCCCAAAGGTAACATATCCTCCATCAAATGTTTTGAAGTCTGAGAGGAATGACATGTTGCCTGTCATGTGCCTTGAACATCCACTATCTACATATCCTTGATCTCCAATATCAGATGAATGTTCCTGCACATGAATAAACATATTAGTTTCCTTGGGGTACCCAAGCCATGACAGACTTGGGTTTGCCTCTTGCATCAATGAAATCAAACCTTTTCAGGGTTGTTGATGCACCTTTTGATTGGATTGGTTTCCAAATCCAACATGCTGAGGACTTAACAGCACTTTCCCTTTTAATCCATTTTGTGGTCTTTGGTCTATCAGTACCAATTTTGGTAATACCAATTTTGGCAGTACCATTTGGTCTAGCAGGACCTTTTGGTTTAGCAGGACCTTTGGTTTTTGGTTTCCAAATTTGTGTTTTGACCACAGATTTCTTTTGAATAGGATTATTCACAACTTTTGGTACATATTTGTAAGTGTTTCTTGTACCCTTATCAGTTGGTTTTGTAATAACAGGCTTATTTTGTCTAACAGTATCTTTAACTTTTGTGGTGTTAGACATAACAAAACTTTTTCTGGGGTGAGTAACATTTGTTTTAGACTTTGTTTTACTCCCAGAAACCCATTTATTACAATAAGCATGAAGATGATTAAAGCTACCACAATAATAACAAGCCTTATTGTACATGACAAAGTCATCACCTAGTTGTTGTGACTTAAGGTTGTTCCAATTTCTTTGGCTTCCCCTAGGTTTGTTATTACATTTTTCACAGCTTTCAACTGTTTTCAAAACAGCTTTAGGCTTAGCCTTAATTTCTACTTTCTTAGGACTGATTGGTCCTACTTTGATTCCTTTGATAGGAACAGTCTCATCTTCATCATCATCAGATACCCAATCTTCAATAATTAAAATATCTGGTTTCTTATCAGTGAGCACCTTAGAGAGTGAGGCATTCTTAGCATTCTCAGAAGGTTCACTCTTCTCTACAGGTTTAGCCAATGGTTTGTTAATGATTTCATGTAAACCTGACTCAGCTAGATCTGATCCTGGGGGACAAGGAATTCCTCTATAAGGAGGTGCACATTTATTGTATCCTATCCCTGATTTGATTCTTTTATTCATCTGATTCTCAACTATGCTTCTAGTGCATTCAGAAGCAATTTCCAATTTAGTAACAGTCAGTTGAATATTATCTCTAGCCAATGTCACTTTAGTACACTCAGTCCTTAACATTTCTATTTCTGAATCTTTCAAAAATATTTGTCTATTAAGAGCAGCTTTTGCATCAGAAAAGGTAAGTTCATTTTCTCTATAATGAATGATTTGTTTTTCAAGCTTGGTCATACCACACTTATAATCAACTAAGGTTTGATGGGTTTTTCTATGTTCTAATGTCAGAGCATCATAAGATTTTCTTATAACTTCTAATTCTTTAAGAAATTCACAATTATTAGAACATTTGATAGTTTGTACCTCAGGGGTGGAGAATGCCATCAAAGCCAATTCATCAGAAGTTGACTCATCTTCACCCATGAAACTCCAATCAAAACCCATACCATCAATAGCAACCATTGCTTTAGGCTCAGCAACTTCTACTGCCTTACTCTTGCTTTCAAAGCTTCCTCTCTTCTCAAAGCTTCCTTTATTCCTCTGCTCAAACCCTCTACCCTTGTCATCCTGCTTCTTAGGTCTTCTACACTCTCTAGAGTAGTGACCCTTCATGTGGCAGTTGTAACACTCCACTTTTGACTTATCATACCCAGCAGGCTCATTTCCATTTATCATTATCTTCTTACCAGTCCTCATCAACAACTTCTTAGCCCTGATACTCATAAGTGAAAGTTGCCACTTAATGTCCATTTCTTCAAGATCATCTTCATGAATCTCTTGAAGATCTTCAAAAGTTAATATGGACCCATTGTGTTGAGATGTAAGAAAAGCACACCCAATTGTTTCATCTAAAATGGTTTTGGTACTACTAGAAGTACTGGCAGTACCAATGTTTGTGTTGGCAGTACCTTCTTATCTGCCATCTTTTTCTTCATCAACAACCTTTGAGATGCTTGGAGATGAAACAAAAGCCATATTTCCTGAGCTTGACCCAGTAGTCTTCTTTACTTCATGCTCTACTATTTTGAAATTGTTGTAGAGATCATTAAGACTCATCTGATCAATATCTGGCTTGTTTTTCCAGACAATAACATGCATGGACCATTCTGTGGGTAAACTCCTAAGAAATTTGGAGTTTAGGTCTTCTTGAGTTATCATCACTTCATGGATGGCTAACTGGCTAGAAAGCTTCTGAAGTCTATTGAACATACTGTCCAAAGACTCATTGGTTGTGGCTGTAAAGTTCTCAAATTGTTGTTTGAGAAGTGTTTTCTGTGTTTTTTTGGTAGCAGCATTACCACCAAATCTAGCCACAATAGCTTCAAAAAGGGTTTTGGCATCTTTGTATTTGTTAAAGATCAAAAGCTGATCATTTGGAATAGTCATCAGTAACATACTCCTGGCTTTTAGATCATTTCGCTTCTGAATTTTTTCTTCTGCATTTGATGGGTGTTCTTGTATTTGTGTTACAAGAGCATCGTTTACTGTTGTAGTGGTGATTGAGGGTTTAAATGAGTTTCCTCCTTCTATGATCTCCCAGAGTGCATAGTCTTGCACTTGAAAGTATTGTTCTACCCTTAGTCGCCACATTTCAAACTCATTTTGCTTGAGCAATGGAAGTTTAGCTGCAACATTTGTTTGAATATGTTCAACATCCATTGTTCTTTTAAATTAGTAAATATCAAGCCTAGCTTTGATACCACTTGTGGGAAGGATTCCAAACACTTGGGATGTGAATCTTAGTAATGTGTTTGAGAGATATTTATGTATGAATGTGTTTAGCATGCGGAATCTACTACAACACACTTAAAAGAACACAAGGTGGTGAGTTTATGTAAACGTGAGAATGCAATGAACAATGAATACAACTTTGGTTAACACAAAACGATTCAATATTATTGATGAAATAATACGGATGATCTAAATATCACCGGGATTACAAAGTAATCTTGAATCTAATATTGTAAAAGGATTTGTGAATTTAGTAACTAAGTTACTTGAGAGATGGTTCGGTTTTTGGTTAACAGTTGAAGAGATGCATGCATGAAGTGTGACTAAGGTATCCTTTTATAAGATAAGGACACCTTATTACAAGTTGTCAAGTGGTTGAATATAATACTTTACTTTGACTATTCTAGCCTACAATTAAATACAACTACCAATGTACAACTCTGTAATATTCTTCTGTACACCACAGAAGACTAAACTACTTCTACATAACGTATAACAATGTACAAAGACTAATAATTCAACTAAATATCTATTACAAAATATCTAATCAACTTGACATATAGCTTGGCAGGCCCTTTGTCAACTAGCAGTACCTTCTACCCAGAAGGTACTGTTAGTACATCTTCATACTCTTCAAAATCAACTAGCAGGCTCTTTGACATCTTTGGCAGGCTCTTTGACTTGAACATTTTATTCCCAACAATTCTTCATACCGACTTTGAATTATCGGGCAAAATGCCGCTTATCAAGTACATTTCTATTGGTGCTATCCAGCTGGAGCCTTCATCAAATGTTTCACTTCGTGCAATTGACCTGGTGGCCAATACTTCCACTAAAACCTCGCTGGGCAGATGAGTGAAAGCAGTCGATGCTAATTTGATTAGGGCCTCCGCCTTTTTGTTTTGGCTCATGTGGACATTTGTCACTTTGTGTCATTCGAAACCCTGAAGGAGCTTTTTAACTTCGTTCAAGTATTCCTTGATTATTGGCTGCCTTGCTCTGTAAGAATCCTTGATTTGACTAGTGACTGAAAGTGAGCCTACGAGGATGGAGAGGTCATGAACCTTCATGCCCTTCGCGAGTCGAAGGCCAGCCAGCAAGGCTTCGTACTCTGCTTCATTCTTTGTGGCCTTGAATTCAAAACGTAGTGCATAACTGTACTCCTTTCCCTCCGGATTAATTAGGATCAAACCTGTTCTGAAACCATCGGAGCTTGAGGCTCCGTCAGTGTATAATTTCCATCCCTCCGTTGCTGTTGGGGGAGTTTCTCCGTTTGGGCTGTGTCCGGAAGGTGTTTCGTTGAGGACTTCTGCGGATGTCTGACTCTTGGTGGTGCTTGGACTATCACGTCTTTTCAATGATCTTGGAGCTGGTAGGTCAATAGCTGCTTTAAACTTCGAAGGGTTTGCTTTGACTCCTTGTTTCGTTGACTTAATGGGTTTGAACCCCTTGAGTCGATATTCCTTATCGTAGAGTTTGTCATCAGTCGTCGGTGCCTGAGGAGTTCTGGTGTTCCTAGAATGTGTCCCTTCGAAGACTTTCCCCTCGGCTTTGTGTGGCTTCTTCAAGTCTGCTATGGAACTATTTGGAGATCGCTTTTCGCCTTCCATTCTTCGTTTTGCGTGATGCTTTTTTGTGACGATATCTTCTTCGACATTCGCACTCCTGATAACATCATTCGGAGGTTTTTTGGAACCTTCCTTTTCTTTCTTGCTTTCCTTCGGGCTGTGCTCAGAAAATACCGTCCCTATTCCGTTGGGTGTGTGAAATGTCACCGCTGCATGTATAGTGGAGACTACTATACCCATCTTTTGCATGGCGGTTGGTATGTGCTAAAACACATACCTTTTCTTGACCAAAACCGGACCCAAATAGACCAAAAACCCAACCAAAATGCCAAATATATTGTGTTTTTGTGTTTTTACATGTGCAGGCACGGATATCGAAGAAAAGGACAAAAATCAAGTAAAGACCGGGAATAACGAGCACGAGATTTGGAAGAGTGTTCAAAGCCAAAGCCGGGGAATCAAATGATCGAAGATATGGTCAAAAAGTCAACCGATGTCCTCATATTATCAGAGATTGTCAAATTCAGCCCTTGGATCAACATTTGAAAAAAGGCAGAAAAGGTCCTTGAAATTTCAAACTTAACAACTTTGGTCCTTAAATATTTGTTAAACCAAAATCACCAAAACCTTAAACCATAACTTACTATCCGGATTTAATAAAAATCCAAGTCCAACTAAATCCCACACTACCCAACTCACACTTTACCCAGCCCACCTTAAATTAAACCCGGTCCACCTATCCATCACCACACCCGACCCCATCCTTATTAACTAAAACCCGGTCAAACATCTCATAAACCTACGAGTCAAAATAAAAAAAAAAATAAAAAAAAAACACACTCAACTCTCACAGCTAAAAAATCCCGCTCCCCAATTTCACCCCTTTCCCCCATTTTCACTATTCACCACAACCCTAAAACCTTTACCGTACAAATTCACAGCAATTAAGGGTATCTTGGTCAATCATTGGCCCTTCTAGAAGATATCTGAGGTGTCAGGATGGGCAGAAGCGCATGAATGGCTACGTGGCAGGCCATGATTGGTCCGAACACCTCATCCAACTTGATCCAATGGCTATGGATGGTGAAAGATGATCTAAGGGTGAATTTTGGCTGAGAGATCACGCGGATTGCCAACATGGCAGTGGAAGGCTTTGGCTATAAAAAGGGACCCTCAGCTCACGGATTCGGCTGTTAGGTTTTTAGTTAGGTTTTTAGGGTTAGGAGTAGGATAATTTAGTTTTAGTTTCAGCTTATTGTAATTTTTCCTCAGTTTTTCAATCATTTGTACTCAAAATTTTATGTTTTAATGCAAAGTCAAATTTTGGTCAAACAACTGTTCATCAGCTTATTGTCTTATTTTAGAACTTATTCTGGCAGTAAGAGCTTATTTGAGCTTGATATTGAGTTTTAATATTAGTTTGATAAGTTTTAGTATTTAGATTATGTTTTTCTTCTCATATGGTCATAAGTCAAACTGCTTATTACTGCCTATTGCTTATTGATTCCAACTTATTAGTTCTCTAGTAGCTTAATTAATCATAGTTTAGTTGGATTTGTAATCAGTTAGATATAGAAGCATCAGTTGCATCAGTTGGGTTTTAGGCTTTTGGAAGTTAAGGTCTGTTGATAAAATTCTGCTTAAGCACTGTTCAATTGCAGGTTGTGGAAATTTGTTTGAGATTATTCAATGGTAATCTAGGTAGTTTTGAGTAATGTTGATCTAATTTGCTTTAATTTAAGGTTTTAGTTCATTATAGTTCTAAGTGGGATCTAAACTATACTAATAAGCTCAGCATAAGCCGAGCTTATTTAGAATCTAATTTTTGTGCTTCTGAGTTCCTTCTATTAGTTTAAGTCATTGTGCTAGAGCTGGTTTGAATGGGTGAAGTTTTGAGCAAGTTTTGCGCCATTTCTTTGGCTGCTGCACCAGGGGTTCAAAAGTGCAGGGCTGCACTTATTTCTGCTACTGTTCTAGGTACAATTTTGGCTTAATTAGAGAAGCTTTGAATCTAATTTTTTGGTTTATAGATAGTTTACATAGTTAGCTTTAAGCTTATAATCTGGGATCCCCTTTTTGAGCTTATTGGAGTGCTTATCTTAAGTCTGAAAACCCATCATCAGGACTGCACCAAGCTTGTTCCAATTTCAGTCAAATAAGCACTTTTTTCTAGGCTGATTTCTATAAGCATTAGTTGTTGGATTTTGGAATCTTTAGTGTTTCTAGGTAGCCAGTAGTATAAGCTTCATTTTTCCCCCTTAAGTTTCAGATTAAGAGCTTATTAGACTGCTTATTTGATGGCTGCAAGTTGAGTAGAAAACCACTTAAATCTGCCATGTCCAATTAGCTGTTCAGCTTATATTGTGCTTATTCTGTGTGCTTAGTGCTTAATTTCCAGTTTCTTTATGCTTCCAGTAGTATAATATTTTAGTTTTGAGCTTTTGATAAATTTTGGCTAGCTTTTGCTTATTTTTAGCTTATTTCCTTACTGCTTATTTACTGTTTTAGCTTATTCTGGTTTATTCACTTTCTGATTTTATATTTCCTAGTTTAGAAATTTAATTTTAGATTTACTCAAAAATTTTCAGATTTTTCCAAGTTGTTTTACTATTTTTAAATCAATTAAATAGTTTAAATTAGTTTTTAATTCATAAAAAATTCATAAAAAGTTAAAAAAATATTTTTCTTTTTCCAAAAATTTTCTTTTATCAGTTTTAATATAGGAAAATTATTTTTATATTTTTAGGTTTTAAATTTTAGAAAATCACTTTTTATTTACGTTTTATAATTCGTCGCGTAACGTTTTTAAATTCAATTTTTCGTTTTTAGGTTAAATGCTTAGTTTAATTGTTTAATTAGCTTAATTAGTTGTTTTCATTTAATATTTCATTGTTCGTAGTGTAAAATCACAATTCTCACTTATACACACTCATTCACTACACGAATCACGTCTCGGGAACACAAATTCCATTCGATCTTCGTCGGGACAAACGACTCGGGTTTTGCATATTTCCTTTGCAATTCTCCCTTGATCTATAATTGTACGAATCAGCGGTTCTCCCTATCAACAAGTTGTAAGGAGAGTTGGACCTTACGATAGTAAACATGAGGGTTTCTGTCCTTGCAATCCTGCCTTCTCCGATTGTTATTTCGAGCGGAACTTCTCCTAGAGGCCACGAGCGTTCGCCGGAAAACCCTACTAAAGGCACCTTTGAGTCAACCCTTTGAGACCTGATCGCAGGCGAAAGCTTTCGAAAGCAATGTTCATATATGACTTCGCAAGGGCTTCCGCAGTCCATGTAAGCTCCCCTTATTTCTTGGCTAAAGATTAGGACTTTGATAACCACCGGATCATTCGAAGAGATCCTTCCTACGATAGGGGTAAACGTTATTTCCCTCACCTCGTTTGTTTCTTGCTCCGGTACCTTCCTTTTCGAAGTGGTTTCGTTTCGACGTATCATTAGTATGGGGGCTTCGGTAGGGTTAGTATCCTTGGCCATTTGGGTGTCAGTCATCTTTTCTTTGCCTTTCTTGATTCCTTTTACCAGGTGCGCCAATTGCCCAGATCTTACAGCCTCTTCAATTTGTTTCTTTAGTTCCCTGCAACTGTTCGTATCATGGCCATTGTCTTCGTGGAAGTGACAGTACTTGCTGGTATCCCTATTTTTTCCCTTACTTGTCATACGGGGAGGCGCTTCGAAGGCTTTGGCTGCCCTCTCCGTAGCAAGTATTTCCTTTGGAGACTTCGTTAGACTGCTTAACAAGCCATGATTGGGGCCTTTGTTGTATGGAGAGAACCTATCTCTGTTCTTATTCTTGTTCTTGGACCCCTCCCACGAAGAATGCTTCGAAAACTTGTTGTTGCTATCTTTATCTATCGGAGCCCCATTGGTGGACACCTCTTTTGCTTCGATCCAAGTATACGTCTTTTCGGTCAACCCCTTGTAAGTTGTCGGAAGGTCAGTGGACAAGAATTCCACCAAACTCCGATTCCGAAGGCCATGTACGAAACCAGAAATACGCTGATCTTCATGAAGACCCAGGATTTGCAAAGTCTCATCGGTGTACCTAGTAACAAAGGCCCTGGTGCTTTCGTTATCTTTTTGTTTGATGTTGTGCACCGTTAAATGAGTCCTTGTGAACTTCTTTTGCTGACTGAAGTGTGACCGGAACTTGGCTTTGAGATCATCAAGGTTGACGATGCTACCGGGCTTTTGCCCATTCCACCAAATACGAGCAGAATCCCGTAGCGTGTATGTAAACATGTGACAGGCCACCGGCATAACCCACTTTTGCATCTTGATAGCCCCTTCGAACAAGTGTAAGAAATTGTCCGGATCCCCCTTTCCATCATAAGTCCCGACATGTGAAGGCATTTTTAACCCATCAGGCAATGGGTAATCTTCTATCCATCTAACAAAAGGTGTAGCCGAACCCATAGGGTCTGAATATAGACAATTATAAGGTGGTGCATACACAGGGACAGTATTGTATAGATTGCTGTTTGGGGGCATTCCCATAGGAGTCTGGCCTGGGTAGGACTGATAAGGTGTATTCATGGCAAACGGGTAACTGTTTCCCATGGCGTACGGAGGGTACGCCATAGAATGGCCGAAGGGCATGCTCCCATAATTTTGGGGGAAGCTTGGGTTATTAGGCTGTCCATTTACTGGAGGATATAAGTTTTGAGGATAAGACTGAGTTTGGAACGAGGGGTACATACCATTGGGAGGAAGATTTCCTCCCATATTAATTGTAGGCGGATTGCCTTCTACGCCTGATGCGTGAGAAGGCTGCAACGGAACCCCAGCTTCAGTCCTTCCAAGATGAGCTGCTAGCAAGGGAGGCAAAGTCACCCCCCTTTCTTCCCTAAGCTGGCTCCTACCGTTAGAGCCTTCGGTAACCGCTCCTTCTCTTCTTGTCGGAGCCCTCTCGGGAACTCCTTCGAAACCAACAGACCTTTTGCTTAGCCTTCGACTAATTGGAGATCCAATTCTTAAGGCCGATAGGTTGGCCCTTGAGTCGGAGGCCTAGGCTCCATCTCCATTTCTTCATCATACTCATCACTCGAGTATTCCAACTCCCTTCGCACCTCAGCATTCCTGACATGTCTATTACGAGCCCTTAAAAGGGTTTCCAACACTTCGTGGTTGGCTTCGACAAAGGCTGGGCTAATGACAGGTTCTGGGTTGGCTGATGTCGAAGCATGATTGTTGGTTGTGATTTCTGGGTGAGGACGTGTTGTGAAGGTGGAGGCGGTTATTGGGGGAAGGTTGTTAGGGTCGTCGGTTGGTATTGGTGTTAAGGTAGAGAAACCCGGTGGGGGTGTATCTTCTCTTCCTTGATCCATGCCGGAATAATAGTGAGATTAGTTGGTAGGTTATAAGCTCGGAATTAACGAGACCAATTGTAGCGGTCCCACGGATGGCGCCACTGATTGAACAAATAATTGCCAACCAAGCCTTCGATGGTGATCAAAGGAATAATGGGGTGTTGAGGTTGCGCCAAGCTTGTTCTTAACCTGAAAATAAGAAATACGAAGACACTACGTTAAGTGATTGCGCAGGGGTTGGACCCTGCGAACCACCTCCGGCGTGCGAGTAAGTATGTGTAATGGTAATGTAGGTCGTAAATTTAGAGAGTGAAGTTAACTTACTTAGTTTTGGCCCGACTATGCTATTTATAGGGGAGAAATAGGGCATAGTGGGCGGTTGCACATAGTTCGGAGATCATGGGGGCGTCCCATGGAAAGTGGTAACCGCTAGGGCTTTGTAGCCCACGATCTCTGTTTTGGCGGGAAAGCCAAGGGATAGAGGAGACGTGGGTTTGACCAGGTCAGGATGGTCCTTCGTGCTAGTCCCTTCGTCAGGAATACCCCGAAGGGCTTAGGGCTTCGATTGGCGGATTCCCTGATGCGTGGTTTTGCAACCTTACAACAGGTTTTACCTCTCGAGGGATCTCAAGAGGCTTACAACCCCACCAGACAGTGTACCTGACCGATGTAGTATAGTGTAGTGGTAAGTACGGGGGATTGATCGTTCTCCACAGGGAATAGTGTTCGTTAGGTATGAAAAATTACTCTAATAGGTCTAAGGGTGAGAGAAGATTCTTTTTGTATTTTTATATTTTTATGAAAGCAAGTAAAATCTCGGGTTTGAAAGAGTGGGCGGAATTAGTTGCTAGTCAACTAACCCAAATTACTACGAATGCAAATAAAATAAAATAACAAAAATTAAAATGTTGGTGAAAACTTATGTGGAGGGAAATGTGTTTACTTAGATTTCCTTACTCCCTAACTATCTTTTACCGGTTGATTAGTGTGTATTAGTCGCGTGGATGACGGGTGTATTCCTTAATACCATTCGTGGGGTGGCGTACGTACTTCCCCAACTCTACAAGCTCCTACTTCACTCCTATGTCGAGCCGGCTAGGAAGCTCCTAACATGGGATCACTAGAATTCGCTTGTGCATTAAATACAACCATAAAAACCTTTAGTACGCATTGGTTCATGTTTCTTAAGACGTTCAAGCAAGTTACCGAATAGGAAGTTAGCCAGTTTTCTTAAGCCTAACATAGATAAACAATCATCCAATACAACTAATAACACACTAATAACCAATAATCAATAGCTAGGTTTCATTAGATCTAAGCAAACACAAGATAAATCTAGCCTAACATGTTAAACAAAAGACAAGAATAGGATAGAATCAAACAACACATAGACATATTGAATGATTAATTGATAACTTATCTTCAATGTAACATGGAAGATCTCAAGGCAAAAAGCCTTGAAAGAGCTGCCAAATTCGTCCTAGGGTTTTCACACACAAAGTTCCCCAATAAGTTTCACACTAATGACAAAGAATTGCAAAACTATATATAGATTTTTAGATCTGACGGCGTCACGTTATGGAGTGTGACGCCGTCACCTCGCCGCTTTTAGGGTTCTCGGATGACCTTCTTGACGCCGTCCCTCTTTAGCTCTCCAAAATCCGTTCTGGCTTATCAAGGCTTGACGCCGTCAGACTATGAACGTGACGCCGTCCCTCTTTGAATTATAACGTGACGACCTTGATCAAATTAAAGGGTGACGCCGTCAGAATTTCCATGCAATTTCTCTGGCTTATCATGAGTAAATTTCACATCCACCACTTTTGCCAAGCCATGACGCCGTCCAGGGTTAAATATGACGCCGTCAAAGGTAACTTTCAGCCGATTTTTGAGACTTTGCCGTTTTCTTCACTTTTATGCTCCAAAAACGTCCAAAATGCCTCCTTTTCCAGATTTCTCCTCAAAAGTACCTAAAATGACAAAAGAAACGATTTAGGGCAATATTTGATCAAATAACTACGATTTAGGGCTTAAATGACCTCTTAAAAGCGGTACACTTTTCGCTTCATCAAATACCCTTACACTTGAGATTTGCTTGTCCTCAAGCAAATGCGCTTTTATTCTAATCAAAATACAAGTTAGGGGTCATTTAATGCTAACATAAAAGTAATTACAACAAATATTCGTTCCACTTTAATCATAATAAGCACGGAGATTACAAACTAGCACCTCACAAGTAGTGTTTAGATACTCACATCTCTCAAGTGTCATCAAAATAAATCTCATAAATGAAAACGGATAATATCTCTCACTACCTGTCATAGCAAATAGATTACCATAGGCTTGGGAAAGGATCGAAAACCTCCTCCACTAGGCGTAAGCACCTAAGATAAACTATCAAAGAAGGCTTTTACATGGGTTATAACGTTAGGTGTAGGGATATGATAAACACGGATTTGTTGGATAAGGGATATTTTACTGGTGGCGAGTTAAAGATCTTGATCAATTACATGTACTATACAATGTTGCTAAGCCAAGACTCGACTCAATCTTAAGCTAAAAACAAAATAACAAAAACATAAAATAAACATAAAATGAAACGGGATGGTAGTCCGTATGTTTTTTTCTACTTTTCTTTTTCTCATTTTTTTTGTATTTTTCTTGATTTTTCGATTTTTTTTTTTTTTTTTTTTTTTTTTGCATACACTCTTGCCCTACCATCCAAAATAATACATCATAGGGGCGTTGCATTCCCCTTACACTTGAACTTTTACATAACTTTACAAATAACTATTCTAATGACTCGAATTAAGATAATTGAAAAACTTGGAGTACTTTTAAAAATATTTAGCACATATGGGGGTAATAAATGATGTTCTTCCCCATTACTTCATTACACTAGTACTTTACCCATGAGTCCCAATCGTCTCAAAACAATATGTACAAAGATATGACTCGACTTAGCAACCATGTAATCAACTAGATAATTAACTTGGGTTTAAACAAATGTTGTCACAATAATGCACTAAAAATAAGTGCATACAAGGTAGGCTAAGGCGATTTGGGTGTACATTTTAGTGGGGTGTAACAAATTCTTCCTTTAAGTAAAATGCTTAAAGTTAGAAACGAAAAGATAGGCTCTGAGGGGTGTACTAGGGGTATCGTGTACTAAAAATGAGTACAACGCAAAGGGTGTGGGAGAATTACTTGACCAATGTAGCCAATGTAATTATAACAAAAACACAGGTGTAAAACAATGGGTTAATCCTAATGCCTCTTATCATGTAGTAAATCTAACTACACGAATGTAGTCTCACTTGTGGCCTCGGAATGGTCCTAACACAAGTTCTAGAATCTAAGTGCTACCGGTACACACATCATAGCATAAATGCTTTTCCTACCAATTCTAGGGGCGAACCTCACATATTTGGGGGTGGAAAAATTTTAGTGGTACGGTTTTTGTGCTAGTCATATAACTCCTATCCGTGAGACGCTCATTAAGACCAAAGTTTCACTCCTAAATGTTGTAAAAAATTTTAAATTTGGCACTAAAATTACCCTAACAGGTATTTCTCTCAGTTTTATTACACATTTACTATTAAACAAACAAAAATCAATCGTAAGAGCATTCTCTAATCGTACTTTTACCCCCCCTTACACTTAAGATGAACATTGTCCCCAATGTTCAAATAACAAGATGTAAAAGCATAAAGTAAAAGAATGAAATCAAATACTCCCCTGATTCGTTCGGTGGATAATGAAGTAACACGGTTAGATCTTCTTCCAAAGTAATGTTGAAGCTCCATGACTAATGCATCGCCATAAGCTTGATCCAAAACATTTCCTTGTCCAAAATAACCTGTTAAACCTGAGAAAACAAACACGAAAACCTGCATAACATCGACGGGATAAAATCTATATATAAGGATATAATGCTTGTGGAATGATAATTTTGCAGATTCCTGGAGATTATAAGTTATAGATTTAATAAAAACTTTTTATGAAAACAAAACTTTCAAAAATTTTCAGAAAATTAAACCTGACGCCGTCAGGTTGTAGAGCCTGACGCCGTCAGAAATGATCTGACAGAATTCTCATGTTACGTTTCCGGAAAATTTTGGAAAAACCTACACCTTACTTCCTGGAATTCCTGCAAAACTTCATTATGACTCGATACAAGCATTTGACTCAAACAAATACTAATATGTATGTTAATTTATTATTATTATGATTCATGTTCATTTGTGTTCTAATAAACCGATTTAGATTTCCCTTACACTTAACTTTTGCAAAATACCTTTATATGTAGTTAAGACGAAGTTAAAAACAAGATAAAGCATTTTCACAAATTACTTTTGAACATGAATCAATAATAATAAAACTTAAACACACATACGGAAGCAAATAAAATCAAACAAACAAATAAATAAACACACAAAGCAAATAAAGCTTGGGTTGCCTCCCAAGAAGCGCTTTTCTTTATTAACGAGTCTTGTAGCTAGACTCAAAGTCACGTACATTACGTGACTCCATCATCGGTCACGGTTCCTAGGCCATTCTCCTTTGATTCTCTATCAGAATCACTTTCATAGTGAAGGTATTTCGGGTCCTCGAGATCAAAGGGATTGTTTCGGTATTTAGAACTAAGCTCCTTATCATGCTTAAAGAATCCACTTGACAGGTCAAAAGTGTCCTTACATCCCCTTCTCACATCATCATCACACAACACGAGTTGGGAACTTAACCTATCGAGCCCATCATAATCAATCTCCTTGAATTCTCTCATCTTGTAAGGCGTTTGGTATGAGATTTCCCTAATCCCATCGGTGAAAGTCATGATCCCATTGAGCTCGTCCACAACCAAGCTTGTGGCCTTGCAAAAAGGTGCCCCAAAAACAACTTGTGATAACCTGGGATTGATGTACTTTTCGATATTATCGACGATTGCGAAGCTCATAGTGAATGTCATGTTTCCTACAAACACCTGTACATCATCATCTATGCCAATGTCGTCCTTCCCTTTATGAATCATCCCCCATCTGCAAATGTTGTTATAATGAAACAGGGACATCACATTTTTGGGTAAACATGTGTCGATGTAAACATTATAAAAATGCTTGTGACCAATCATGCAAGGTATTTTGAGATTATTCGGATCACATCGCTTAATTCGGCCAGGTCTTCTACCGCATAGCCCCCATGTGTTGCCACATGCTGATGGTTGATACTCATACACTTCTTCACAGCCATCCCGAAAAATCACTTTCCTGACACCATCGGTAAATAATGCACTCCTATCATCCTCATCGAGTATCACTCCCGTTGCGTTTATGAATGGCTTGCCTAGAACAAGGCTAGCTAAGGGTGGGCTAATGATAGAGTCCATGTTATTAAATACGGTTAGCTCGATATGAAAGAGGAACTTTTCTATCACAATTGGTACCCTTCTTATTACCCCGATGATATTAGACCCTTCATATTTGACTTGTTCGGTGAAAGCTTCGTTATATAGAGAGAGGGATATTGCATTCATAGAAGAGTTGGGGTTTATGTATGCATCTTTTATAAACTTTTTTCTAGTGGTGCAAGATATCTTTAAGACCCTAGGAACGCCATCCTCTATTCTCTCTCCGAATCCCATAGGCAACTTAGCTGTGCCCCTCTCAAGTTCCTCCACCAGGGGGCGGTCTAGCAGTACTGGGAGCTCATGAGGCATTTCGGATTTCTCTTCCGAGCCCTTCTCATCACTCACCTCTCTTGTACACGAGTTCTTTGGTGAGTCTAGATAGTCGTCGGGCGCCTCGGGGTTCTTTTCGGGGACTTCACCCTCCATTTCATTGTCCACATTCTCGGTTGATTGTTGGTCCAGATTGGGTTTAGGAACAGGTATTGTTGTAATGGTGTTCACGAAGTGGAGAGGTTTCGACGGGGTATGAGTATCTCCAGTTTCTTTTCCGTTTTGTGATATGTGTTTGAAGAGTTTACTAGGGTGCTTGATTTTTACAGGAGGAGGTGTTTGGTGAGTCACCGTGACAGATTTGATCTCATTAACTCGTGCCAACTCACAAGTTGACCTGCCAGCAAGGCGATCATTGATAACCTTAAACAGGTCATCAACCTTGTTGTTCATATCAACTTGCTGTTGTCTGAATTGATTCTCAAGTTTGGAGAGCCGTGTTTCTTGAGAGAGAACGAATTTTTGCAGTGATTCCTCGCGATTTTGTTGTTTATGCGTATGCTGATGAGGGTAATGTTCAGACCAGGTGAGTGGGGGAGAGTCATTGAATGATACACTTCGAGTTTGGTTCCAACTAAAATTTGGCTTATTCTTCCATGCCTCATACCTATCTTCGGGATTCTTGTGTCCATAATTAGTAGTGAGCCACTTATCTCCCGCCTTATTGATTCAGGAGGATGCGAATTCTTTGAAAGCCTGTTTGGGGAGTTCCATGCAATCATGAGTGTTGTGGGGACCACTACATAATTCACATGAAGAAGTGATTTTGTTCACTTGGCTTGAAGGTTTAGGAGCCTCGTAGGATTTCATGAGAAACTTGACTTGGTCTTCAAGTTCTATGATCCTACGGTCGGAAGTGCTTGAATTGTTCGAAGGCAAAGATATTGCCTTGACCGTTTTATTCAAATCACAGGGATCACTCCAACTTTCGTTTTCATAAAGAGCAAGATCCTCTAGGAGAGCCCATGATTGTTCTGCACTTAGATCACGTAGCTTGCCACCGGCCGATTGGTCAATGGTTTGCCTCGTGGAAAGATTGATATGGTCATAGAAGATTTGGACTTGGAGCCAAATTTCTATGCCATGATGAGGGACTTTTTGGAGTAAGTCCTTGAATCGAGTCCATGCCTCGTAGAGAGTTTCGCCTTGACGTTGTTGGAACATCAAGATATCATTCCTTAGCTTGGTAGTTCTTCCCGGTGGGAAAAACTGAGCAAGGAAACGAGTGGTGAGATCATCCCAAGAGGTGATGGATCCTGCGGGTTGACGCTCTAGCCATTGACTAGCTTGGTCCCGCAGAGAGAATTGGAAGAGACGCAGTCGGGTCGTCTCTCGAGTGGCAACATCAAGGTCTATAGAATCAACGATTTTGAGAAAGTCCTTGAGATGTTGATTAGGATCTTCAGAACGAAGTCCATGGAATGCGCATCCGCTTTGCACCAACCGGATGGTGTCGGATCGCAAGGGTGTGATATTGGCTCCTTGAGTGAGCTCAATGGTGTTTCGATAGCCATGGTGGCTAGGACGGGAGTACTCTCCTAAAGTACGGGCTCTAGGAGGTGGTGGTTGTTGTGGTGGTGGGTTGTTGGGATTAAGGATATTACCATCTTCCATGATGTCGAATGGTAATAGTTACGAACAAAGAAACGAAGAAAATAGATAGACTAAAGAAAACCTAGAAAAAGAAAATAAAAATCTCACTAGAAAGGAATCTAGTGAGTAGACCTATAAAATAAAAATTCAACCTAAACAATAACTATTCCCCCGGCAGCGGCGCCAAAAACTTGATGCGTGGTTTTGCAACCTTACAACAGGTTTTACCTCTCGAGGGATCTCAAGAGGCTTACAACCCCACCAGGCAGTGTACCTGACCGATGTAGTATAGTGTAGTGGTAAGTACGGGGGATTGATCGTTCTCCACAGGGAATAGTGTTCGTTAGGTATGAAAAATTACTCTAATAGGTCTAAGGGTGAGAGAAGATTCTTTTTGTATTTTTATATTTTTATGAAAGCAAGTAAAATCTCGGGTTTGAAAGAGTGGGCGGAATTAGTTGCTAGTCAACTAACCCAAATTACTACGAATGCAAATAAAATAAAATAACAAAAATTAAAATGTTGGTGAAAACTTATGTGGAGGGAAATGTGTTTACTTAGATTTCCTTACTCCCTAACTATCTTTTACCGGTTGATTAGTGTGTATTAGTCGCGTGGATGACGGGTGTATTCCTTAATACCATTCATGGGGTGGCGTACGTACTTCCCCAACTCTACAAGCTCCTACTTCACTCCTATGTCGAGCCGGCTAGGAAGCTCCTAACATGGGATCACTAGAATTCGCTTGTGCATTAAATACAACCATAAAAACCTTTAGTACGCATTGGTTCATGTTTCTTAAGACGTTCAAGCAAGTTACCAAATAGGAAGTTAGCCAGTTTTCTTAAGCCTAACATAGATAAACAATCATCCAATACAACTAATAACACACTAATAACCAATAATCAATAGCTAGGTTTCATTAGATCTAAGCAAACACAAGATAAATCTAGCCTAACATGTTAAACAAAAGACAAGAATAGGATAGAATCAAACAACACATAGACATATTGAATGATTAATTGATAACTTATCTTCAATGTAACATGGAAGATCTCAAGGCAAAAAGCCTTGAAAGAGCTGCCAAATTCGTCCTAGGGTTTTCACACACAAAGTTCCCCAATAAGTTCCACACTAATGACAAAGAATTGCAAAACTATATATAGATTTTTAGATCTGACGGCGTCACGTTATGGAGTGTGACGCCGTCACCTCGCCGCTTTTAGGGTTCTCGGATGACCTTCTTGACGCCGTCCCTCTTTAGCTCTCCAAAATCCGTTCTGGCTTATCAAGGCTTGACGCCGTCAGACTATGAACGTGACGCCGTCCCTCTTTGAATTATAACGTGACGACCTTGATCAAATTAAAGGGTGACGCCGTCAGAATTTCCATGCAATTTCTCTGGCTTATCATGAGTAAATTTCACATCCACCACTTTTGCCAAGCCATGACGCCGTCCAGGGTTAAATATGACGCCGTCAAAGGTAACTTTCAGCCGATTTTTGAGACTTTGCCGTTTTCTTCACTTTTATGCTCCAAAAACGTCCAAAATGCCTCCTTTTCCAGATTTCTCCTCAAAAGTACCTAAAATGACAAAAGAAACGATTTAGGGCAATATTTGATCAAATAAATACGATTTAGGGCTTAAATGACCCCTTAAAAGCGGTACACTTTTCGCTTCATCGGCGGATTCCCACATGGTAACCAGTTCGGAGGCGAATGGTTTTACGCCAATGAAACGTGTTAGAAGATTAACCTGGGCCTCCGAAGGGAGGGCTTTCTACAGGCTTGAAGGGGAGTCCTTCGACCCGTTAGGAGGGTACATCATCAAACCTCATATATGATATTCGAAGCCTGTTTTGGTCCCACACAACGAAGCCATGGGGATAAGAAGGATCTCCTGTATAGATTATCCCCAATAAGTCTATATTGGGGAGCTTTGATCCGGACCTTTCGAGCCAGTTTAGGGTCTTCTGGCAGGATACCGTTGATCAAATACTCCCTAATCGGAGTCATCCAGTTGGTGCCTTCCTCGGGTATGATGTCAGAAACTTCGCCCTGTTCAATTGACCTATCAGCTAATACTTCTACCAAAACCTCCTTTGTTAAATGAGCAAATGCCATTGAGGCCAACTTGCTTAGGGCATCTGCTTTCTTGTTTTGATTTCTGCGGACATGTACTATATCATAGGTTTCAAATCCTTGAAGATGTTCCTTAGCCTTTTCCAAATATTGCTTGATGGTGGGCTGTCTTGCTTCATAGGAGCCCTTGACTTGATTAGCAACTAGCTGGGAGTCTACGAAAATGGACAGATTCTGAACTTCCATTTCTTTTGCTAGTCGAAGGCCGGCTAACAGAGCTTCGTACTCAGCTTCGTTGTTGGTGGCTTCGAATTCGAAGCGCAATGCATAAGTATACTCCTTTCCTTTCGGACTAACCAACATTAAACCTGCTCCAGAACCATCGGAACTTGAGGCTCCATCTGTGTACAGCTTCCATCCCTCAATCATCTTCGAAGGCTGTTGCTTAGGAACCTCTTTATCTTGGCTAGGTCCGGAAGGCGTTTCAGCTAGAAAATCCGCAAGTACCTGACCTTTGACGGAGTTTCGACCCTTGTATTCTATCTCATGTTCTCCCAATTCGATAGCCCATTTAGCTACTCTTCCTGATTTCTCAGGCTTCGACAGTATATGTCTAATAGGCTTGTCAGTCAATACTGTGATGGGATGAGCCTGAAAGTATCTTCGAAGGCGTCTTGCAGCATAAACCAAAGCAAGAATTAGCTTTTCCAACTCCGGATAGTTTAGTTCAGCTCCTTGCAGAACCCTGCTAACAAAGTATATTGGGACTTGTTTCTTTTCCCTTTCGGCTAAAAGCACCGCGCTGATGCTTTCGAAGGAAGCCGCAATGTACATGAACAACACTTCGCCTTTGATTGGGGCTGTAAGTGTTGGCAAGATTTCCATGAATTCCTTTAGCTTTTCGAAGGCTGCTTCCGCCTTACAACTCCATTGGAAAGTCTTTTTATCTGTGCACCCTTTGAGTGTTTTGAAGAATGGTAAAGACCGATCCGCCCCTTTCGACAGGAACCTGCTAAGTGCCGCAAGCTTCCCGTTGAGGCTTTGGACTTCCTTTAATGACTTTGGAGCTTGAAGATCAGTGATGGCTTTAACCTTCTAAGGGTTAGCTTTAATCCCTTGTTTCGTTATCAAATGCCCCAAGAATTTCCCTTCCTCCATGCCAAAGGAACACTTCTTGGGGTTAAGCTTCATGTTGATTGCCCGTAATTGATCGAAGGTCTCTTGAATGTCAGAGAGGAGGTCCTCTTCGGTTCTGCTTTTTATTACCATGTCATCGACGTAGGCTTCCAAGTTCCTTCCAATTTGCTTATGGAAGGCCTTGTCTACTAAACGCTGATAAGTAGCCCCCGCGTTCTTTAGACCGAAGGGCATCTTCTTGTAGCAATAGACACCCTTTCCTGTGTAAAAGGCTGTTTTCTCCTCATCTTCCTTCCCTATTTGTATTTGGTGATACCCCTTGTAGGCATCCAGAAAACATTTCAAACGAAACCCCGAAAGGGATTCGACATTCCAATCAATTTCTGGTAGAGGGTAGCAGTCCTTCGGGCAGGCTTTGTTGATGTTGGTGAAGTCAACACACATACGCCACCCTCCATCACTTTTCTTTACCATGACTGGATTAGCAACCCAAGTTTGGTATTTCACTTCTCTGAGAATTCCTGCTTGTACAAGCTCATCCACCTCTTTACAAGCGGCTGCATTTCTTTCTGGTGCCAGGCTTCGTCGCTTTTGCTTAATTGGTTCAATGTGCTTGAACTCGTTAAGCTTATGCTCTGTACCGAAGGGCTTGCCATCGATCATAAGAGTCCTAGGAACCCCGGTCATATCTGAATACGTCCATGCGAATACGTCTTTGTTGGCTCTGAGTAGCTTCTCCAAGTCTGCTTTGAAGTTAGCAGGGAGTTGCTTTCCAATTAGCACCGTTTGCTCTGGTAAGAGCTCATTCACCACGATACGTTCTTCGGCATCTGTACAACTTAGGATGACCTTCGAAGGCTCCTCTGGACTTTCTCTAATCTTTTTACCGTTGTCTCCCATATGTCCTTGATTGTAAGTGGAGAATACGGTGCCTATCCCATAAGGTGTATGGAATTTTACCGCTGCGTGTATGGTGGAGACTACGATACCCATTTTTTGCATGGCGGTCCTTCCTATCAACAAGTTGTAAGGAGAGCTGGACCTTACGATAGCGAACATTAGGGTTTCTGTCCTTGCGAGCTTGCCTTCTCCATTCGTTATCTCCAACGGAACTTCTCCCAGAGGCCACGAATGTTCACCAGAAAATCCTACCAAGGGTATCTTCGAATCAATTCGCTGTGACCTGATCGAAGGATTAAGCTTGAGGAAACAGTGCTCGTAGATGATTTCGCAGGAGCTTCCACAGTCCATATAGGCTCTATTCACTTCTCGGTTGGAAATGAGGACTTTGATGACTACCGGATCGTTTAAAGGGACTTGGCCTGCAAGAGGAGGAAAAGTTATCTCCCCTACTTCGTTACCCTCCGTCGCCTTTCTCTTTAAGCTGGCTTCGCCCCAACGGACCATGAGTATTGGGGCTTCGAGAGGAGTAGCATCTTTAGCCAATTGAGTGTCGGCCATTTCTTCTTTTCCTTTCTTGATTCCTTTTACCAGGTGTGCCAACTGCCCAGACCTTACAGCCTCTTCAATTTGTTTCTTTAATTCTCTACAACTGTTAGTATCGTGGCCATAATTTTCGTGGAAGTGACAGTACTTGATGGTATCCCTGTTTTTGCCCTTACTTGTCATACGAGGAGGTGCTTCGAAGGCTTTGGCAGCCCTCTCCGTAGCAAGTATTTCCTTTGGAGACTTCGTTAGACTGCTTAACAAACCATGGTTGGGGCCTTTGTTGTACGGAGAAAACCTATCTTTATTCTTGTTCTTGTTCTTGGACCCCTCCCACAAAGAATGCTTCGAAAACTTCTTGTTGCTATCTTTATCTATCGGAGCCCCATTAGTGGACACCTCTTTTGCTTCGATCCAAGTATATGTCTTTTCGGTTAACCCTTTGTAAGTTGTCGGAAGGTCAGTGGACAAGAATTCCACCAAACTCCGATTTCGAAGACCATGTACGAAACCTGAAATACGCTGATCTTCATGAAGACCCAAAATCTGCAAAGTCTCATCGGTGTACCTAGTAACAAAGGCCCTTGTGCTTTCGTTTTTTTTGTTTAATGTTGTGCACCGTTAAATGAGTTCTCGTGAACTTCTTTTGCTGACTGAAGTGTGACCGGAATTTAGCTTTAAGATCATCAAGGTTGACGATGCTACCGGGCTTTTGCCCATTCCACCAAATACGAGCAGAATCCCGTAGGGTGTATGTAAACATATGACAGGCCACCGGCATAACCCATTTTTGCATTTTGATAGCCCCTTCGAACAAGTGTAAGAAATTGTCCGGATCCCCCTTCCCATCATAAGTCCCGACATGTGAAGGCATTTTCAACCCATCAGGCAATGGGTAATCTTCTATCCACCTAACGAAAGGTGTAGCTGAACCCATAGGGTCTGAATATAGACAATTATAAGGTGGTGCGTACATGGGGACAGTATTATATGGATCGCTGTTTGGGGGCATTCCCATAGGAGTTTGGCTTGGGTAGAACTGATAAGGTGTATTCATGGCAAACGGGTAACCATTTCCCATGGCGTACGGAGGGTACGCCATAGGATGGATGAAGGGCATGCTCCCATAATTTTGGGGGAAGCTTGGGTTATTAGGCTGTCCATTTACTGGAGGATATAAATTTTGAGGATAAGACTGAGTTTGGAACGAGGGGTACATACCATTGGGAGGAAGATTTCCTCCGATATTAATTGTAGACGGATTGCCTTCTACGCCTGATGCGTGAGAAGGCTGCAACGGAACCCCAGCTTCTGTCCTTCCAAGATGAGCTGCTAGCAATGGAGGCAAAGTCACCCCCATTTCTTCCCTTCGCTGGCTCCTACCGTTAGAGCCTTCGGTAACCGCCCCTTCTCTTCTTGTCGGAGCCCTCTCGGGGACTCCTTCGAAACCAACGGACCTTTTGCCTAGCCTTCGACCGACTGGAGACCCAATTCTTAAGGCCGATAGGGTTGTTCCTTGGGTCGGAGGCCTAGGTTCCATCTCCATTTCTTCATCATACTCATCACTCGAGTATTCCAACTCCCTTCGCACCTCAGCATTCCTGACTTGCCTGTTACGAGCCCTTAAAAGGGTTTCCAACACTTCGTGGTTGGCTTCGACAAAGGCTAGGCTAATGAAAGGTTCTGGGTTGGCTGATGTCGAAGCATGATTGTTGGTTGTGACTTCTGGGTGAGAACGTGTTGTGAAAGTGGAAGCGGTTATTGGGGGAAGGTTGTTAGAGTCGTCGATTGGTATTGGTGCCAAGGTAGAGAAACCCGGTGGGGGAGTATCTTCTCTCCCTTGATCCATGCCGGAATAATAGTGAAATTAGTTGGTAGGTTATAAGCTCGAAATTAACGAGACCAATTGTAGCGGTCCCACGGATGGCGCCACTGATTGAACAAATAATTGCCAACCAAGCCTTCGATGGTGATCAAAGGAATAATGGGGTGTTGAGATTGCGCCAAGCTTGTTCTTAACCTGAAAATAAGAAATACGAAGACACTACGTTAAGTGATTGCGCAGGGGTTGGACCCTGCGAACCACCTCCGGCGTGCGAGTAAGTATGTGTAATGGTAATATAAGTCGTAAATTAAGAGAGTGAAGTTAACTTACTTTGTTTTGGCCCGACTATGCTATTTATAGGGGAGAAATAGGACATAGTGGGCGGTTGCACATTGTTCGGAGATCATGGGGGCGTCCCATGGAAAGTGGTAACCGCTAGGGCTTTGTAACCCACGATCTCTGTTTTGGCGGGAAAGCCAAGGGGAAGAGGAGACGTGGGTTTGACCAGGTCAGGATGGTCCTTCGTGCTAGTCCCTTCGTCAGGAATACCCCGAAGGGCTTAGGGCTTCGATTGGCGGATTCCCACATGGTAACCAGTTCGCAGGCGAATGGTTTTACGCCAATGAAACGTGTTAGAAGATTAACCTGGGCCTCCGAAGGGAGGGCTTTCTACAGGCTCGAAGGGGAGTCCTTCGACCCGTTCGGAGGGTACATCATCATTTAGTATTTCACTTCCCTGAGTATTCCTGCTTGTACGAGCTCATCTACTTCCTTACAAGCAACTGCGTTCCTTTTAGGTGCTAAACTTCGACGTTTTTGTTTAATGGGTTCCATGTGTTTGAACTCATTAAGCTTGTGTTCCGTACTGAAGGGCTTATCATCGATCATGAGAGTTCTCGGAACCCCTGTCATGTCTGAATACGTCCATGCGAAGACATCTTTGTTGGCTCTGAGGAGTTCTCCAAATTTGCTTTGAAGGTGGTAGGGAGTTGCTTCCCAATTACCACCGTTTGCTCCAGATAGAGCTCATTTATCACAATACACTCCTCAGCATCTGCACAACATAAAATGACTTTATGAGGGTCCTTCGGGCTTTCTTTGATCTTCTTTCCCATATCTTGTGCCTTTCCCTAGTTATAACTGGAAAGTACGATTCCGATCCCATATGTTGTTTGGAACTTAACCGCTGCGTGTATGGTGGAAACCACAATACCCATGGTTGTTCCCCCTATCAACAAGTTGTAAGGAGACTCGAACCTTACGATCGCAAACGTGAGAGTTTCTGTTCTCCTGAACCTTCCTTCGCCAATGGTTATGTCCAATGGCACTTCTCCCAAAGGCCACGAATGTTTACCTGAAAATCCCACCAGAGGTATCTTTGAATCCACCCTCTTCAATTTGATTGAAGGCTTGAGCTTTAGAAAACAGTGCTCATATATGATTTCACAGGAGCTTCCGAAGTCCATGTAGGCCTTATTCACTTCCCGGTTGAAATGCATCTCCTTTACATATAGCTACAAAACTTGTAAATGTCTAATTGTATTGATTTTAATGTATTAAAAGTCTAATTGTGTTGATATTACTTGTACTTTTAGCATTAAAATATGTAATGCTTAATTTTAAGTACTTTTATATTTAGTAGGTCTAAATGCTTTATAAGATAGTTACATTAGATATCTAAAGACTTGATTTACCATTCATCTTTTCAACCACTCTTATTTGCCGCTAAACATGAGCCGTTAGAGCAAGTTTGCCACCCCCTGTTAATGTTGATGACCAGATATGTGTGGATCCCATTTGGTTCGACGTGGCACCATAGGTGGCAAGTGATATGGAAGAACCCTACGTATATTTGTTGTCATCTAGTTACCCCACCACAAAAAACGAAGAGGAGACGACTCCTTTAAAACATGGGTGGAGATAAACAAGTTCGATCTTGTAATATGTTGAAGTAAAATCCTACGTTTGGTTTTTGATGATGATAATGAGTTTGGTAAAGGAAAAAATTTTGAATTTTTTGTTCTTGATGATGATAATGAGTTTGGTAAAGAATTTTTTGCTTATGATGATGGATTTTTGGTAAAGATAGTGATGATTGGGGATGAAGATGTATAAAGAAAGAAGATGAAGGGTGAAATGATAAAAATACCCTCACATGTATATCAAGTGAATGTGTTTAACGAGAGTTAAATGGGTTCGTTAGTTGGAGGGACAAACGACCGAAAATGTTTGCCACTTAGGGACGGATGGTGCATTTTTTCGGTCAAAGGACGATAGGCCACGGTCAACGCAAAACACAAGGACGAACGGTGTAATTTACTCTGTATTTTTTCTCGGGACTATTTTTGTAATTTCAAGTAAACCAAATCTGCTATTGCCGTAGAACTCTCATTAAAAAAATAATAATAATAAAAAAGACACTTGACTGAACAGTAATTCTCTAGACTACTGTTAATATGGCAAAAGTTCTTTATAGATCCAACTTTTACCATAGAACCCATCAAGCAATCTTAGCCACTCATTTTTCTTATCAAAATAAAAAAATTAATTTCCACCCTTTTTTAAAAACTTAAATATCTAGCAAACCGTAAATCGTCAAGCTACAAAAAAAATACCATCGCGACGAGAATTAAATTATCTTTCTATAGACATGCATTGTTATATATTTTCGACGAACTTTTTTTTCGATGAACTTTTTTTTTTTCCAAAATTTCCGTCCAGAAAAATCATATATGATTCGTAAGAATCATATATGATTCGATTTTAACAAATCATATATGATTCCGTACGAATCATATATGATTTTTACGAATCATATATGATTATGATTCATAAAAATCGAATCATATATGATTCGTACGGAATCATATATGATTTTTACGAATCATATATGATTCTTTCTGGGCGGAAATTAAAAAAAAAAAAGTTCGTCGAAAAAAAAAAAAAAGTCGTCGAAAGTATATAACAATGCATATCTATAGAAAGATCATTTAATTCTCGTCGCGATGGTATTTTTTTGTAGCTTGAAGATTTACCGTTTGCAAGATATGTTGTTTTAAAAAAAAGATGGAAAATAAAAATGGGTGACTATGATTGGTCCATTGGTTCTATGGCAAATATGAGATCTATATTGATCTCATATTAAACATGAGGTGAGATCGATGCAAAACAAGTATCACTTAAAAAACAAATAAATCAATCTCAACCATCCATTCACCTTTCATCTAATGGCTAAGATCAAATCAAAAAATAAAAAAGGGAGGGCAAAATTGACATTTTAGCTCATTTAATATAAAAACCCACTTTCCACTTTTTTTTTAAAACAACATATCTTGCAAACGGTAAATCTTCAAGCTACGAAAAATACACCATCGCGACGAGAAAAAAATTATCTTTCTATAGATATGCATTGTTATATACTTTCGACGAATTTTTTTTTCAAAATTCCGTCCAGAAAAATCCCACAGGATTCGTAAAAAATCCCATGGGACTCGTAAAAAGACGATTTTTTTTTCAAAATTTCCGTCCAAAAAAATCCTACGGGATTCGTAAAAATCCCATGGGATTCGTAAAAAGACGATTTTTTTTTTTTCAAAATTTCCGTCCAGAAAAATCTCACGGGATTCGTAAAGAAATCCCACAGGATTCGTAAAAAGATTATTTTTTTTTTTCAAAATTTTCGTCCAGAAATATCCCATGGGATTCGTAAAAGTCCCATGGGATTCGTAAAAATACAAAATTTTTTTTCTTCAAAATTTCCGTCCAGAAAAATCCCACTGGATTCGTAAAAAGACGATAAATCACAAAGGATTCAGTATGAATCCCATGGGATTCTTTGGTGAATCACATGGGATTCATTGTGAATCCCATGGGATTCTTTGGTGCATCCCATGGGATTCATTGTGAATCCCATGGGATTTTTTGGTGCATCCCATGGGATTCTGTATGAATCCCATTGGATTCTTTGGTGCATCCCATGAGATTATGTATAAAATCACAAGGGAATATTTTTTTATGAATTTGCAGTGACAATTACATTAATCCAATCATCTCACATTACATTACTATCGAGGAAGTCAAACTTATACCCAATAAATATCTCTAAACAATGAAAAACATTAGAAAAAAGAAATCAATGACCATCAAATAGTCTTTCCTCTAGTTGTAAAAAAAGTTGAAATAAACTTCTAGCTTTAGTGGGGACCAACTGCAACCCATGTGGTAGATGATAAAAAAATACTATTTGTTTAGTGGAGCAAACATAATCGTTTGTATTTTTACAACTGACTTTTCAAAGCAAAACTTTTATATATAAGTAGTTCCTCTTTTTTACACCAATGATAAATGTTGTCCCTTTATCCCTTAGCCACTAAGAATCCTCCAAGGTTGACTACCAGAAACAAGATGAAGACGCCCAAAGAGTTTGAAAGCACTTCTGTTCTGCCAATGGCCGCAATCAATCGAAAAAGAGAGGGAGAGAGCCATTTGATGTAAGGCAAAGAACACGAAGAACTGTTGACCAAATCTAAGCCATAAAAAGTGTTAGATGTTGAATACTAAACAATTCAAAACCTCCCTAATCCACCACACCCAACACCCTCCTGATCTCACGCGCCACCACCACCAAACCCCTCTCCATCACATGCTCCGCCCACTCCAACCGCCACCGCCGTCACCCCACCACCCTCATCCGTACCGTACCGTTTGCTGGAAAAACAAATGTCATCTCTTAATCTCCACTGTCGATACCACGGAGTTTGTTCTTGTCGCCGCCGGATCTATTATCGCCAGATCTATTGTCGCCGGATCTGTTGGTGGTCGGATCTGTTGCGGCCGGATCTGTTGGTGGTAGTGGTTGATTTAAGGGAAGTTAAATGAAAGGAATTGATTAGCAGCTATTTTGTTATTTGGAGTGTTCGGATGATATTACAAAAGTGCCCTTTAATAATTAGTTATATTAAAATGAGTTTTAATCTAGACCTTTAGATTTAAAATAGATGGATGGTTGAGATCTTGTTATTTGTTCTTTAGCTAAATGTTGTTTCGTATTGAACTTTTTTCATATATGGAAAATGTTATTTGTATTATTGTTTGTTGCGTTTAATTTAGTTGGTTGGAAGGTTTTCAAACTTGTACTTTTTTGTAAATTCAGATCCAATGTTTTTTATAATTAAAAATAAATAAATAAATAAATAAAATTACATAAATGGTTTTTCTATTCAGTAACTAAATCACGAGATCTATACTTTTCTACATTTTTACTTGCATTTCCCTCTTGTTTTTTTTATTCCTAAAAAGTCAAGATTGAAAATCAAAATCGATTTTCTACAAAGCATGCTTTTTGTCGGAAAAAACAACACCCCTCTTTTTTAAAAAATGTTTTGCACGAAATCATCTTCGAATCAATTTTTTTTTCCCATTAAATTCTCTACAAATTTAAATTTCCCAATTTAACAACTAAACTAAATCAACCCACGAGTTATGTAGGAGTTAAGATGTAGACAACCTTAACTCTACGCAAAAGTAAAGAGTTTTTTTGCAGGGAGTGAGGATCGAAGCCTCGCCTTTAGGGGTTGTTTGGCTGACTAATGTCAAGTGTATTTTAACTACTTTTGTTAGCTTATCCATGTAGTAATTTGTTTGTTCCAAAACCTTTTTTTGTTATATTACTATATATATTAAATAGCGTGGATTTCCTGCGTTCTGATTGGTCGCTTCATGCTGGGCTTAAGGCAATTTTTTTTGGCCTGCTAAAGGTGATAAGGCCCACTCTTCTTTTTACCTTATTGATGATTAACACAGCGTGGATTTCATGCGTTCTGATTGCTCGCTTCATGCTGGGCTTAAGGCAATTTTTTTTGGCATGCTAAAGGTGATAAGGCCCACTCTTCTTTTTACCTTATTGATGATTAAATAGCATGGATTTCCTGCGTTCTGATTGGTCGCTTCATGCTGGGCTTAAGGCAATTTTTTTTGGCCTGCTAAAGGTGATAAGGCCCACTCTTCTTTTTACCTTATTGATGATTAAATAGCGTGGATTTCCTGCGTTCTGATTGGTCGCTTCATGCTGGGCTTAAGGCAATTTTTTTTGGCCTGCTAAAGGTGATAAGGCCCACTCTTCTTTTTACCTTATTGATGATTAAATAGCGTGGATTTCCTGCGTTCTGATTGGTCGCTTCATGCTGGGCTTAAGGCAATTTTTTTTGGCCTGCTAAAAGGTGATAAGGCCCACTCTTCTTTTTACCTTATTGATGATTAACACAGCACAGGCAATACACACAAGCTCCAGAACCATCTACATTCGTCTCCCCACCAAACTAACACAACAGACGGATGCCCAGCCGATCCTCCCAAAACCACCTTCCGTTGAATTTCAAGGCTTCAAGCCCTCTAAAAAACCCATAAACCTTATTAATACTTGCATATGAAATTAGGGTTTCAAACATATAACGAAACCCTAAATCACAAAAGAGGCAAAAGCCATAGATCATCTCTTTCACCAAATTAAAGGTACAGTCTTGCTTAATTACGTAAAGGGTCATGTTTATTTATGTTAAAAATGTATAAAGTTAAGAACTTGATGTATAAAAATTGATTTTTGTTTGAACAAAATGAAGGTTGTTGCTCCTTATTTGTTGGCTTTGTTGGGAGGTAACACTTCTCCTTCTGCTGAGGATTTGAAGACCATTCTTGGTTCAGGTATGCTGCTTTTCAAATGGTGTATTAGTTGTGTTTTTGAAATGTGTTTTTTGGTATAGATTCGGTCATAATGCTGTTGAGGCATAGTTAGTTTATGTTTTTTGTAATAATATGTGTTTTTGATGATTAGTTATATTGCTGTAATATGTTGAAATGTGTTTTTCTGGTAAAGATTGAGTGATAATGTAGTTAAAACATAGTTAGTTTATGTAGTTGTAATATAAAATATTTGTTTTGTGTTTATTGAGTATTTTGTAAGTGTTTTTTTGGTAATACTTAAGTGATAATAGTATAATACACTTGATGCATATTTAGTTTATGTTTTTTTGCAGTATGTTGTTTTATGAAACCTTAATTATGTGAACTGTTGATTTTTTTTAGCTAAGTGTGGTTGGATATTGAAATGATTTATCAAGGTTAATTGAATGTTTATTTAGAGTTTATAACGTGGGTCGTGTTGATTCTGAAGTTGTTGATTTACAGGTTTACTGTTATGTGGGAGTTTTATATACGACTGTTTGACAATGGATAGTTTGTTAATTGTATGGTAGTTAGTTATCTATGAGAATTGTGTTAGTTTGGGTTTACGCGCTCAGTGTTTTAAATAAGTGGAGTACTTGCTATTATGGATGATGTCATGTAGTTATGATTTATTGTTGGTTACTTGATTTAACATGAATTTAAATGAATTAAGGGTTTAATCTTAGCCCTCTTTGCGTACAATTTGATGATGAATGAATTAAAAGTTAACAGATTAGATTTGCTAAGTTAATGTAGAAATGAAGATTTTTTGTGAGGTGTCCAACTTTTTAAAGTTTATATTTGTATTACCAGCAGGCAATGATGCGATTGGGGTTGATTGCTGAGAGTCATAGGCAAGAATGCCAGCCTTCATCGTATCAGCTGCGAATACGAAGAAGGAATCGTTGCCCCGCCGCAACGCGGCGGATCGCAGCCGTCCTCGTTATAACTCAAAATGATGTTTGCAATGTTTTTGGCTGACAATGGTGGTGTTCGTCTTATATTAGTTATCTAGTTAGAGCAAACAAACAATGTGTGTTATGACTAGTTTATGGTTAAGTTGTGGCATAGGATTGATTTTTAGCTTGCTATCCATGGTTGGGTTAGCTTATTTTTGTGAATTTAAGGAAGATAAAATAGAAGCTAAATAAGACCTTTTACAAAAGGCAAGATGAAGATGCTTGACTTATATAGCTTAAAAACTTAAAAAAACTTAAGCACTTCCTTTAAATGAGCTATCCCAAACTGCCATAGTCAGAAATGCACAGTAGTTTTTTAAAATTATAGGATGCCTTTGTTTAATGATCTTTTATTACTTTAAACGTATAATCTTGTATAATAACAGTCATGTGCAAGTGGCATACCTTGAGGCTTGACACCTGATTTCATTTAAATTGTTAAAAGATTTTTGTTTAGACATGAATCTAAATATTGTACATTAGCTATTTTTGTTTAGCTATGATTGCGATATGTACGCGCGATATGTTTAGAAGACATGAATCTAAAACAGTCCACAATCAAATGCTTGTCATTTTTAGTGAAGTTAAAAAGGAAGCCCGAGTTGATATAAATCATTCGAATCTGTTGCAACAGGTCCATAAATATAATGCCACTTTAGTCTCTAGTAGACATTTTTCTTTAGTAAATTATTCAACTGATAAATTTAAATATACAGGTATGGTTGATCGTGCTGAGGTCTCAATTGAACAGTACGCACGTGATATATGGGACCAAGGATCTGACTCCATTTGTCATTGTGTCGCGGTTACTGACATGGTGACCATTATGTACCGTTTGATTGGCCGTGTGTATCTCAAATTGTCGCCCAAAATCCTCATTGATGCTCGGTGTGGAAACATCGAGGATACAAAGAAAATCATTTGCAATCCGGAGTTGGGGCTTCAGTCCATATGTGATTACCAATTTACGTTCCCAAGAACCCCGCAGGAGAAGATTGAGTATGAAGAAGGAGAAAGATATTGGATTGATAGGCTAATCAACCATGTTGGTCTGAAGCAAATCAAAGATGTGATAAAGCATAATTTCTTTCCGTTGTTAGCAACGGTTGTGATGGGAGATTTTGTCCGATTTGAGGTTGCATTGGCTGCATATGAAACTCCGTTTCGACACAAACTTAGTGATGAGGAATATGCAAAGTTATTAGAAAAGGAAGACCCTCACTGCCTGTTAATTGTTGGAGCAAACTTCAGCTCTGAGTATGAAAGTGAGCATTACTGTTTAGTAAAGAATTCTTACGGAGAAAGCTGGGGTAAGAATGGATTGAGCAAAGTTGCTCTGGAGATGGTGCTGCGATTAACTGAACCAGTTCTGTCGGAGCAAAACATATCGCACGTTACATGGACCGAGAAGAGAACTTGGGCAGAAGGAAAGATAACGGTGAGTGAAAGGAGTAGAGTATCTGGGCAGCACGACACACGTAAATGGTACATCATCATCCAACCATTTTTTTTTTATCATATGTTTGAATAAAGACATACATTGTCACTCCATATTAATCTCTTCTGTACTAATATTGGAAAATGCTTAGACAATGAAAACGAGGATCACTTATGCACTGTTTTTACCCCTCGTTTTCAAACTAATAAGGGTCAAAACAGTGCACAAGTGATCATCGTTTTCATTGTCTAAGCATTTTCCAATATTAGTACAGAAGAGATTAATATGGAGTGACAATGTATGTCTTTATTCAAACATATGATAAAAAAAAAAAAAAAAAAAAAAAATTGGGTTGGATGATGATGTACCATTTTATTACTGTTGTTTTGCAAGAGACTGTTGCTTGGGGAGGCCTGGGGAGGCCTGATCAAATATGCGTGTGTCGTGCTGCCTAGATACTCTACTCCTTTCACTCACCGTTATCTTTCCTTCTGCCCAAGTTCTCTTCTCGGTCCATGTAACGTGCGATATGTTTTGCTCCGACAGAACTGGTTCAGTTAATCGCAGCACCATCTCCAGAGCAACTTTGCTCAATCCATTCTTACCCCAGCTTTCTCCGTAAGAATTCTTTACTAAACAGTAATGCTCACTTTCATACTCAGAGCAGAAGTTTGCTCCAACAATTAACAGGCAGTGAGGGTCTTCTTTTTCTAATAACTTTGCATATTCCTCATCACTAAGTTTGTGTCGAAACGGAGTTTCATATGCAGCCAATGCAACCTCAAATCGGACAAAATCTCCCATCACAACCGTTGCTAACAACGGAAAGAAATTATGCTTTATCACATCTTTGATTTGCTTCAGACCAACATGGTTGATTAGCCTATCAATCCAATATCTTTCTCCTTCTTCATACTCAATCTTCTCCTGCGGGGTTCTTGGGAACGTAAATTGGTAATCACATATGGACTGAAGCCCCAACTCTGGATTGCAAATGATTTTCTTTGTATCCTCGATGTTTCCACACCGAGCATCAATGAGGATTTTGGGCGACAATTTGAGATACACACGGCCAATCAAACGGTACATAATGGTCACCATGTCAGTAACCGCGACACAATGACAAATGGAGTCAGATCCTTGGTCCCATATATCACGTGCGTACTGTTCAATTGAGACCTCAGCACGATCAACCATACCTGTATATTTAAATTTATCAGTTGAATGATTTACTAAAGAAAAATGTCTACTAGAGACTAAAGTGGCATTATATTTATGGACCTGCTGCAACTGATTCGAATGATTTAATATCAACCCGGGCTTCCTTTTTAACTTCACTAAAAATGACAAGCATTTGATTGTGAACTGTTTTAGATTCATGTCTTCTAAACATATCGCAATCATAGCTAAACAAAAATAGCTAATGTACAATATTTAGATTCATGTCTAAACAAAAATCTTTTAACAATTTAAATGAAATCAGGTGTCAAGCCTCAAGGTATGCCACTTGCACATGACTGTTATTATACAAGATTATACGTTTAAAGTAATAAAAGATCATTAAACAAAGGCATCCTATAATTTTAAAAAACTACTGTGCATTTCTGACTATGGCAGTTTGGGATAGCTCATTTAAAGGAAGTGCTTATGTTTTTTAAGTTTTTAAGCTATATAAGTCAAGCATCTTCATCTTGCCTTTTGTAAAAGGTCTTATTTAGCTTCTATTTTATCTTCCTTAAATTCACAAAAATAAGCTAACCCAACCATGGATAGCAAGCTAAAAATCAATCCTATGCCACAACTTAACCATAAACTAGTCATAACACACATTGTTTGTTTGCTCTAACTAGATAACTAATATAAGACGAACACCATCATTGTCAGCCAAAAACATTGCAAACATCATTTTGAGTTATAATATAACAAAAAAAGGTTTTGGAACAAACAAATTACTACATGGATAAGCTAACAAAAGTAGTTAAAATACACTTGACATTAGTCAGGCAAACAACCCCTAAAGGCGAGGCTTCGATCCTCACTCTCTGCAAAAAAACTCTTTACTTTTGCGTAGAGTTAAGGTTGTCTACATCTTAACTCGTGGGTTGATTTACTTTAGTTGTTAAATTGGGAAATTTAAATTTGTAGAGAATTTAATGGGAAAAAAAAAAAATTGGTTCGAAGATGATTTCGTGCAAAACATTTTCTAAAAAAGAGGGGTGTTGTTTTTTCCGACAAAAAGCATGCTTTGTAGAAAATCGATTTTGATTTTCAATCTTGACTTTTTAGGAATAAAAAAAACAAGAGGGAAATGCTAGTAAAAATGTAGAAAAGTATAGATCTCGTGATTTAGTTACTGAATAGAAAAACGTTGCAAACATTTTTTTTTTAATTATAAAAAACATTGGATCTGAATTTACAAAAAAGTACAAGTTTGAAAACCTTCCAACCAACTAAATTAAACGAAACAAACAATAATACAAATAACATTTTCCATATATAAATCAAACAAATAACAATATTTAAAAAAGAGAAAGTCTTCACCTATATATGCTGTTTGAGTGAGGGATTTAAGGGATAGGAATGTGTGTGAGTCACAGACAATCCAGACAAACAGTTATACGCCAAATGTTGGTCTCATGAATGGAGTACAAGTGGAATGCACATTTCATCATGTAACATGTGGAATGCACATTTTCTCTTTCATAATACTCACCACTAATCTTGCTATGTGTCGTGATCTTAGAGTTAGGCATGTTTTTAGGCATGAATTTTAGTCATGCAAATCATTTTCCATTTATGTATATATTAGTTGTTTTTTTTTTTTTTTTTTTTTTTTTTTTTTTTTTTTTTTTTTTTTTTGTGTGATATCTTATGTCATCCTTCTTTTCTTTTTTCTTTTTTCATGTCATTTTACTCTAAATCATTCCCAATCAAATGCAACAAAAGAAAGGGGCCCACTTCCTATTTAATCCACTTAATTCCTTAAAAAAAATATATAAAAAATAATAAAGCCTAAGGCTTTGTTTCTTTTTTTAAAGGAATTAAGTGGATTAAAAAGCAAGTGGTCACCTTTCTTTTGTTGCATCTGATTGGGGAGTAGTGGCTTTTATTTGTCTCGGTGTTATAGACCATTTAACAAAAATAAGTGGGCCTCAACAAAAAAGAAACACAAATTTATATCTTGTGGACCCAAATCTCTTAGCAAAGGGATCAGTAAGTTATAAAGAAACACCCCCTTAATCCCCTCAAAAAAAGAAACGCCTCTTAAGTCTGTCTAATATTGAGTCGTGCAAGCAAATCTTTGCTCATATTGGTTGGCACAGAGCGCATGTGTGTGCCAATGCGTTTTTGGTTTGATTCTTCACCAAATCTAGATCATATTTTTTACTGGTCTCAAAACAATATTTAATATGACTTATTTTCGTTGGTCGCGATACACTTCATCAGTTCTCTTAGTTCAAACAAAGTCATATAACCAAAAAACAAATTAGGAAGAACACAATTTCAACAAATACCATTCCATTTCGGCTTTAAATGACTCAATCAGGGGCGGAGCCATGATTTGTAGTTAAGGGGGCCGAAGTTCATTATATAACCTCAAAAAATAAAAGTGTAAATAGAATGGTTTCCAAACTTTAATATATACAAATAAACCATCACAAAAACTTACGAATGCATTACTAAACTTAATTTTTGTCTTTCTAAAACAACATTATGGTGTTTTTATGATCATGCTGATTTTGATTACTAATTTACTAAAATGGAAACTTACCAAATCTAACTTAACGTATACTTTTCTTATTCTACATATAGAATGTGTAGAGGACTGTATCCGACAAATTAGGTGGCCTATAGTTGAGAAAACAGCATTAGATAACAAGAAATATACGAGATTAAACACATTCAAAGATTCTATTAAGAAATAAAACAGCTTTTCTTCACACATGTTTCTCGAATAGCTTTGATTCTCTGTTTTTGTACTTTGTTGATAGTCATTTCATTAATACATAAAATTTGTTTATAGTCGATGAAATTTTTTATGTTTAGGTGAATCAGGCTATTTATGAAATTTTGTTGACAGATGAAAAAACTATAACAAAGACAATAAATGGAAGATAAAATTGCAGTCCAAAAGCAATGGATCTACAAAATACTTGCCACAAAGTTGAAATTCAGGAAGTAAATGACAAGTCAACATTACAACCCATCCTAACTAAAGGTTCAAAAAAACAAAGCATAATTCCTACCACTTTTTAAATTCATAGTTAGAAGAACCAAACACATATTTTTTCAATCACTTGCTCCTCACTCTTCATCTTCAAAACCAGAATCCCCTCAGTCGCATCGTTGTCATCTTCAGGTTCTTCTTCTCCCTTTGTGGTCCGGCTGCATTCTGTGGTCGTGCTCTCTTTTCTGCTAAAGATGGTGCTAAAGGATATTCTCGCTTCTCAAGTTGGGAATCAAGAGCGTTAAGATCTCTTATCCATAAAGACTCGGGCTTAGCATGGCGGAGCTCATCACACTTTTTCTTCTTATCTTCCATTTCTTTCTTTAACTCCTCTATCTTCTCATCTGTGAATGATCCAACGGGTGTAGACAGCAAGTGATCATAACCTGTTACGTCCTCTTTAATTTCTTTTGTATGATCAACCTCATTTACAATTGATGGTAAAGATTGGATATGTTTGCCCTTTAATTCATGACACCACTCGCCCTCCTTCCCTTCTAAAGGAAACATAGCAATTTCTCCCTCCAAAACTTTATTGATAAAATTCACTTTGTTTCCAAGTACCCGTGAAGCTATCGCGAGCTAGTGAATCAGAGCTGTCTGTTAGCCATGACCACATTGATTATTACAGAGTCTTAATCAAGAAAATAAAATGAAACCACATCAAACTTACCATCCTCTTTTCATAAAGCTCAAGACGAAAGTGAAAGAAATCCTCAAGAACTGTACACAGAAAGAATATGAACAAGTCAGTGAACAAATTAAGAGTATAAATCAATCTTTTGTTCATGGATCTCGTACTTACTGTGTTCAGGGGTGTCATACTTCTTTAGGTCACCAATTTCATTAAGCACATGCATGTTAGCTGTGCTTAATATAGTTGTTAGTCTCAATTTTTCCAATAACACCCCCTTTTGATTTGCACCGTCAGTCATGGTAACTTCAAAATCCACTTTATCAATATTACACTTGCGAACCGTGTAAGCCTGCAAAAAGAACATTGGGTTAATAAAATAAAAATACAATATGTGTCAACTATTTAAAACTTGTTAATTTACCTTGATGTCCTCCCCAACCCGTGAAGCTTTCTCCAAAAATTCCTCGTAATCCTGAGTCCACGTCCCTACTGGGAGTTCATTGATAGTAACAACATTCTTGTCCACTTCTATACTTCCTTTCGTTGTGTATAAAATACCCTTTGATTCTTTCTCTTTCTGAATATCTCCTGTGAACCCTTGATACCATGGACGCATGGACACCACTTTTTTACCTTTTATCAGGCGTTTTAGGTTAGCAATAATGTCTCGTGGATTATAATTTGGAATAAATGAGCTATATCCAACCCCTCTTCCTTCACTTCCGTTTACCAGAACCATTGGGATGATTGGAATCCTTTTTCAAAAAAAAATAATAATAATAATAAAATATATATGAATCATTATAACCAACTCAAACAATATCATACACTTATAAAAATACACGTAGATTAAAAACTACCGTGCATCCTTGTCCTTCAAGAGGTGGATAATAAGTTTATCATCCTTGTGAAAAAGATATCGTGTGATAGAAGAGAGCTGAGTGAAAAGACAACTACCACTTGCAACATGATCTTTACCACCCTGCAAAGGAACAATAGACTTTAAAATATGCAATGTATACAAAACAGTAAATGTTTAAATTGAATATCTCACCATCAGACGTGTACCAAATTGCCCATTCGGCTGAAGAAGGTTTATGTTGTTACTACCAACATAATTTTGGGCCATGCCGATAATGGTACCGACTAATAGACTCGCGTCACCATGATCATTAGGAGAGTGCTCAAACAATAAGCACTGAACTGAGCAACTTCAATTTCCTTAATAATGGGCTTCTTGAAAGCATAGAATAGGATCGTTCTTTGGGCAGGTTTCAACCCATCCACCATTGATGGGATAGATCTTCGGAGATCAGCCGCTAAATATTGCTTGAAGTCTATGTTGATGAAGTCGGAGTATGGGATAAGCTTCTCCTTTAAGGCAGAAGAAGTAAAAGGCTGCATCAAGAAACGATGATTGTAATGAAATTCGTGTCATGTCTCCCTGATTACTATGTTGTAACAGAAAGTTGCCCGGCATGTGTTTTTACTATACACAATCATTTAGAGTGTTGTATAATTTCAGAAAATGATCGTAATATATGAAGTAATATTTTTGTAATCATAACTAAAGGCATCAGCTATTTATTCAATAAGAAAGTTGACTCAACAAGTGGTTTGACCAATGCTAAAAAAAAAAAAAATCACGGTTGGAACACAACCTGCATGTATTTAAGGAATTGCATATTTGTTACGTTTTTTTTAAGTGTTTTCTGGTCCAATCAATTTCAACCATACTGAATGATATCTTTTGACCTAAACACAATGATATTCTATCAATCACATTCAATGCCATAAGTGTTTATAACTAAGTTGACAAAAGCTGATAATAACCAAACCTTATCTCTTTTAAGAAACTGGTTTATCACCTCAGTCTTCCTACTGAAGGCCATCTCAATTGAATGACCATCATGGTCAGACCAAACAAAGTCCTTAATGTGTTCATCATAAAACTCTGCTCTTTCACTTTCAAGAGTTTCCGGCCCCTGGAGATAATGAAAAATATTAAAAATTGCAAAAACAACCATGTATGTATAGTTGCCATTCAAAATTTTCATAAACAAACCTTAAAGTAGTTTATTTTGTATTTTGTTGCTTCTTGTCCCTTTTTTTCCACCCACTCCTCATACTCGGGCAGTGTATGGAACGTAAGCACTGCATTAGTCTCCTTGTTAACGGCCTGAACAATTGGTGTTATGAACACGCGCATAAAGTCTTTCACTTGTAGTAAAGATGACCAGAAGTAGTGAAGAAAGTTGATCAATAGCCCTATCATGTGTAAACCATCATCATCCTAAAAAAAACACATGTAATGTTCTATAAGGAGGATAACAAATGGCAGATACTTGATATTGTCAGTAGTAACGTACACACCTTATTAGCCACAATCATCAAGTGTCCATATCTCAATGGATTAACACTTTGATAAATTTTACCAACTCGGAGGCCAAGAACCTTCATAATGTTTTGAATTTCAATGTTATTCAGCAATTGTTCAGTAGTTGCTTCCCTCACATTGAGCAACTTACCTTTTAAAGGTAACACACTATAATTATTTTTGCCAATAAGAGATGATCCTCTCTGCAAACAATGATAAGCATTGTATTACTTGATTGGTTATGTGAATGTGACTATCAAAAGAATAGCTTACATCAAAATAATCAGAAGAATTTCCTTCTGTCAGAATTAATGTGCAGGATTCGGGATCAGGTGAACCAGAAAAGTTAGTATCTTCCAGATCAGGAATATCAAGATTCTCAACAATACTGTTCAACCGATCTGCAACTGCAAAAACATGAACAAGACAATAACATAAGCTCTCAAACCCACTAATTTCAGAAATTTTTATTTATTTATTTTTTTAAAGTATGGTTATTCCTTGTGTTGTTATTAAAAAAAAAAAAAAAAAAAAAAAAAAAAAAAAAACCCTTACAGTTTTCATGTATACCAAATTTACATGTTCCTCTATTTAATTGGTTACACAATTATGAATGGTAAGCTTTTATATTTATTAGAAAAAACAGTAGAAGTACCTTCGTGGTCGGATGTTGGAAGATCGTCCATAGGTGCCGATTTGTTTTTGTTAGGGTTTAGGAAGCGGCTGATAGAAGAGAAAAAAGGATAGAGAGAGAGAGGGTCCAAAATACATATAATTTAAGTGGCTTTGTTTAGGTTTGAGCCGGTTTTTGGTATTTTAATAATTTAAGTGGCTTTGTTAATATAATTTAGGGTCCATTTACGTCATTCGGTTCATTCTTGCACACGATTCCAATACACCGGAATCCTGAATCAAACCTGTAATTAACACCAAGAAAGATCCAAACTTTTTAGTCAACGGTATTACAATATTCCCAAAGGAAGGCTACTACTTTTAGGGAGAAAACACACAATCTATTACGAGTATGAGTTTGCTAAATTTTGTAAGATTGAATGGTGAAAGTCAAAGTTAGTACCTCTCTTGTGTAAGGATTAGTAGTCTTCTTTGCGGTATCCAAATCCATCGATCCACAGCCTTTATAGATAACACGTTTCCCGACACACCATCCGCAAAAAGCAGACCGTACCTGCAAAACAGAACGGGTGTCAAAATTATGCATTACTGACGAAATGACATTTACCTTGAACTTCAACATCGATGAATTTCATATGCTCACTTTTTGTATCAGCCGCTAACAAAGGACCAAAACCAAAAAGAGTTCCACAATTAACCAAATCATAACCTCTAAACAGCATAAAAACCACAATCTACATAAGGAAACGACATGGATAAATCGGAAAATCACCTGATACATCGCCATCATTCTTATGCCATTAAACCCATTGACCACATTCCACGAATCCTTGTGAAAAGCTCGAGTGGCAGTGACATAATATTAACCTACAAACCAAACACGGTAAAAGTTACAAACCACATATGATCAACACCTCATACAGAACCTAATTTCAGTTAAAGCATCACAGTAATACCAAGTAACCAACCTCGTAAGCACAAAAAGAAGCCTTATCAGGTTTGGAAAAATTAAATTAGCTCATAAGCATGGAAAATAAGCTAGTCCAAACATCTTCAAAGCATGTCTTATAAATAAGCCATAAGCTTAACCATTATAAAACCCCCTAAAATCTACCTAAAAAAACGAAGCCAGCAAAACACCCAATTGTGCGAAAACCCTATAAATAAACCCGAAATTAGCGAAACCCCCAAATTATAACAAAACCCTAATTTAGATTAAATTTTACTCCATATAAATAATTTTATACCTTTCTTTTTTTTTGCTTTTGATTGATGAGCTGAAACGAATAAATTGAACATGAATCGTGCGCAAACAAAAGCTCCCAACAAAGCATAACCTTGTGCCATGGTTGTTGTACCAGAAAACCCAAAATAAATCAAAACCGTAACTCCTGCCATATCCCTTCGTGTCCATAGTCGGGTGGATATTCCAGATGTGTGTGACACATAGCAACTATAAAAAAACAGGGGCAACAGATCTTCGGAGGAGTGGATGTGGATAAGGTTTGGTTGGTAAAATGTATAAATTTATAATGAAAGATCCTATCCGAGGATGATGGTTCCGTGTTATAACAATGCTGTTCATGGAGAGAACGTGTACATTGTATTTACTACTAGTTTCCTATACATGTGATGAATAAGGAATGGTAGACGTAAATCTTAAAGCATCTTCATTAAAATCGTTAGAAATTGGCCATGACACAAAAGACGGAAATCCTAAAAATTGCAAAGACATTGTTGGATTGAGAGGAAAAATAACCTTCGGATTGAGGGATTCAATAGTAACAGGTGATGCTGGTCTTTTTGAAGCCATGACAGAGTGAAAACGAATGGGCAGTAATGAGTGTAACCGAGGAAGATGTGATAGATTATTGATGTAATGATAATATGAAGAAGAAGATGATGAAATGGTGGTTCTTGTGTGATAATATTGATTAAGTTTCACAACGGCTGCGGTGTTGTTGATGTTGATCAACCGTCTTGCTACGAGTTTCCGCATCTGAAAAGCCTTCACCTCAATGACACCAACAACGGTGGTATATACGTTCTTACAAACAAGTCCTAGTTAGAACAGGCAACATTTGAAACATGTGCAAACCGGTTCTCCTACATTGGCTTGCTATAGTTAAAAAGACAATAAGGGTAGTTACTTGTAATACAAGGATGACATAAAGGGTATGAAATTACCAAATGTGTGTGGTTAGGCTTGGTCATGGTAACAGGTTTTAAGGGGATTAAAACATTAAATCATATATACTAATGATTATAAAGAAAAAAATACAACATTGAAAGAAATTATCGATCTTGTACACAATTAGAATTTTTGGTATGAACATACATCAAGTTGAATCAAATGTAACATCTGTTTGAGGTAACCACGTTGAGCCGTCAATAAAAGACCTCACATTGAATTTAGCTGCTTGATCACTTGTTAACCTTGGCTTATAACCTGGCCAGTTGACCCTTTGATCAACCGTCGATCCTGGGCCTGTGTTCTGGTACTCGGCATAGAAGATAGACGAAGGTGGTTCCACACCTCGATCCCACTCAGCCCATCCCAACGGATGCAGAAACCCTCCAATACTCGACTGCATGATTACAGTTGTCGAGTAATTCTTCCAAGGCCTCCCAAGGTACGTTGGAGCTGTGAGATTATCCAAAGGGGTTATGTCACATTTCTGTATAGATATACCCGTGTTCTCATTTATATCTTTCTTTCCTTGTGCTGTGATTGTTACGAATTGGTTGGGTAATGGTTGACGTGGCATTATATTGCAGTTCTGCAACACCACTGCTGAGTTACCAAAGATGAAATCCACTGTCCCCGGTAATGTTACAATCCCGGTAAAACTGGCGTTTGCTATGAGGATAAAGTGTGTCTTGGAACGCATCAAATGAACATCTGTAGAACACAGAAAAATCTGAACTTGACCTCAAAGCTACAGCCTGTTCTTTGATTCCACCCGCCGTGTTCCTGAACCCCATATCCATTGCTATGAACCCTTTTCCCGATACACCTATTATATCATATAACAGTGTAATTGTTAGAAAAATAAGTTAAAGTGAGACGCAAATTGCTTATTTGTTTTGAACAAGCAACTTAGAATTGGTCACAAATAGTTTCTCAGCTTAATTAATAATACTGTTTTGACTGTTTTGAAGGAAGAAAAGATCATATACCAAAGGTGGAAGTGTTGAAAGTAGCGACGCCGTCGATCTTATTTAAGCTGGCCGAAACAACTGTTTTATTCATGCCATCACCATAAACCATGACGTTCCAAAACGATTTGTCCAAAACAACATTTTCGAAATACTCTCCTTCCTTAATGTATATAACAAAACTCTCTTCACTCTTCCTCGGGGCCATTGCCATCGCGTCATTTATAGTCATAAAATCTCCACTTCCATCTTTAGCCACGGTCACATTTGGCGCAGGCCTATCTTGAAGCAACCTCCGCGTACCCGCCCCAACCCATGCTGGAAACTCGGATTTCATTTCCCCTAACAACTTCCTATGTAAAGGTATATCTAGAGTCTTGAGTATCCCCGACATTTTAGTAATAATAGCCAAACTATTGCTTGTATATTCTGTCGAGTTTTGCATTTGAGACTTCATTTGTTCAAGAAAACTTGATTCCATTTCTTCTAAGGTATCCAAACAAGTTTCTTGATTGGTCAAAGACGCGCTAAGCCATGTCCTCAAGTCGTCGATTTTCTCAAGTGATAACATATTTACACCAGGCTGCACGTCCACTAAAGAAATCGAATCATTTAGATTATCAGCCGCTTCATCTAAGACCGTCCCACATACTTTCAATGCTGAGATATCGTTTGCTTTGTTAGTTTCACTGATTAACATGTCAGGATACGAAGACAAGGTGGTCAAAGAATCGAAAGCAACTAGTAACGAGAGCTTAAATATCTGTTGGGGGTCGGTTGTGTTGGATTTATCTCTAGAAGTGATGCTAGAGTAGCATGAGTCGGGATACTGAGTCTGGCTACAAACTGCTTTGATGGATTGAGCTGATGGATTAAGGGGGTTGGTATTTTTGTTATCATTGTTGTTTCTTTTGTGAATAAGGGTTCCAGCAACTGTTGCAATGATAACTGCAATAAGAAGGAAGGTTGAGACGAGAATGATGGCGATACGTTTACGTGATTTGCGACGAAAGGCTTCATCTTCGTCATGATCAAACTTGGACTCCATTACAATGAAATTTGTTTGTGGGTTCTTGGCTTCATGAATGCTTCTTTATATATACATGGCCTCTTTGAAAGTATTTTATCAACTTTTATATACTCCAACTGTATGATATATAATTGGTCAAGTATATTCCTTTGAATTGATCGTCACAAGTATTTAAATTAAGGGTTAATGGCATATAATAGCTACGAACTTTCTCAAGTGTTCACATGTCAGTTATGAACTTTTTAAAATACAACAATACCCATCAAACTTTCAAATTTTGTTTTATCAATGTAAAAAACTCATCTCGTTGTGGTATTTTTTTAAAGTTTGTATCTGATAATGAAACAAAATTTGAAAGTTTGATGGGTATTTTGGTATTTTTTTAAAGTTCGTTTCTGATAATAAAACAAAATTTGAAAGTTTGATGGGTATTTTGGTATTTTTTTAAAGTTCGTATCTGATAATGAAACAAAATTTGAAAGTTTGATGGGTATTGTGGTATTTTAAAAAGTTCATAACTGACATGTGAACATTTGAGAAAGTTCGTAGCTATTACATGCCATTAACCCTTAAATTAACGGACAATTCCAAAAATACTCCTGTTGCCCTTTGCTTTTGCTTTTCTAGACGAAATCTTTTCTCCTTCCGAAACTACACCGGTCAACTGGGCAACTTTGAACTTTCCAACCATGTGTAGCTACTTGTCCGACATGAAGTACACCAGTTGCCCAAAAAGTACATCAGTTACCTAAAAAGTACACAAGTTGCCCTATCTTGTAATCCGTAAAGTCACACTTGTCACTTGCTTGTTGTAGTTGTCCAATTATACAAGTTGTCCTGGTCTAGTTTCGGAAGGAGAAAAGATTTCGTCTAGAAAAGCAAAAACAAAGTGCAACTAGGGTATTTTTGGAATTATCGCTTAGATTAGACAAACTCATTGTGTTTTGTTAAAATGTTGGAGTACATTAAAACCTTTTGCTTTGACTCATCCAACTAACAAACGGGATATCATAAAGTTTGCAACAAAATAAAACAGTTTTGAAACTTTCACAATTTTTATGATTGATATAAAGTTTGAGTTATCAAATTGAAACAGATCTCAAACTTAGTTACTATTTGATGATTTTCGCCCTAAAATATAAAACCATGTATGAAACAAGTTTATAATGAATGTGACGACTTAATCTTTCCTCTACTCGATATTCCTACGGTTGACATTCCAACTTTTAATAAACAAAATATGTCAATTACCATTATTATGCTAGTGTCAACATTATTTTATTTAACATATACCATCAAATCATAGTCGTTAAGTTAAAGACCTATTCATCAAAAAACCAAGTTGCAATTAATTGCTGTTTTACAAAGTCATAACTCACAATGTTAACATCATGTTCTCAGTTTGGGGAGGCTATCGACATATGTACCCCTTGTCCTTGTTTGAACGTACATTAATGTCATTACTAGATAGTATAAGAATGAAGGTGATATAAACCCATTTGTAAATAAATTATTAATGCAGGCTGCACTAGGAAGCATGCAAGTTCATGTTTTTGGAGTGATAATCCGGTCGATTATATTATATTTTCTTAACACACCATCCAAATGCAACAGACGCTATATATGCATTTTCACCTTCATTTCTTCTCTTATTTTATACCAACATGTAGACAGATTCTAGATGAAAAAGACCATAAACACTAACATATTTACGTTGTAATTAGTTCGATTGAGATAAATTTCACCCTTGGTTAATATCAAAAACCGAATAGCGATTGACATCACTCTAATTGATTTGGTTAACCAAGACCGTAGTGTGTATTCTCTATCATGTTACAAACTTTATTCATGATTTTTGCATGTTAGTTAGATATTAAGTTTGATCATTCTCATTAATCCAAAGGTATAGCTTGGAAAATAAGCAAGTTTAATGGGTTAAAACCTAATGTATAGTAATGATAATTATCAATTCTCATTAATCCAAAGTTATAAATACAAAACAATAGCTTGAAAAATAAGCAAGCTTAATGTGTTAAAGCTTAATGTATACTAATGATAATTATGGGCTAAGGCCACATATATGGATCGGCTAATACACCCCCGTAGTTTGAGCGAGGCCATCGAACGTTTAAATTGGAGCGAAACTTGAGAGATAGCGCAGTAGGAAATCATTTTGTAAAAATATCTGCATATTGAAACCGTGAGGGAACATGGAGAACGCGAACTTGTCCCTGGTAATAACATTTTCTTAGAAACTTGCACTACTTTGGTCTTATCGAGTTATCGTTGACTTGTGTGCTTGACCCTTTCTGAATATAGATTTCAGGTTAACGTAAAGAAGGTTTATATTGTTTGCACCTATGTCGAGATGAATTCGATCTTATAAGTTTTAAGAGATATCTTTCATATTTAAATACAAGATAAAAACTCTAAATATAAAAAGAGATGATTACTTAATTTAAAAGATATGCTATTATCTCATAATATCTTTATTTTAATTGAACAAAGCTCAAGCCCGACACACCCATAAGGGTACTGGCAATGGTTGCGGTTTGTCTTCGGTATCAATCCAAACCGCACGGCAACACCGTTGCCACCCATGCGGTTTGGCAGCGGTATGGAGCAAATCGGAAAAGAACACTGCAACGGCATGGAGCAAAAGTATACGTTGGGCATTAATTATTTTGAACGTTGGGAGCAAAAGATTCGTTGGTCCGCAAGTTCCACCGATGAATCCACAATACCATCAACACCAAATGAGTCCTCAATCGGCCTGCTATCCCCAACCTCCACCGATGAATCCACAATACCATCAACACCAATATTTTACCCAACCTCCACCGATGAATCCTAGCCAATACGATTGCCAAAAAACGTGAGTACGCGGAGAAATATGGATGGCTTACCGATTTTTAGATATAATTATGTTTTTTTTAAGTATTATGTAATTTTCTTTTAATTATGTTTTTTTAAGTAATATGTAATTTTCTTTTAATTATTAATGAAATATTATGTTTTTATTAAATTGTTTAATATAATTTATGAATATAAAAAAAAAAAGAAAAAAAATTAGGTGAGGTATGAGATCATGGTTGCCACTAAAAAAATATGGTGAGGTATGGTTGAGGTATGGGATGAGGTGGAATGATATTATTGGTGGGTGGTGAGCTATGATTGAGGTATGGGATCATGACTGCCACCACCTTAAGGGACGGCCGAATCTGATGGGCTAGATGGGCTCTCCATCTTTTCTTAAATTAAGCCCAATACTCTTTAATCAGTCCGACTAATTAAGTCTGATCTTGTTTTCAATTAAAATGTTGGTCATGTTCTTGGCCATTTTCTTCTTTTTTTTCGATTGATCACAACGCACTCAATGGACAAACATGGTACATGCTATATAGACCGGCATAACACATATTAGCAAAGGGTTCTCGGATGGATGTGCAATAGGTGCCGTCGTACAGGCCTCCACTTAATTGGAGTCACATTTTTATTAGTTTTGCATATAAATACATAGAATATTAAACATATATGAGTCATATAATTCAAGTTTATATGCAGTAAATTACTTCTGATGTAAGAGTAACGATTTTACTCATATGCTACTTGTTGCTGGAGCCTAATAGTTTTGAGAAGATTGGAAATCGACGAGCACGTTAGTTGTGTTGTAAAGTTGGCAAGTAGCTTTATGTCTTCTTTTTATTTACGCATACGTAGAGATGCAAAAAAACCGGATCCGGATCCGATTAAAAAACCAAAACCGGTTTTTCAAAAAACCGGTTTAAGGAAAACCGGTTTCACTCAAACCGAACCGCTTTTAAACTATCGACTCGTTTGAAACTAGTTTAAACCGGATCAGTTTTGTTTTGTTTTTTGCCCGTTAGAAACAAGAAGACGATGTATTCCTTTTAAGTATTTCGTTTATGTATTCAAGAAACAATTTAATATTTAAATATGTTTAGTGTTTGTGTTTTGTTATATACTTGTATATGGTTAATAAAAATTTTACTTCAAAACATTTGGCCGCGAACCCACTGTCCAAACTCCAAATATATGGGTAAGGATCCTCTCAAGTTGCTTACCACTCAAGTTGTCCCATCTTCAACCATTGGATTAAAGTTAATCTTAACCTTTGATTTTAATCCAATGGTTGCTGATCCACCAACTTGAGTCAAGTTGGATGAAACAACTTGAGAGGATCCTTGTCCCAAATATATATAGTACAAAGAAAAAAAAGGTTTTCTGAACTGGTTTATCGAAAACTGGGTTAAACCGGTTATCACTGATTTGGGTTTTTCTTTGCTCAAACCGGTTTCAAATCAGACCGGTTTGAAACCAAAAGCCATACAAGAATGTAAAATTGACAAATTTCATAATGCAGCAGTTAATGCAAGTTCTTTTGTTAGCTTGTGAATTGCTGCCAAAAGCCATACAAGAATGTAAAATTGACCCAACATAATAGTAGTAATTTAAGAATATAATCATTAATAACACTAGTCATCACAACCAAACCTTGTGTTAACTGGTAAAGCCTATTAGTTCCAAACACCCAAAAAAGGATAAATACTGAAACGAGCTAGCAACCAATCTTTTGACATTTTGCTACTCAGAGTTAAGGTAGTAAAACATTTAAATTAGATCCATTATATAAGATACGATCACCAAAAGAAGATATACTTTACCAATTTCTTTGACCAAAAGCATCACCTCATCACTGTATACATTGGAAAGTCTGAAAACAAAGTCGATAGATATATATCAGAATTCATATGATAAAAGCTCACACTAGCTTTATATGTATGTGTCAATCATAAGCAACTAACCCAACGAGTGAGTACAATAGTTTTTCCCCCTAGAACTGCTCCTATTCTCCAACCCGGTAACAGAACGGTTAGCACAAATCCAGTTAGCTGCAGACAGTATGGTATCAAAATGTGTCGAGTTATATAAAAAAGAGAGGCTTGTCTGGATAATTAATTAAGCTTTTAACGTTAATTACCTTCAATACCCCGAGGAAACCAAGTTTTTGGTATTTGTGACTGAATGTGTTGATAAAGCATGATGCGCTTGTCTAAAAAGGTAAATAAACAATGGTTATTCAGAAGAGGTTGAAACTTTTCCTCATAACTATGATTGGGTGCAAAATAAATGGGTGCTTATATAATATATATATCATAAACATATTCAAGGAGATCCAGACGTGTTAAAAGAACCTTGATAGCTTTGTGCTCTTCTTCCAGTTGAATCAACTTAGCTGCCACTTTGTGTTTGTTCTTCTTACCTGCAGCACATACAAAAGGTTGATAAAGATCTCCAAAACATATTTATTTATTATCTATCAGAGAAGTACAGTAACATTTAATTATACTATCACAATTTTTATCAGATAAAGATTAGGTTTATCAATATATGGATTTTATACAGAGGGTCATGGTTTGTTTTTTTTTTTGGGGTATTCCAGGCCTTTTGACCGACTAATCCACAATGTTACAGGTAAAGTCCTCCCTTTCTAGGAGGTTGGTGTAGCCACTTCAGGGTCACAACACACACTATAATATGTTGGCGATTGGGATTTTAATTCCATAACTCGATTAAAAAAATCAATAAAAAAAGAGAGAATATTAAAAACCTTTGATGGATTTGCGTGTTTTCTTCAGTTTCGCCTTTAAGTCTCGTTCCATACCTGGACACAGTTGCCATTGTTAATGAAGAATGCAACCCGAACCTTATTTTAATGTGCAAGTCTAGCTGTAGTAATGCAGTTAATGATCTATCAGCTAACTAACCTTTCATAGTTGTGTGTTTGGATCTCAAGCTAATCAAGTGAGGCAACATCGTTGCTATCTTACCTGCACGCCAAAACATAAAGAAAAGAAAAAAGTTGTAGCATATGTTGATTTTCAGGAAAAAGAAAAAGAACACAAGCTGCAAATCACATGTTATAAGTTTTGGAATAAAACTAAAGGTGGCAAAGATGGGCAAATGAGGTTGGTTGGCAATGGCTCAAATAGGTTTGAGTTCCAATTCTATTTAAGTTTTCACCAAAAAAGAAAAAAATTATTAATTGTGTACTATATATGACTACAGATACTATTGTAAAACAATAATCGAAAATACTTTGTACTAAGTGATATAGGATTTTTAAGCATATGAAATCCCTCTGGTTGTATTTTGAGACCCATTCGACCCGTACCCACTTTTACCTAAAAGGGTCAAAACTGTTTTAGTACTATTATTAGAGAAAAAATTATATGGGATTTGAATGTGCCGCTTGTTTGTAGCATCAAATTGAGTATAAAAGTACTAGTAATAATAATGACATACCAGATGGTTTAAGGTTGAGAAGTCTTAAACGGACCAATGATGTGCTACCATCAATAAGATCACATGCAACTATGACTTCGTAGACACCCAAAATGCCTGCTTCAATTCCCTCCATTCTCAGGTAGAAGTAATAAAACCCGTATGCATTCATGTATTTGCAGCTCATAACTTCAGGATGACAGAGGCTGTTTTTGTTCCTCTTTAACATACAAACAAAATATTACTGCTAAAAAAAAAATAATAAGAAGAAAATTATGAAGAATAAAAACGTTCAAAAAGCATGTGGGAATAAATACCATATGGGCGAGCACATTGAAAGTATCAGTAGCAAAATCGCGAATAACAGTAACAAAAGGATGATCAGCATCAATCGGCCATTTTCCTTCCAATCCCGCACACTCATAGCTAGTAAGTGCAGGCTGCCACATGGCAAACAATTAATATGTGTGTCAAGCGTGAAACATGTGTATACACAAAGAAACCAAAAAAGTGAATAGTACATACCCTCCCCTCATCAAGCTTTTTAAACTCGAGCCAACTATTATGGTCCTTTTCTTTTAAGGGAACTTTGTTGACCTTTGGAGACATTATATCTATATAGTCCTGAGTCCACTGGTCACGTACCACCACCTTGCTTTTCTCGTTACTCGTTGAACATGCTTCCTTACTCGTTGAACATGCTGATTGAACAAAATGCAAGAAGAAAAAAACGATCAGGTGATAAAAAGAATGTTCAGTTGCAACACTATATATGGGCCTCATCACCAAATCGAACAAGGGAGAATTAAGAAAGACCTTTCATAGGTTTGTTGTGTTTTGTTTCCAAGTTGATGTTTCCGGATTCTTTGACACCTTCTTCTGCACATTCACCATATCATTGTTAATAAATGCACCGAAACAAGCAAATTCTGATAATGTGAATGTTTTCTAACAAACCTTGCATGTTTTCATGCCCGGAATTCAAAGTCATTGCTGGTATATATTATTACCTGCAAACATGACCAGGATAGAAAGGAAATGGAAAAAATTATTACATAGTGTTGAGCCTGTAGGTGGTGGAGATTATGCAGCAGGACTAACAAAGTTTCGTCTAAACAAAGACATAAATGTTTCATTTCTCTCTATAAACAACAATCAACAGCCAGCCAAAAATCACAATATGCGATGATGAGGTTGTTCATATCCATATAGTAATAAATAAATGGGACTGATTGCTTACTTGAGAACTGATTTAAAGGAACTGCTTAGGTTTTTAAGCTTAAATAGAAAGTGATGTCAACACCAAGCTTGAAAAACGGATCGTTAGGATATTGAGACATTTTTGGCTAGTTTTGTGTGTGAAAATATAAAAGTGGGGATTAAAATAAAGTGTTTGTGTGTAAAAAATGAGTGTAAAAAGTTTTATATAAGTGTGTAAAAGTGGTAATGTTTAGTTAAAAATGAGTGTAAAAAGGTTTATATAAGTGTGTAAAAAGGTTTATATTTTCCTCAACCAACGCACATTGGTGAGTTAACACTCAAACCAACGCCTTTTCATGAGGGTGGTGTGGTAATGGCTTTAACGCGAAGGCCATGATGGACCAACATCGGGTTCGGCGTTATTATACCTAGTGCTTTTAATGTTTTCGTTTGCAAGAGGGTGTTTAGGACTGCTTATAGGTTTTTCTTATGTCCATGCCTGAAAATAAGTATTTATGCTAATCAAAGATAAGTATGTTTTGAAATAGTGTCTGAATTTGCTTAATTTGTTAAAGATACAATAACACTTGAAAAAAAAAAAAAAAAAAAAAAAAAAAAAAAAAAAAAAAAAAATTGATAGCATTTGATTTGAATGAAATTAATTTATCAAAAGTTTTCTAATAATAAGTGAGAGTGGAAACTAGTACTTATTTCATTTAGTAACAATTAAATACTGTAAAATAATTATTCTTTAACGAATTCTGAAAAGTTGCTTAAAAACTATAAGAGGACTAGGCGTGGTGAGCAAAATTTGCTCCTCATTCCGGCCCCACTTAGTGCCACGTCATCACAACAAACCACAACAAACAACCCCCTTACAATAACAAGCCACAAACTCCTCATTCCGGCCCCACCACTACCTTTTTTTTTCATTTAATTAAATACCCAAATACCCAAAGCAAGCGAAAGGAATTAAAAAAAAAATGTCAGACAAACACCTCCTCGTGCAGACGAGGAGGCTTCCACGGCGAGCCACAGTAAGGCATGCTTGGTGTGGCGGTAAGGCACGGTAAGGGCAAACGGTAAGCCACGGTAAGCTTACACCGTATGCTCTAAGCAAAACTATTTGAATATTAAAACTGCTTATATGCCCTGAAAATAAAAAGATAAACATAAAAAAATAAGCGATGACCCACTAAGTAAGCACAATTATGTAGCAATATCCAAAAATTAATAATTTTTTAAACATCTTAATCAAAACCATTCATCAGACGTCTAAGCTAAATAGTAAATATAAAAGCATCATTATGATTTTACCTCATAGGTAAATTAAAGGAATGTTTTTTAGCTCTTCATTCTTGGTCAAATTTTAGGTAAAGAAATTAATAAAGCTACTTGAATGCTAGTAAAAGATTTGTACCTAAAGCGTGTGGTCCATTCCTATATATGAAAATGATTTATAGATCCGACATCATGCTTCATTTAGCAGATATCAATAATTCAGAGTATACAAATATTTTGAAATCAACAACTTTACATATACTTGCCATATGTTTTCTTGTTTATCAATGATGAGTTGGTCCAGTGGTAAGATATTTGCTTGTTGACCGAGAGGTCTCAAGTTCAAACCCCACTAAGGCCATCTTTGAGATATTAGGAAGTCCCTCTATGAGGGCTTGGCTTGGGTTTACTCAGGTCAAGTCTGCCCCCTCTATGAGGGCTTGGCTTGGGTTTACTCAGGTCAAGTCTGAGGGGGCAGGGTTTACCCCTATTAATCGTCGTGCCTTCGGGCGGATTAGTAGGGGGTTCTCCCCCATCGGGTATTTGAACAGGCTTTCCACTTCGAGGGAGCTCTTTAGCGCGGATCCAAAAGAAATTCACCTTTCAAAAAAAAATATGTTTTCTTGATTATTACAAACTATACCAAAAAAAAAATGTAGTTTGAGTTTTGCTCGACCCTTTTGACCCGAGGATGAAGTCCGGAAAATAAAACCGATTGATATGTCCTTAATTGAGTTAACTATAATCTGACTTGACCAATCCGTATTTCCTTGACGTTTCTTTTACGGTCGTAGTCCGAAGACGTCCCAACTTGTTCGTTTCCTTATAAAACCAATCCAAACCCAAGAACCCCAATTAAACCCTACCAAATTGGAACCATTCGGTCCAGTCTTCGGTTCATAGTTTTAGTGGCTTTCTGTCTTCAGTTTGGTCAGTTTTAAGCAAGTATACCCTTTCTTCACGTGTTTGTCTCAACATAATAAATCCCGAATCAACTAATTTATGGGTTCAAGTTTTACTTAAACAGGGTAAATAATTTATTGTGTAAATATTTCGCGAAAGTTAGTTGCCGTTTACACTCTGTTTTTGAGTATCACTCAAGGAAAGAAAGGAAAGAAAATGAAGATAAACAAAAAAATTGTGTTCTCTAATATCACTTAACTAGAAAAACAAAAAGAAAATGAAAACAAAGATGAATTTGTTAATTTTAAAATAAAATATTTATTCTATTTTATTTATTTATTTAAGTCAATTTACTTGATAAGTGACCATTATGAAAAAAAAAAAAAAAAAAAAAAAAATACTCTCTCCGTCTCAATTTTATTGTCACTTATTCCTTTTTCGGACGTTTCAAAATTATTGTCACATACCTAAAATAGAAAGTGAATAGATAGTGGAGTTTGGTAAAGTTTACTATATTACCCTTGGTTGAAATTAATATTGCAAACTTTAAAGAAATGTTAATTAATTGGTTAAGGGTAAACTTGTCATTTGGCAAAAAAGTAAGAGACAGAAAGCAGTGATAGTGAATTTTTTCTAAAAAAATATATTTTTTGTCAGGTGACAATAATTTTGAGACTGATGAGTATAAAGTTAACTGTATTATTTTTCTACAATAAGGAAACTTATAGTGCATCTTTTTCTTTAAAAAAAGCAAAAACTTACAATGCATGTGATAGACTGATCCTACTACATACAGTAAGGGTGAGCAACCAAAGACCAAAACATACCACTTCAACCTCGTCTCACACACATAAACACACACACACTTACACTCTTTGTTGTCACACCACCATCCTCAAAATGCCGGCGGCGACAACCCCATTCTCAACCACCACTACCATCTTCTCTCCGACCACCAAAACACACACAAAAACCAAATACACACTCTTCACTTTCAAACCCACAAACAGAAAACAAGCCACAACCCTTTATGCAACAAGACCATCATATGTACCAAACCATATCTCCGACCCAAACTATGTTCGTATCTTTGACACCACTTTAAGAGACGGTGAACAGTCACCTGGTGCCACCATGACCACTAAAGAGAAGCTTGATATTGCTCGTGAGCTTGCTAAGCTTGGTGTTGACATCATTGAAGCTGGTTTTCCTGCTTCTTCTGAAGCTGATTTAGAAGCTGTTAAGCTCATTGCCATTGAGGTCGGAAACCCTCCCGGAGAAATGGGTTTTGCCGGAGAAAAAGTTCTTGCCGGAAAAGTGGCCGGAGAAGTTGCCGGAGAAATGGGTCTTGCCGGAAAAGGTGGTGGTGAAGTGGGTTTGGCGGGAAATATCCCAACCGTATTTCAGCTTCAGAAGAAGCCGCCAAACCCACTTCACCACCACCTTTTCCGGCAAGACCCATTTCTCCGGCAACTTCTCCGGCCACTTTTCCGGCAAGAACTTTTTCTCCGGCAAAACCCATTTCTCCGGGAGGGTTTCCGACCTCAATGGCAATGAGCTTAACAGCTTCTAAATCAGCTTCAGAAGAAGCAGGAAAACCAGCTTCAATGATGTCAACACCAAGCTTAGCAAGCTCACGAACAATATCGAAGCTCTCCTTTAGTGGTCATGGTGGTCACCAGGTGACTGTTCACCGTCTCTTAAAGTGGTGTCCAAAGATACGAACAAGTTTGGGTCGAGATATGGGTTTTTTGGTACATATGAATGGTCT